>LR738710.1:94721718-94752995 GCA_902687465.1 Secale cereale | reverse complement strand
AACCCTAGGGCGCCCCCTCCCCTCTACTCCCCCTATATAAAGAGAGGCAGAGGGAGGGCAGCCACACACGTTCGTGCCTCGGCGCTGCCCTCCCTCTCCCACATCCATCTTCGCGAACTCCTCAGTGCTTGGCGAAGCCCTGCAGGAATCCTCCACCACCATCTCCACCACGCCGTCGTGCTGCCGGTGTCTCCATCAACCTCTCCTTCCCCCTTGCTGGATCAAGAAGGAGGAGACGTCCCCGAGCTGTACGTGTGAAGAACGCGGAGGCACCGTTGCTTCGGTGCTAGGATCTTCGGCGATCTGAATCGCGGCGAGTACGACTCCATCAACCGCGTTCTTGAACGCTTCCGCTTAGCGATCTACAAGGGTATGTGGATCCAACTCTCCCCTCGTAGATGCATCTCCTAGATTGATCTTGGTGAACGTAGGAAAAAATTTTGTTTCCCATGCAACGTTCCCCAACACCGCCTCCGTTGCCTCTGCCTCCTCCACGGTGTATCCGAACTCGCCCGCGGCCGCGGCTGCCACCGCCTCCTCCAGCCTGGTGGCGATGTACGCCATCTCCTTGTCGGTGGTGTCGCGGGTGAGGCCCTTCTTCTCGTCGGCGCAAATTGGCGTTTCTTCCAAGGTGTCGAAGAATGCCTGCACGGCTTCGTCAGTGGGCTCTTGCCAAGTTGGGTCGATCCCGTGAGAGTCGCACAGCGGCATCATTGCGCGGATGCGGCTGAGCGCGGAGTTGTTGCACAGCGGGACGGCCCCCCTCGGCAACTTGAAGACTTCGGGATGATCGGGATCGTACTTGAATAGCTCCTGGAGCATCCCGTTAAGCTTCAGGACAGTGAAGTTGAAGTTGAGGCCCGGGCGCAGCCTCATGATATCTGTCACGTTCTCGAACTCCCAGGCGGGCCTCTTCCTCTCCTGCAGGGGGGCGATGCGGCGACGGAGAAAATCTGCGCCAACTGCGCCTACAGTGAGCTTGGCACGCCTGAGGCGTAGGATCCAGGCAGTGGCAATCTTCAATCTACTGTCTTCCGGGGCCAAGTCGCTCCAGTCGTTGCCGCGTACTACTGGGGCTTGGCACCGGGCGGTGAATGGCTGCGGGTTCTCCTCTACAATCCAGCACCAGTCTGCTCTCCATTCATCCCATTTGCCACGGAGCTCTCCCTCCAGATAAGCTTCCTTCTTGTGCGTCCTCGAGATCCAGGAGACCCCGCCGGATAATGGCTCTCCTCTCTCAACTCGGGGCGTGAAGTAGTGGCGGAAGAGGGTAACATTGGGATGGACTCCGACAAAGTTTTCGCAGAGATGTGCGAAAACTGCCATGGTCAGAACGGCGTTGGGGTGAAGTCAAGGAGGTGGAACCCGTAGGTATTCATGATGTCGCAGAAGAATTCAGAGAAAGGCGGGCAGAGCCCGCAGTAGAAGAACAAGGCGAAGAACACATATCCGTTCGGAGCCGTTTCACAAGCAATTGCTGGGAGTACCTTGGTGCGCGGATGCGCCCGCGTCTCCCCTGACCAGAAGAGGTAGAAGTTCTCCCTCAGCTTCCTCGCGGCAAGCTTGGGGGGGAAGACAGCCCGCTTCTTTCGCAGCGCCGCGAGCCGCAGCGCCGCGAGCCGACTTCGTGGACTTCCCCTTGTCGCCCTTCGGAGCCATGGCGGAAGCGGTGAGGGAGGTCGACGGCGCTGGAAGTGCTGGTGGCGGTGGGGGGCGGAGCGCTGCTCTCTTTCAAGCTTTGGGAAGAAGGAGAGCGGCGGAGGTTTTCGAGGATTGAAGCAGCAACGGGCGGATGGACGAACTGCCCCTGTTTCCCCTTCTTATAAGGGGGGAGGGGGCGGACGTTCCGCATTTCCGATTAAAGAAACCGCCCACGATCTCTCCCACGACGCCGCAATCGACGCGTGCCGTTAGGGGAGGGCGCGACGGATACGGAGAAAGATACGGCGAGAACCAGGCCGCGCGTGCCCGTGCACTGTTTTGGGCCTGGCCCAACAGCGCTCGGCACCGTGTATGGCCCAGGCCCAGGGGCTCCTGTCAGTGTACTAAAGTAGGGGTACCCTTAGTATCCCGAACTTGTGCACGGGCAGTCGCAGCGTCCCGCGGCAAGGTTTGCCGGGTGATCGCCAAGGTCCTCCGTGGTTCCTTTGGAGCCATTCAAGAACAAAGTACCCAAGCTAAGAAGACAAGGCCCTGGCAAGAGGAGCTTGCCGGGAAGGCCACTCAAGGCATCTCAAGGAACTCGCCGCGACGCGCCACGCGTCCCGGCAAGGCCCGGTGAGCGACAAGCTCCCAGAAACGACAAGATAGCGACCGCGGCAAGGCGCTTGCCGCAGCAAGCTTCCACTCAGTACCCGCGCTCCAGCGCATCCACCCATGTGTCGCTCTGGGACCCTTCCAGACGCACGTGGCGGGCGGCTGTGCAGCCAGGGGTACGCGGTGGCAAGCGGTGCTGATAAGGTAGCCATCGTGGCGAACGGCGGCGCCCCTGACGGCCCTTTTTGCATTGTTTGGGCGGCGGCGATGGGCATTTAATGCCCTTGTCCCCTGCCGTCAGGGTTAGGTGCGATGCACTGTACAGGTAGCTGTACCAACCACAATATTTTTTCCACTTTTACCCTAGGAGGCCCATGCGCAACGTAGAGGGGGGTTAGACATTCGAACACTCTCACGCTCGGTCTCGTTAGCTGCTGAAGGGTACTGTAGCTCTCAGCGCTCCCGAGCAAGAACTCAATACAAACCAAAGCAGGAGTAGGGTTTTACGCATCCGTGCGGCCCGAACCTGGGTAAGCTGCTCGTGTGCATCGCTTCGATCTGCTCTTCGTGCGACCTCCGCCCCCTGCCGTACCGAAAAGGGGCTCCGGCCCCATAGGTGTTCGTGGGTGGATCAGTTTCCCCGACAGGTGTGTTTTGTAAGACACCATTATAACATGGGGCAGGGGGAGAAACAAGAACCTTAGGCTTGAAAGGTATCAGGACAACTATTTCCACACTGCAACGGCGTAGAGGAGGTAGTGGATCAACAACTTGAGCAAGCCTTTGTGGTGTTATTTCAGCATTACAAGTCAAATGATGAATGGTACAAGCCCATTGGCCTTGAACACTCTTGTTGGCTACTCTTTCACCATCTTGAGGAGTAGGAGTCTCCGCGATACGGTGATAGGTGGAATTGTTTTTGCATAGCAGTCTGTTTTCCCAATTCACGGGTCGTTGGCTTTAGCAAACGATCTAATTGGCGGCGATGGTACGGGCCCGTGCTTTGTGGCCAAATCATAAAGCCCATATTTCAAAGTAACCACACGGAAGAAAACATGAGGAGTCAAGCAGCATGACAAGAATCTCACGAGTCGGTGACTACCAACAGCTAGTAATTGGGCATGTGCAAACGCACGTGTAACCATAAAAAGGAATTTCATCATCTATCCTAGTTAGGGGGGGCAGTTATTTAAATAGAATCAACAATTTTTAATAAGATAATAATCTAACATAATTGATAGATCCGAGGACGACGTGTTGCTTACTTGTGCCTTCTCTGGACCAGCCACAGTTGTCGTCATGGGTGATTGGTAGGCACCATCATCCTTGGCGCCTGCTGGATCACTAGTTAAGGGAGAAATGTGTGTGGCATGGCAAGGATAAGAGAGGCTTCCAGCTTGTATATTTTGCAAAATCAATATCCGTCCATAAAAATTGTGTACGAAGTTGGGTAACCATGGAGGATGTAACCCTCGCTGCCTCATCTACTCGAATCTTACCGTGATCATGCCGTAGTACAGAAGCAATGATCATTGTGTCGCGTGTGTGATACGGGTTTTGCACTTTTACTGCAGCAAATGTGCACATAGTCGGTGAAAGTTGTGCATGTCCAGTCACTGCTAGACAAGTGATTTTGGAAATAATCCGAACTTTCCTACCAAAGAGATGTATTAGTCCCGATTTTTGTTTTTTATAAGCTAGTGGTTTTGAAAATTATTTGACGTTGTTGATATACTCCCTCCGTCCGGAAATACTTGTCATCAAAATGAATAAAAGTGGATGTATCTAGATGTATTTTAGTTCTAGATACATCCCTTTTTGTTCATTTTGATGACAAGTATTTTCGGACGAGGGAGTAGTAATTTCCACGCCAGCACCCTATATCCCATGGTTGCTAGGCAAATGATTTTGAAAATAATCCGAACTTGCATTGTGTGCATATGTGCTGGTGTTGGTTTCCATTTTCAAGCTAATTGTTTTGGCAATAATCAAAGGGCAGCGCTAGGCGCCGGCGCACCGGCCCAAACGTTTCGGCTGATCCCCGCTCAGCCGCACGATTAGTTTCCCGAGGACCGCACGATTCAACAGCTATCCCCACACCCGTCCCCTTCTTCCTCACTTCAGATCCACCATATCCTCTACAGTGGTTTGCGCGTAGCCCCCACCCCGCCGCTCGCTAGCTCACCGCCACCGCTCGCCGGCTCACCGCGGTTGCCCGCCGGCTCGCAGGCGGAGCACGCCGTGGCTGCTCGCCCCGCTGGACAATTGCAAAAAAAATCTCTGTTTTGGCAGGCAAAATCAATTGCTGTTTCCAGCAAAAAAATACAAAGGTTGCAGCAAAAAAATTATGAAACACAGTCTTCGCCGTCACCACCCAGCACCTTCTCGCCAGTTGAAGCAAATCCTCTGGCTGGTTCAGCAAAAAAGAAATATTGTTTCCAGCAAAAAACAAGAAAGAATATAGAAAAAAATCAGCGCGAGCACCACCTCGCCGGTGGAAGCAACCCCATGAGCCAGTTCCAGCAAAGAAAAATGCAGGTTCCAGCGAAAATCAATTACATCAAAAACATTTCGGTCCCAGCAAATAATTCAACATGCAGGTTCCAGCAAAAAATGCTGCTGGTAGAAGCAAAAACTACCAATGGTTCCAGCATCCCCGTTGCCCGGTTCCAGCACGGTCACCATCCCCGCTGCCCGGTTCTAACAAAACAGCCATAGCAGCAAAAAAATCAGACAAAAAAGTCCGCTTGTAGCAAAGGAATAGCCGGTTCCAGCAAAATTTGACACTAGTTCCAGCAAAAATAAACATAGCAGCAAAAATCCCCAAAGCCTGATTGTAGCAAAGTAACTAGCCGGTTCCAGCAAAAATTTATGCTGGTTCCAGCAAAAACCACATCGCCGGTGAGCGCGCTCCAGCTCCAACTCCAGTGGGCACGTCGTCTTGCCGGTTGCAGCAACCGTAGAGCCGGTTCCAGCAAAAATCCTGGTCGGTTGTAGCAAAACAATGATGCCGGTTTCTGGCAAAAACAAAGCGACTGGGGGTGGAACGGAACAATTCAAAAAAGATGCAACCAGCTAGTGAAAAAGCTACATCCGTCAATCCAAAAAGCTACAACCGGCGTCGCAGCAAAAAAGCAACAGGGCGTCGCCGGCGTCTCTCCCCGGCCGCACAACCACCGCAGCAAGCAGCACACGTCCCCGCCCGCAGGACCTTGATGTTGCGGCGAGGCGGGGGTGGGGGAGGTGGGGAGAAAGAAAGAGGATAGGCTGTCCTAGCAGTTAATTAGATTCATGGCGCGGCGGCCGGCTTGTCTCCGCAAATGGCAAGGGGCAGCGGGGGGAGAGGAAGGTGGAAGACGCAGTCATGTGTGGTTGGGCGTTGAAGACGACGGGAGAGATGAGGATAAGATCGCTGAGCGGTGCTTGCCCCACACAGGCACGTGGGGCGCAACCGCCTGATCTACCTGTTGGAAACGTACGATCTGGGTAATCGAACAAGCTGCGTGCGACCGGCCGAGCGTTCGGCCGGCGCCCCGGCCCCAAACGTTTTCCATAATCAAAACTTGATATGGCTCCTCAGATGTATTAAGGCGTTGGGAGGGAATTTTTCTTTCGAAAAGAAGTATTCAGGGGAGTGCCCTAAACGTGTTGAGTACTAAAACATGTTTAGGGCTAAACATGGAAGGAACGTAGATCTTCACATGGTTGAACTGCGACGTGTTGGATCTTCACAACTCCCTCTTTATACTACATATAAGAAGATGATGAAGAAGAAATATTGATATAAATGACACAGCAGTATGATCGGAAGTTCAATATTGACGAACACACTATAATCATGCTCTTTAATTTGCAGCCAGGCTTCTTCCTCACAAGTCACAACAACACCATAGAGCTTCAAAGCGGCTTAAGCAATCAGCCAACCAATGGGACGAAAGCTAATTATATTCACATAAAACAACCGTAGTTCACCATGACCAAGGTACATCATAATTACATAGTTCCATGCCACTGCCACAGAAGATACGACGAGCACGGTTTCATACGTGCAAATACTAACACAGTTGTTATTTAGACATTTAGGCAGGCAAACACTAGACACTAATACAACTAATATTCACTTACAGCGAGCTCAGAGAACCTTGCTACCTCCATGGAACCTCCTGCTTACTCCAGAATAGTTAACAGTTGGGCTGCAATACTTGTCTTGGCCTGAAAAGTCCGATAAGTTGGCCTCGATCATATTGTCTATTTTCTTAGAACTGCCTTGTGGGTTTCCAAGAAGTCCGCACAAATCCCTGTCAAGCGACGTCTCTTTATTCTCATCCTGACTAGCACTACCATCAAAGGCGGATTCATTGCCCTCATCCATAGCGCTGTCACTATCATCAAAGCCGACGAAATCCCCCAAAAGCTCGGTAGAAGGCAGTGCTTCGTTGTCAAGACCAATGGCAGGAGTAGTAGTACCGGCCATGTCTAGATCAAGAAGAGAAGGGGAAGGAGAAGGAGAAGGAGAAGGAGGCTTACAGGCAACTCCTCGCTCTAGCCTAATACTAGGTAACACAACAGTAAGATAGCCAACACTAACTCTAACTAGTTTCAGCAGGACGGTAGAAAGCATGGAGTTAGCAATTGCGTTTCTGACGTCGGAGAAGCTGATCAGTGCGGCCTTCCTCTGGGTTCTCCTGTATTGCCTCTGTATCCTGCTGAAAAAGCGGTTGATGGAGACTTCCTGCCTACATGTTTCAGGTACACCTGTCTTAATTACTGTATTAAAAATTTCTGAAGTAATAAAGGAAGCAGAGACACACTCACATGGAAAGGGTAGAAATGCCTGGCTAAGAACCCAATAATTGAACCAAACAGTGCAGCCAATATTGCAATGATTGAGGCAGATGTGGTTCCCAAGCCTGCTAGTTCATGAAAATAATACCAACAGCATGAGATTATCATAATTTTTACAACATGTTAATAGCAAAACCAGTAATTACATAGGATAATTATTAATGATTTTTTTTCGTCGCAAACGGAATCTCATAAATGGGCCTGCAAACATTACATCAGTATTCTCACTATCACAGTAGTAGGTATTGTTAGCAAAATATGCAGAGCACGCTCAAAAAATGCTTCAACCCCACAGTCATCGAAGAGAAATATCATGTACAATCACTCTGATCTCCAGATCAACGAACATAACACAGTTTCAGTAACAATGAAGGTTAATATTTATTCAGTAAAAGTGCTGAATAGTGTGACACATTAAGTTGGCACAACCCAGCATTGATGTCATATATTAATTAACATATAATTCTGTACATACATGCCTGTGTGACATGCATGGACCTACGGTAAAACCCTGATGCATATCCAGATGAGGGATCTCACATGATGAAAGCTATTATATTTCTTTACAGAGGGAGTACAATTTACTGATAATACTGGGTAGGAAGATTAAAGACCGGAGCATTTCAATACTGGAACAGTAGTACTTCACTGGTTTATGTAATTGTAATGCTAACGCAAGTACAAAGCCCATCTGAACTTACCGCTCTGGTTCTCATGTGCACAATCTTCTGGCTTTAGCTTGATTTGTCTAATCAATCGATTTCCTCTGTCAGCAAGCAACAGTGCACAGATTTGGGGGATATAAGTAAGCTCAAAATCTGCGGAAAAGGTAGCATTCTGTGCAGGTTCATCCCTGTGACCAGTCCCCGCCGAGTACGCTCCAGCAATTGTAGTAGTATGACCTACCAATTATATAAATTTAAAAGTAATCAGGAGAAATAACACATTACTGGCCAAAAGTGCTTACATAACTTCTCTTTTGCACGTACTGAATTGGCAAGCTGGTTAACAAACAATAAATGGCACCACTACATATGGATATCTTACAGCCCTGCGAATAGGAAACGGGGAAAACCAAGGTACTTGACGATGAAATACCATTCCTTAGTTTTGCAATGGCATAGCTTGCCAGCGGTGACTTGTTAAAGATGAATGGAACCAAAAGGAAAAGGCTGTGAGGATCGAGATCCAATGTAGTATCATCTTTGAGTGACATGGATAAGCATCACAATCATGATATCATACAAATTGAGATGCCACAACCACAAATAAGTGGTACCCTCATTAAAAACCGTCGAATCATGGGAAGTGAGAAGTATGCCGCACATAAGGTGCAGATATGCAGTTGCTAATTCGCCAATTACTACACTCATGCTTCCACTGTACGGGGATACAGGTCATCCTGAATCATCCGCTACTGAATTTACTAAGAGATCTCAAATAAGGAGCGGAAATGTGAGGGGGGGAAATCTGATCTACAACACAACCCAGCCTGATGAAAGCGACATGTGCACAACATTCCAATACGGGCATTAATGCGACAGTCGCCACCATTCTTAACAGGGCATCGAACAAACCCTAACTAAACCCTGCGAATGATCCAATAAAGTAACGGGCAAGCAAGTTCACCGAGCTCACCGGAGGGCGCGACCTTGCGGATGGAGCCGTTGGCGCGGTCGGCGACGTAGACGTTGTCGGCGCCGTCGACGGCGATGCTGCGGGGGTGGCCGCGGCCGAAGCCGCCGGCGCCCCCCGCGAGCCTCCGCGGCCCAGCGTCCGCGGAGATGGGGAGGGGGAGGGTGTAGAGCGTGGATCCGGCGGAATCGAGGAGGACAAGGTCCCCGGCGCGGGGCCGCGGGAGGAGCGCGTAGGGGTGGGTCCCGGTGGGGTTTAGGTCGGAGACCGTGGAGACGGTGTAGCCGTCCTCGAGGACGAGCCCGGCGCAGGCGAGGAGCGGTATGAGGGGGATGAGGAGGAGGGTGTGCCCGAGGGGGACGCGCGGTGGCGAGGCCATGGCACTGCGGCGGGGGAGACGGGAGGGGCTCGGGCTCAGAATGCAACTGGTTGTGGCACAGATGATGAGGACGGTTGCTCGGAAAACTGGTTTATAAAACAAACACAAAGCAAATCTGCAAATGCAAGAGTGCTTGCTTTATATACTTTTATTTAAAACAACTTTTTTAGTTGCTTTGTGTTAAGAAAAATAGTTCCTTTCAAGGGCATCCAAAGTGTGTACCAAATAAAATTGTCAAATTGAATTTTGGCTTTTGACATTCCATTCCACATTGTGAGGATGATACTATAGGGAAAAGAATAGGAACTGGAGTTTCTTCGTCCTCCTCCGATGCCAAGCTGCTTCCGGAAATAAAAATAGTATGCGAATCTCACTAAACTAGCACAAGCAACAAACGGTGAGCATATATGTGGCAATTTTCAACACTATATTCTGTAGTGGTGCGTACTACACATAAATTGGGAACCACTATGGAGAAATGCTCGATTTGACATGGATGCCAAAGTTCCGATCGTGTTATAAATTTAGCATCATCGCTGTTGAACATGACATATCTTGTATTTGCTATTCCTATCTTCTCTAGCCTTGTTGGGGTTTTGGTGCGACATATGCCAACGGATGGCTTATCATGCATGGGGACAATAGAACGTCGCCGGGCCCTGGAAGCGGGATAAGACGGAACTTAGGACGCCTACGAATCTTACCCAGGTTTGGGGCTCTCCGTGGAGATAACACCCCTAGTCCTGCTCTGCGGGGACTCCGCGTCATGACTAATGTCACTAGAGTGGCTACAAGGTTGCTCCTTGAGCTGTGTCGTCTAGAGGAAGAAGAAGAGCAAGGCTAGCTCACTACCTTCGCTCTAGGGAAACGGACAATCGCTAGGGTTTCTCCCTATGCCTCTCTATGTGTCTCTTTTCTTCTAAGGGTTCAACTAACAACCAACCCCTCCACATGGAGGACCCTGGAGGGTTTATATAAGCCTACCCCTAGGGGTACAATAGTAAACCTGGCGGAACGGCCCCCAATTGTGAGCGTCTTCGGGTGCCGGCTTCTCCGCCTGTCTGCTGGGCCCCGCCGTCTGCGGGCCCATGTGATTGCCTTTCACTGTATGCATGCTTTTGCTGACGGCAGCATCGTCAGGAGGGAAGTGGCTACAGTGCCGCCGTCTCCTGCCGTACACTGCCACCATGTCCTGTCTTGTCTTCTTGATGGGGTTCAGACTCCTAGGGTACGATGAGCCGCCTGCTACCAGGCGGGCCGCCTCCCCCGGCCGCCTGCCAGGGGCTGCTTGTTTCTGACTCACCCACTGGCCGGTGGGGCCGGCCGCCTGCTGGCCCCGCCGTCTGTGGGTAGTGGGATCTGAAGGAAATATGCCCTAGAGGCAATAATAAAGTTGTTATTTATATTTCCTTATATCATGATAAATGTTTATTATTCATACTAGAATTGTATTAACCGGAAACTTAGTACATGTGTGAATACATAGACAAAATAGAGTGTCCCTCGTATGCCTCTACTAGACTAGCTCATTGATCAAAGATGGTTATGTTTCCTAACCATAGACATGAGTTGTCATTTGATCAACGGGATCACATCATTAGGAGAATGATGTGATGGACAAGACCCATCCGTTAGCATAGCACTATGATCGTTTAGTTTTACTGCTATTGCTTTCTTCATGACTTATACATGTTCCTATGACTATGAGATTATGCAACTCCCGAATACCATAGGAACACCTTGTGTGCTATCAAACGTCACAACGTAACTGGGTGATCATAAAGATGCTCTACAGGTGTCTCCGAAAGTATTCGTGGTGTTGGCATAGATCAAGATTATGATTTGTCACTCCGAGTGTCGGAGAGGTATCTCTGGGCCCTCTCGGTAACACACATCATAATAAGCCTTGCAAGCAAAAGACTAATGAGTTAGTCACGAGATGATGTGTTACGGAACGGGTAAAGAGACTTGCCGGTAACGAGATTGAACTAGGTATAGAGATACCGACGATCGAATCTCGGACAAGTAACATACCGATGACAAAAGGAACAACGTATGTTGTTATGCGGTTCGACCGATAAAGATCTTCGTAGAATATGTAGGATCCAATATGGGCATCCAGGTTCCGCTATTGGTTATTGACCGGAGAGATGTCTCGGTCATGTCTACATAGTTCTCGAACCCGTAGGGTCCGCACGCTTAAACGTTCGTTGACGATATAGTATTTAATGAGTTATGTATGTTGGTGACCGAATGTTATTCGGAGTCCCGGATGTGATCACGGACATGACGAGGAACTCCGGAATGGTCTGGAGATAAAGATTAATATATGAGATAATAGTGTTTGACCTCCGGAAGGGTTCCGGAATTCACCGGAAGGGGTTCCGGATGTTTCCCGAAGTGTTTGGGTACGAGAACACTTTATTTGGGCCAAAAGGGAAAGCACACAAGGTTTTTGGAAGGCGCAAAAGGAAGTTTTGCGGAGTCCAGGGGCCAGACGCCAGGGTCCATGGCGTCTGGGTCCAGACGCCGGGAACCCTGGCGTCTGGCCCTGGAGTCCGAGAAGGACTCTTGCCTTTCGGGTGAAACCGACTTTGTGAAGGCTTTTACTCCAAGTTTCGACCCCAAGGCTCAACATATAAATAGAGGGGTAGGGCTAGCACCCAAGACACATCAAGATACACCAAGCCGTGTGCCGGCTACCCCGACCCTCTAGTTTATCCTCCGTCTAGTTTCTGTAGTGCTTGGCGAAGCCCTACAGAGATTGTTCTTCATCAACAACTGTCACCACGCCGTCGTGCTGTCGGATCTCATCTACTACTTCGCACGTCTTGCTGGATCAAGAAGGCGACGACGTCATCGAGCTGAACGTGTGCTGAACGCGGAGGTGCCGTACATTCAGTACTAGATCGGGACGGATCGTGAAGGTGCACGACTACATCAACCGCGTTGATAAACGCTTCCGCTTTCGGTCTACGAGGGTACGTAGACACACTCTCCCCTCTCGTTGCTATGCATCTAGTAGATAGATCTTGCGTGATCGTAGGAAAATTTTGAAAATACTACGTTCCCCAACAGTGGTATCAGAGCCAGGTCTATGCGTAGATGATATGCACGAGTAGAACACAATGAGTTGTGGGCGATACTAGTCATACTGCTTACCAGCATGTCATACTTTGCTTCGGCGGTATTGTGAGATGAAGCGGCCCGGACCGACATTACGCGTACGCTTACGCGAGACTGGTTTCACCGTTATGAGCACTCGTTTCTTAAAGGTGACTGGCGGGTGTCTGTCTCTCTCACTTTAGCTGAATCAAGTATGGCTACGCCCGGTCCTTGTGAAGGTTAAAACAGCACATACTTGACGAAACATCGTTGTGGTTTTGTATGCGTAGGTAAGAACGGTTCTTGCTAAGCCCGTAGCAGCCACGTAAAACTTTAAGGAAATATGCCCTAGAGGCAATAATAAAGATGTTATTTGTATTTCCTTATATCATGATAAATGTCTTTTATTCATGCTAGAATTGTATTAACCGGAAACTTAGTACATGTGTGAATACATAGACAAAACAGTATGTCCCTAGTATGCCTCTACTAGACTAGCTCATTGATCAAAGATGGTTATGTTTCCTAGCCATAGACATGTGTTGTCATTTGATCAACGAGATCACATCATTAGGAGAATGATGTGATGGACAAGACCCATCCGTTAGCATAGCACTATGATCGTTTAGTTTAACTGCTATTGCTTTCTTCATGACTTATACATGTTCCTATGACTATGAGATTATGCAACTCCCGAATACCGTAGGAACACCTTGTGTGCTATCAAACGTCACAACGTAACTGGGTGATCATAAAGATGCTCTACAGGTGTCTCCGAAAGTATTCGTGGTGTTGGCATAGATCAAGATTAGGATTTGTCACTCCGAGTGTCGGAGAGGTATCTCTGGGCCCTCTCGGTAACACACATCATAATAAGCCTTGCAAGCAAAAGACTAATGAGTTAGTCACGAGATGATGTGTTACGGAACGAGTAAAGAGACTTGTCGGTAATGAGATTGAACTAGGTATAAAGATACCGACGATCGAATCTCGGGCAAGTAACATACCGTTTGACAAAAGGAACAACGTATGTTGTTATGCGGTTCTGACCGATAAAAGATCTTCGTAGAATATGTAGGAGCCAATATGAACATCCAGGTTCCGCTATTGGTTATTGACCGGAGATGAGTCTCGGTCGGTCCGCACGCTTAACGTTTGATGACGATCGGTATTATGAGTTTATGAGTATTGATGTACCGAAGGTAGTTCGGAGTCCCGGATGAGATCACGGACATGACGAGGAGTCTCGGAATGTCCGAGACATAAAGATTGATATATTGGACGGCTATATTCGGACACCGGAAGTGTTCCGGAAAAGTTTCGGATTTATCGGGATTGCCGGAGGGGGTTACCGGAACCCCCTACGAGAGGGGATGGTCCATAGTGGGCCTAAAGGGTAAGAGAGAGGCAGCCCATAGGGCTGGCCGGCGCCCCCACCTAGGGTTCCTAGTTGGACTAGGATTGGGGGGGCGCCACCTCTCCTATTCCTTTCCCCCTTCTTCCTTTTGGTGAATCCTACTAGGAATAGGATTGCAATCTTATTCCTAGTAGGACTCCTTCCCTAGCCGCACCAGGAAGGGCCGGCCGGCCTCCCTCCCTTGCTCCTTTATATACGGGGGCAGGGGGGCACCCAAAGACACACAAGTTGAATTGTTTTAGCCGTGTGCGGTGCCCCCCTCCACAGAATCACACCTCGGTCATACCGTCGCGGAGCTTAGGCGAAGCCCTGCGCCGGTGAACACATCATATCCGTCACCACGCCGTCGTGCTGACGAAACTCTCCCGTGAAGCTCAACTGGATCAAGAGCTCGTGGGACGTCATCAAGCTGAACGTGTGCTGAACGCGGAGGTGCCGTACGTTCGGTACTTGATCGGTTGGATCGCGAAGAAGTTCGACAACATCAACCGCGTCACTTGACGCTTCCGCTCCCGGTCTACGAGGGTACGTAGACACACTCTTCCCTCTCGTTGCTATGCATCTGGTAGATAGATCTTGCGTGATCGTAGGAAAATTTTAAAATACTACGTTCCCCATCAGTGGCATCATGAGCTAGGTCTATGCGTAGATGATATGCACGAGTAGAACACAATGAGTTGTGGGCGATACTAGTCATACTGCTTACCAGCATGTCATACTTTGCTTCGGCGGTATTGTGAGATGAAGCGGCCCGGACCGACATTACGCGTACGCTTACGCGAGACTGGTTTCACTGTTACGAGCACTCGTTGCTTAAAGGTGACTGGTGGGTGTCTGTCTCTCTCACTTTAGCTGAATCAAGTGTGGCTACGCCCGGTCCTTGTGAAGGTTAAAACAGCACATACTTGACGAAACATCGTTGTGGTTTTGTATGCGTAGGTAAGAACGGTTCTTGCTAAAGCCCGTAGCAGCCACGTAAAACTTGCAACAAACAAAGTAGAGGACGTCTAACTTGTTTTTGCAGGGCATGTTGTGATGTGATATGGTCAAGACATGATGAGTTATACGGTTTTGTATGAGATGATCATGTTTTGTAAAGTTATCGGCAACTGGCAGGAGCCATATGGTTGTCGCTTTATTGTATGAAATGCAATCGCCATGTAATTGCTTACTTTATCACTAAACGGTAGCGATAGTCGTAGAAGCAATAGTTGGCGAGACGACAACGATGCTACGATGGAGATCAAGGTGTCGCGTCGGTGACGAAGGTGATCATGACGGTGCTTTGGAGATGGAGATCAAAAGCACAAGATGATGATGGCCATATCATGTCACATATTTTGATTGCATGTGATGTTTATCTTATTATGCTTCTTATTTTGCTTAGAACGACGGTAGCATTATAAGATGATCCCTTACTAAATTTCAAGGTATAAGTGTTCTCCCTGAGTATGCACCGTTGCGAAAGTTCGTCGTGCCGAGACACCACGTGATGATCGGGTGTGATAAGCTCTACGTTCAAATACAACGGGTGTAAGCCAGTTTTGCACACGCAGAATACTCGGGTTAAAACTTGACGAGCCTAGCATATACAGATATGGCCTCGGAACACTGGAGACCGAAAGGTCGAGCGTGAATCATATAGTAGATATGATCAACATAAGATGTTCACCATTGAGACAACTCCATCTCACGTGATGATCGGACATGGTTTAGTTGATTTGGATCGCGTGATCATTTAGATGACCAGAGGGATGTCTATCTAAGTGGGAGTTCTTTAAATTAATATGATTAAATTGAACTTTAATTTATCATGAACTTAGTCCTGATAGTTTTGCATATCTATGTCGTTGTAGATCAATGGCCCGTGCTACCGTTCCTTTGAATTTTAATGCATTCCTAGAGAAAGCTAAGTTGAAAGATGATGGTAGCAATTACACGGACTGGGTCCGTAACCTGAGGATTATCCTCATTGCTGCACAGAAGAATTATGTCCTTGAAGCACCGCTAGGTGACAAGCCCCCTTCCGCTGATGCAGACGCTTTGAACGTCTGGCAATCACGGTCTGATGACTACACGATAGTTCAGTGTGCCATGCTTTACGGCTTAGAACCGGGACTTCAACGACGTTTTGAACGTCATGGACCATATGAGATGTTCCAGGAGTTGAAGTTAATATTTCAAGCAAATGCCCGAATTGAGAAATATGAGATTTCCAATAAGTTCTACAGCTGCAAAATGGAGGAGAATAGTTCTATCAGTGAACACTTGCTCAGAATGTCAGGGTACTACAATCATATGACTCAACTTGGTTGCAAAGTTGACGAGGATAGTGTTATTGATAGAGTTCTTCAATCACTGCCACCAAGCTATAAAGGCTTCGTGATGAACTATAACATGCAAGGGATGCAAAAGACAATTCCCGAGCTCTTCGCTATGCTCAAAGCTGCGGAGGTAGAAATCAAAAAGGAGCATCAAGTGTTGATGGTTAGCAAGACCACTAGTTTCAAGAAAAAGGGCAAGGGAAAGAAAGGGAACTTCAAAAAGAATAGCAAGTCAGTTGCTACTTCCACGAAGAAACCCAAATCTGGAGCCAAGCCTGAAACTGAGTGCTTCTACTGCAAGGGGACTGGACACTGGAAACGGAACTGCCCCAAGTATTTGGCGGATAAGAAGGATGGCAAGATGAACAAAGGTATATGTGATATACATGTTATTGATGTGTACCTTACTAATGCTCGTAGTAGTACATGGGTATTTGATACCGGTTCGGTTGCTAATATTTGTAACTCGAAACAGGGACTACGGATTAAACGAAGATTAGCTAAGGATGAGGTGACGATGCGCGTGGGAAATGGTTCCAAAGTCGATGTGATCGCCGTCGGCACGCTACCTCTACATCTACCTTCGGGATTAGTTTTAGACCTAAATAATTGTTATTTGGTGCCAGCGTTGAGCATGAACATTATATCTGGATCTTGTTTATTGCGAGACGGTTATTCATTTAAATCAGAGAATAATGGTTGTTCTATTTTAATGAATAATATCTTTTATGGTCATGCACCCTTAAAGAGTGGTCTATTCTTATTGGATCTCGATTGTAGTGATACACATATTCATAATATTGAAACCAAAAGATGCAAGGTTAATAATGATAGTGCAACTTATTTGTGGCACTGCCGTTTAGGTCATATTGGTGTAAAACGCATGAAGAAACTCCATAAAGATGGACTTTTGGAATCACTTGATTATGAATCACTTGGTGCTTGCGAACCATGCCTCATGGGCAAGATGACTAAAACTCCGTTCTCTGGAACTATGGAGCGAGCAACAGATTTGTTGGAAATCATACATACTAATGTATGTGGACCAATGAGTGTTGATACTCGTGGCGGGTATCGTTATTTTCTGACCTTCACTGATGATTTGAGCAGATATGGGTATATCTACTTAATGAAGCACAAGTCTGAAACATTTGAAAAGTTCAAAGAATTTCAGAGTGAAGTAGAGAATCATCGTAACAAGAAAATAAAGTTTCTACGATCAGATCGTGGAGGAGAATATTTGAGTTACGAGTTTGGTCTTCATTTGAAACAATGTGGAATAGTTTCACAACTCACGCCACCTGGAACACCACAACGTAATGGTGTGTCCGAACGTCGTAATCGTACTTTATTAGATATGGTGCGATCAATGATGTCTCTTACCGATTTACCACTATCGTTTTGGGGTTATGCTTTAGAGACAGCTACATTCACGTTAAATAGGGCACCATCTAAATCCGTTGATACGACACCTTATGAACTATGGTTTGGCAAGAAACCAAAGTTGTCGTTTCTTAAAATTTGGGGCTGCGATGCTTATGTGAAAACACTTCAACCTGATAAGCTCGATCCCAAGTCGGAAAAATGTGTCTTCATAGGATACCCAAAAGAGACTGTTGGGTACACCTTCTATCACAGATCCGAAGGCAAAATATTCGTTGCTAAGAACGGATCCTTTCTGGAAAAAGAGTTTCTCTCGAAAGAAGTGAGTGGGAGGAAAGTAGAACTTGATGAGGTAATTATACCTTCTCCCGGATTGGAAAGTAGTACATCACAGGAAATTGTTCCAGTGATTCCTACACCAATTAGTGAGGAAGTTAATGATAATGATCATGAAACTTCAGATCAAGTTTCTGCTGAACGTCGTAGATCAACCAGAGTACGTTCCGCACCAGAGTGGTACGGCAACCCAGTTCTGGAAATCATGTTACTAGACCATGATGAACCTACGAACTATGAGGAAGCGATGATGAGCCCAGATTCCGCAAAATGGCTTGAAGCCATGAAATCTGAGATGGGATCCATGTATGAGAACAAAGTATGGACTTTGGTTGACTTGCCCGATGATCGGCAAGCCATCGAAAATAAATGGATCTTCAAGAGGAAGACCGACGCAGACGGTAATATTACTGTTTACAAAGCTCGGCTTGTTGCGAAAGGTTTTCGACAAGTTCAAGGAGTTGACTACGATGAGACTTTCTCACCTGTAGCGATGCTTAAGTCTGTCCGAATCATGTTAGCAATTGCCGCATTTTATGATTATGAAATCTGGCAAATGGATGTCAAAACTGCATTCCTAAATGGATATCTCAAAGAAGAGTTGTATATGATGCAACCAGAAGGTTTTGTCGATCCAAAAGGTGCTAACAAAGTATGCAAGCTCCAGCGATCCATCTATGGACTGGTGCAAGCATCTCGGAGTTGGAATATATGCTTTGATGAGGTGATCAAAGCATATGGTTTTATACAGACTTTTGGAGAAGCCTGTATTTACAAGAAAGTGAGTGAGAGCTCTGTAGCATTTCTAATATTATATGTAGATGACATATTGTTGATTGGAAATGATATAGAATTTCTGGATAGCATAAAAGGATACTTGAATAAAAGTTTTTCAATGAAAGACCTCGGTGAAGCTGCTTATATATTAGGTATCAAGATCTATAGAGATAGATCAAGACGCTTAATTGGACTTTCACAAAGCACATACCTTGATAAGATTTTGAAGAAGTTCAAAATGGATCAGTCAAAGAAAGGGTTCTTGCCTGTTTTACAAGGTATGAAGTTGAGTAAGACTCAATGCCCGACCACTGCAGAAGATACAGAGAAAATGAAAGTCATTCCCTATGCCTCAGCCATAGGATCTATCATGTATGCAATGTTGTGTACCAGACCTGATGTGTGCCTTGCTATAAGTCTAGCAGGGAGGTACCAAAGTAATCCAGGAATGGATCACTGGACAGCGGTCAAAAACATCCTAAAGTATCTGAAAAGAACAAAGGATATGTTTCTCGTATATGGAGGTGACAAAGAGCTCGTCGTAAACGGTTACGTCGATTCTAGCTTTGACACTGATCCGGATGACTCAAAGTCACAAACCGGATATGTGTTTTTATTGAACGGTGGAGCTGTCAGTTGGTGCAGTTCCAAGCAGAGCGTCGTGGCGGGATCTACGTGTGAAGTGGAATACATAGCTGCTTCGAAAGCAGCAAATGAAGGAGTCTGGATGAAGGAATTCATATCCGATCTAGGTGTAATACCTAGTGCATCGGGTCCAATGAAAATCTTTTGTGACAACACTGGAGCCATAGCCTTGGCGAAGGAATCCAGGTTTCACAAGAGAACAAAGCACATCAAAAGACGCTTCAATTCCATCCGCGATCTAGTCAAGGAGGGAGACATAGAGATTTGCAAAATACATACGGATCTAAATGTTGCAGACCCGTTGACTAAGCCTCTTCCACGGGCAAAACATGATCAGCACCAGGACTCCATGGGTGTGAGGATCATCACTTTGTAATCTAGATTATTGACTCTAGTTCAAGTGGGAGACTGAAGGAAATATGCCCTAGAGGCAATAATAAAGATGTTATTTGTATTTCCTTATATCATGATAAATGTCTTTTATTCATACTAGAATTGTATTAACCGGAAACTTAGTACATGTGTGAATACATAGACAAAACAGTATGTCCCTAGTATGCCTCTACTAGACTAGCTCATTGATCAAAGATGGTTATGTTTCCTAGCCATAGACATGTGTTGTCATTTGATCAACGAGATCACATCATTAGGAGAATGATGTGATGGACAAGACCCATCCGTTAGCATAGCACTATGATCGTTTAGTTTAACTGCTATTGCTTTCTTCATGACTTATACATGTTCCTATGACTATGAGATTATGCAACTCCCGAATACCGTAGGAACACCTTGTGTGCTATCAAACGTCACAACGTAACTGGGTGATCATAAAGATGCTCTACAGGTGTCTCCGAAAGTATTCGTGGTGTTGGCATAGATCAAGATTAGGATTTGTCACTCCGAGTGTCGGAGAGGTATCTCTGGGCCCTCTCGGTAACACACATCACAATAAGCCTTGCAAGCAAAAAGACTAATGAGTTAGTCACGAGATGATGTGTTATGGAACGAGTAAAGAGACTTGCCGATAACGAGATTGAACTAGGTATAGAGATACCGACGATCGAATCTCGGGCAAGTAACATACCGTTTGACAAAAGGAACAACGTATGTTGTTATGCGGTTCTGACCGATAAAAGATCTTCGTAGAATATGTAGGAGCCAATATGAACATCCAGGTTCCGCTATTGGTTATTGACCAGAGATGAGTCTCGGTCATGTCTACATAGTTCTCGAACCCGTAGGGTCCGCACGCTTAACGTTTGATGACGATCGGTATTATGAGTTTTTGAGTATTGATGTACCGAAGGTAGTTCGGAGTCCCGGATGAGATCACGGACATGACGAGGAGTCTCGGAATGCCCGAGACATAAAGATTGATATATTGGACGGCTATATTCGGACACCGGAAGTATACCGGAAAAGTTTCGGATTTATCGGGAATGCCGGAGGGGGTTACCGGAACCCCCTACGAGAGGGGATGGTCCATAGTGGGCCTAAAGGGTGAGAGAGAGACAGCCCATAGGGCTGGCCGGCGCCCCCACCTAGGAATCCTAGTTGGACTAGGATTGGGGGGGCGCCACCTCTCCTATTCCTTTCCCCCTTCTTCCTTTCGGTGAATCCTACTAGGAATAGGATTGCAATCCTATTCCTAGTAGGACTCCCTCCCTAGCCGCACCAGGAGAGGTTGGCCGGCCTCCCTCCCCTGCTCCTTTATATACGGGGGCAGGGGGGCACCCAAAGACACACAAGTTGAATTGTTTTAGCCGTGTGCGGTGCCCCCCTCCACAGAATCACACCTCGGTCGTACCGTCGCGGAGCTTAGGCGAAGCCCTGCGCCGGTGAACACATCATATCTGTCACCACGCCGTCGTGCTGACGAAACTCTCCCGTGAAGCTCAACTGGATCAAGAGCTCGTGGGACGTCATCAAGCTGAACGTGTGCTGAACGCGGAGGTGCCGTACGTTCGGTGCTTGATCGGTTGGATCGCGAAGAAGTTCGACAACATCAACCGCGTCACTTGACGCTTCCGCTCCCGGTCTACGAGGGTACGTAGACACACTCTCCCCTCTCGTTGCTATGCATCTGGTAGATAGATCTTGCGTGATCGTAGGAAAATTTTAAAATACTACGTTCCCCAACACGACCACTGCAGAAGATAGAGAGAAAATGAAAGTCATTCCCTATGCCTCAGCCATAGGATCTATCATGTATGCAATGCTGTGTACCAGACCTGATGTGTGCCTTGCTATAAGTCTAGCAGGGAGGTACCAAAGTAATCCAGGAGTGGATCACTGGACATCGGTCAAAAACATCCTAAAGTATCTGAAAAGAACAAAGGATATGTTTCTCGTATATGGAGGTGACAAAGAGCTCGTCGTAAACGGTTACGTCGATTCTAGCTTTGACACTGATCCGGATGACTCAAAGTCACAAACCGGATATGTATTTTTATTGAACGGTGGAGCTGTCAGTTGGTGCAGTTCCAAGCAGAGCGTCGTGGCGGGATCTACGTGTGAAGCGGAATACATAGCTGCTTCGGAAGCAGCAAATGAAGGAGTCTGGATGAAGGAGTTCATATCCGATCTAGGTGTAGTACCTAGTGCATCGGGTCTAATGAAAATCTTTTGTGACAACACTGGAGCCATAGCCTTGGCGAAGGAATCCAGGTTTCACAAGAGAACAAAGCACATCAAAAGACGCTTCAATTCCATCCGCGATCTAGTCAAGGAGGGAGACATAGAGATTTGCAAAATACATACGGATCTGAATGTTGCAGACCCGTTGACTAAGCCTCTTCCACGGGCAAAACATGATCAGCACCAAGACTCCATGGGTGTGAGGATCATCACTTTGTAATCTAGATTATTGACTCTAGTTCAAGTGGGAGACTGAAGGAAATATGCCCTAGAGGCAATAATAAAGATGTTATTTGTATTTCCTTATATCATGATAAATGTCTTTTATTCATGCTAGAATTGTATTAACCGGAAACTTAGTACATGTGTGGATACATAGACAAAACAGTATGTCCCTAGTATGCCTCTACTAGACTAGCTCATTGATCAAAGATGATTATGTTTCCTAGCCATAGACATGAGTTGTCATTTGATCAACGGGATCACATCATTAGGAGAATGATGTGATGGACAAGACCCATCCGTTAGCATAGCACTATGATCGTTTAGTTTAACTGCTATTGCTTTCTTCATGACTTATACATGTTCCTATGACTATGAGATTATGCAACTCCCGAATACCGTAGGAACACCTTGTGTGCTATCAAACGTCACAACGTAAATGGGTGATCATAAAGATGCTCTACAGGTGTCTCCGAAAGTATTCGTGGTGTTGGCATAGATCAAGATTAGGATTTGTCACTCCGAGTGTCGGAGAGGTATCTCTGGGCCCTCTCGGTAACACACATCATAATAAGCCTTGCAAGCAAAAGACTAATGAGTTAGTCACGAGATGATGTGTTACGGAACGAGTAAAGAGACTTGTCGGTAACGAGATTGAACTAGGTATAAAGATACCGACGATCGAATCTCGGGCAAGTAACATACCGTTTGACAAAAGGAACAACGTATGTTGTTATGCGGTTCTGACCGATAAAAGATCTTCGTAGAATATGTAGGAGCCAATATGAACATCCAGGTTCCGCTATTGGTTATTGACCGGAGATGAGTCTCGGTCATGTCTACATAGTTCTCGAACCCGTAGGGTCCGCACGCTTAACGTTTGATGACGATCGGTATTATGAGTTTATGAGTATTGATGTACCGAAGGTAGTTCGGAGTCCCGTATGAGATCACGGACATGACGAGGAGTCTCGGAATGTCCAAGACATAAAGATTGATATATTGGACGGCTATATTCGGACACCGGAAGTGTTCCGGAAAAGTTTCGGATTTATCGGGATTGCCGGAGGGGGTTACCGGAACCCCCTACGAGAGGGGATGGTCCATAGTGGGCCTAAAGGGTAAGAGAGAGGCAGCCCATAGGGCTGGCCGGCGCCCCCACCTAGGGTTCCTAGTTGGACTAGGATTGGGGGGGGCGCCACCTCTCCTATTCCTTTCCCCCTTCTTCCTTTTGGTGAATCCTACTAGGAATAGGATTGCAATCCTATTCCTAGTAGGACTCCTTCCCTAGCCGCACCAGGAAGGGCCGGCCGGCCTCCCTCCCTTGCTCCTTTATATACGGGGGCAGGGGGGCACCCAAAGACACACGAGTTGAATTGTTTTAGCCGTGTGCGGTGCCCCCCTCCACAGAATCACACCTCGGTCATACCGTCGCGGAGCTTAGGCGAAGCCCTACGCCGGTGAACACATCATATCCGTCACCACGCCATCGTGCTGACGAAACTCTCCCGTGAAGCTCAACTGGATCAAGAGCTCGTGGGACGTCATCAAGATGAACGTGTGCTGAACGCGGAGGTGCCGTACGTTCGGTACTTGATCGGTTGGATCGCGAAGAAGTTCGACAACATCAACCGCGTCACTTGACGCTTCCGCTCCCGGTCTACGAGGGTACGTAGACACACTCTTCCCTCTCGTTGCTATGCATCTGGTAGATAGATCTTGCGTGATCGTAGGAAAATTTTAAAATACTACGTTCCCCATCAAAACTTGCAACAACAAAGTAGAGGACGTCTAACTTGTTTTTGCAGGGCATGTTGTGATGTGATATGGTCAAGACATGATGAGTTATACGGTTTTTGTATGAGATGATCATGTTTTGTAATGTTATCGGCAACTGGCAGGAGCCATATGGTTGTCGCTTTATTGTATGAAATGCAACCGCCATGTAATTGCTTTACTTTATCACTAAGCGGTAGCGATAGTCGTAGAAGCAATAGTTGGCGAGACGACAACGATGCTACGATGGAGATCAAGGTGTCGCGCCGGTGACGAAGGTGATCATGACGGTGCTTTGGAGATGGAGATCAAAAGCACAAGATGATGATGGCCATATCATGTCACATATTTTGATTGCATGTGATGTTTATCTTATTATGCTTCTTATTTTGCTTAGAACGACGGTAGCATTATAAGATGATCCCTTACTAAATTTCAAGGTATAAGTGTTCTCCCTGAGTATGCACCGTTGAGAAAGTTCGTCGTGCCGAGACACCATGTGATGATCGGGTGTGATAAGCTCTACGTTCAAATACAACGGGTGTAAGCCAGTTTTGCACACGCAGAATACTCGGGTTAAACTTGACGAGCCTAGCATATGCAGATATGGCCTCGGAACACTGGAGACCGAAAGGTCGAGCGTGAATCATATAGTAGATATGATCAACATAAGATGTTCACCATTGAAACTACTCCATCTCACGTGATGATCGGACATGGTTTAGTTGATTTGGATCACGTGATCATTTAGATGACCGGAGGGATGTCTATCTAAGTGGGAGTTCTTAAGTAATATGATTAATTGAACTTTAATTTATCATGAACTTAGTCCTGGTAGTATTAGCATATCTATGTTGTAGATCAATAGCTCGCGATGTTGCTCCACGTTTATTTTTTATATGTTCCTAGAGAAAACCAAGTTGAAAGATGTTAGTAGCAATGATTCAGAATTGTTCCGTGATCTCAGGATTATCCTCATTGCTGCACAGAAGAATTATGTCCTTGATGCACCGCTAGGTGACAAACCTATTGCAGGAGCAGATGTAGACGTTATGAACGTTTTGACAAAAGCTCGATATGATGACTACTTGATAGTTTAGTGCACCATGCTTTACGGCTTATAACCGGGACTTCAAAAACATTTTGAAACGCCACGGAGCATATGAGATGTTCCAAGAGTTGAAATTAGTATTTCATACCCATGCCCGTGTCGAGAGGTATAAGACCTCTGACAGTACTTTGCCTACAAGATGGAGGAGAATAGCTCAACCAGTGAGCATGTGCTCAGATTGTCTGGGTAGTACAATTGCTTGAATCAAGTGGGAGTTAATCTTCCAGATAAGATAGTAATTGACAAAGTTCTCTAGACACTATCACCAAGTTAGTAAAACTTCGTGATTTACTATAATATGCAAGGGATGACGAAAGTAATTCCCGAGCTCTTCACGATGCTGAAATCGGCGAAGGTAGAAATCAAGAAAGAGCATCAAGTGTTGATGGTTAACCAGACCACTTGTTTCAAGTAAAGGGCAAAGGGATAGAAGGGGAACTTCAAGAAGAATGACAAGCAAGTTGTCACTCTCGTGAAGAAACCCAAAGCTAAACTCAAGCCTGAAACTAAGTGCTTCTACTGCAAAGGAAATGGTCACTAGAAGTGGAACTGCCCTAGATATTTGGCGGATAAGAAGGATGGTAAAGTGAACAAAGGTATATTTGATATACAGATTATTGATGTGTATTTTACTAGTGTTCATAGCAACCCCTCGGTATTTGATATTGGTTCAGTTGCTAAAGAGTAGTAACTCGAAATGGGAGTTGCATAATGAACAGAAACTAGTTAACGGATGAAGTGACGATGTGTATTGGAAGTAGTTCCAAGATTGATATGATCATCGTCGCACACTCCCTATACTTTCGGGATTAGTGTTGAACCTAAATAAGTGTTATTTGGTGTTTGTGTTGAGCATGAATATGATTTGATCATGTTTATTGCAATACGGTTATTCATGTAAGTTAGAGAATAATTGTTATTCTGTTTACATGAATAAAACCTTCTATGGTCATACACCCAATTAAAATGGTTTGTTGGATCTCGATCGTGTGATACACATATTCATAATATTGAAGCCAAAAGATGCAAGGTTAATATTGATAGTGCAACTTATTTGTGGCACTGCCGTTTAGGTCATATTGGTGTAAAGCGCATGACGAAACTCCATAGTGATGGACTTTTGGAATCACTTGATTATGAATCACTTGGTGCTTGCGAACCATGCCTCATGGGCAAGATGACTAAAACTCCGTTCTCTGGAACCGTGGAGCGAGCAACAGAGTTATTGGAAATCATACATACTGATGTATGCAGACCAATGAGTGTTGAAGCTCGCGGCAGGTATCGTTATTTTCTGACCTTCACTGATGATTTGAGCAGATATGGGTGTATCTACTTAATGAAGCACAAGTCTGAAACATTTGAAAAGTTCAAAGAATTTCAGAGTGAAGTGGAGAATCATCGTAACAAGAAAATAAGAGTTTCTACGATATGATCGTAGAGGTAAAATATTTGAGTTAGCGAGTTTGGCCTTCAATAAAAACAATGAGAAATAGTTTCACTACTCACGCCACCTGGAACACCACAGTGTAATGGTGTGTCCGAACGTCATAACCGTACTTTATTAGATATGGTGCGATCGATGATGTCTCTTACCGATCTACCACTATCGCTTTTGGGGCTATGCATTAGAGACAGCTACATTCACGTTAAATAGGGCACCATCTAAATCCGTGGAGATGACACCGTATGAACTGTGGTTTGACGAGAAACCTAAGCTGTCATTTCTTTAAGTTTGGGACTACGATGCTTATGTGAAAAAGTTTCAACATGATAAGCTCGAACCCAAATCGGAGAAGTAAATCTTCACAGGATACCCAAAAAGAAACTGTTGGGTACACCTTCTATCACAGATCCTAAGGCAAGGTCTTTGTTGCTAAGAGTGGATCCTTTCAAGAGAAGGAGTTTCTCTCGAAAGAAGTGAGTGGGAGGAAAGTAGAACTTGATGAGGTAATTGTACCTTCTCCCGAATTGGAAGGTAGTACATCACAGAAACTCGTTCCAGTGAGTCCTACACCAATTAGTGAGGAAGCTAATGATGATGATCATGAAACTTCAGATCAAGTTTCTGCTGAACTTCGTAGATCAACCAGAGTTCGTTCCGCACCAGAGTGGTACGGCAACCCAGTTCTGGAAGTCATGTTACTAGACCATGATGAACCTACGAACTATGAGAAAGCGATGATGAGCCCAGATTCTGCAAAATGGCTTGAGACCATGAAATCTGAGATGGGATCCATGTATTAGAACAAAGTATGGACTTTGGTTGACTTGCCCGATGATCGGCAAGCCATCGAAAATAAATGGATCTTCAAGAGGAAGACCGACGCAAACGGTAGTGTTACTGTTTACAAAGCTCGACTTGTTGCGAAAGGGTTTCGACAAGTTCAAGGAGTTGACTACGATGAGACTTTCTCACCCGTAGCGATGCTTAAGTCTGTCCGAATCATGTTAGTAATTGCCACATTTTATGAAATCTGGCAAATGGATAACAAAATTGCATTCTTTAATGGATTTATTAAAGAAGACTTGTATATAATGCAACCAGAAGGTTTTGTCAATCCTAAAGGTGCTAACAAAATGTGCAAGCTCCAGCGATCCATCTATGGACTGGTGCAAGCATCTCGGAGTTGGAATATACGCTTTGATAAGTTGATCAAAGCATATAGATTTATACAGACTTGCGGTGAAGCCTGTATTTACAAGAAGTGAGTGGGAGCACTACAACCTTTCTGATAAGTATATGTGAATGACATATTATCGATCGGAAATGATGTAGAATTTTCTGGAAAGCATAAAGGAGTGTTTGAAAGGAGTTTTTCAAAGAAAGACCTTGGTAAAGCTGCTTACATATTGGGCATCAAGATCTATAGAGATAGATCAAGACGCTTGATAAGACTTTCGATGAGTACATACCTTGATAAGATTTTGAAGTAGTTCAAAATGGATCAGTCAAAGAAGGAGTTCTTGCCTGACTTGTAAGGTGTGAAGTTGAGTAAGACTCAAAGCCAGACCACGGCAGAAAAATATAGAGAGAATGAAAGTCATTCCCTATGCCTCAGCCATAGGTTCTATAAAGTATGCCATGCTGTGTACAAAACACGTTGTGTACCTTGCCATGAGTTTGACAGGGAGGTACAATAGTGATCCAGGAGTAGATCACTGTACAGCGGTCAAAATTATCCTTAGTAATTGGATGACTAAGGAAATATTTCTCGATTATGGAGGTGATAAAGAGTTCGTCGTAAAGGGTTACGCCAATGCAAGCTTTGACACTAAATCCAGATGACTCTAAGTATCAATCTGGATGCGTATTGAAAGTGGGGGCAATTAGCTAGAGTAGCTCCATGCAGAGCATTGTAGACATAGAAATTTGCGAAATACATACGGATCTGAATGTGACAGACCCGTTGACTAAACTTCTCTCACAAGCAAAACATGATCACACCTTATTACTCTTGGGTATTAATCACATAGCGATGTGAACTAGATTATTGACTCTAGTAAACCCTTTGGGTGTTGGTCACATGGTGATGTGAACTATGGGTGTTATTCACATAACGATGTGAACTATCGGTATTAAATCACATGGCGATGTGAGCTAGATTATTGACTCTAGTGCAAGTGGGAGACTGAAGGAAATATGCCCTAGAGGCAATAATAAAGTTGTTATTTATATTTCCTTATATCATGATAAATGTTTATTATTCATGCTAGAATTGTATTAACCGGAAACTTAGTACATGTGTGAATACGTAGACAAAACAGTGTCCCTAGTATGCCTCTACTAGACTAGCTCATTGATCAAAGATGGTTATGTTTCCTAACCATAGACATGAGTTGTCATTTGATCAACGGGATCAAATCATTAGGAGAATGATGTGATGGACAAGACCCATCCGTTAGCATAGCACTATGATCGTTTAGTTTTACTGCTATTGCTTTCTTCATGACTTATACATGTTCCTATGACTATGAGATTATGCAACTCCCGAATACCGTAGGAACACCTTGTGTGCTATCAAACGTCACAACGTAACTGGGTGATCATAAAGATCCTCTATAGGTGTCTTGGAAAGTATTCGTGGTGTTGGCATAGATCAAGATTAGGATTTGTCACTCCGAGTGTCGGAGAGGTATCTCTGGGCCCTCTCGGTAACACACATCATAATAAGCCTTGCAAGCAAAAGACTAATGAGTTAGTCACGAGATGATGTGTTACGGAACGAGTAAAGAGACTTGCCGGTAACGAGATTGAACTAGGTATAGAGATACCGACGATCGAATCTCGGACAAGTAACATACCGATGACAAAAGGAACAACGTATGTTGTTATGCGGTTCGACCGATAAAGATCTTCGTAGAATATGTAGGAGCCAATATGGGCATCCAGGTTCCGCTATTGGTTATTGACCGGAGAGATGTCTCGGTCATGTCTACATAGTTCTCGAACCCGTAGGGTCTGCACGCTTAAACGTTCGTTGACGATATAGTATTTAATGAGTTATGTATGTTGGTGACCGAATGTTATTCGGAGTACCGGATGTGATCACGGACATGACGAGGAACTCCGGAATGGTCCAGAGATAAAGATTAATATATGAGATAATAGTGTTTGACCTCCGGAAGGGTTCCGGAATTCACCGGAAGGGGTTCCGGATGTTTCCCGAAGTGTTTGGGTACGAGAACACTTTATTTGGGCCAAAAGGGAAAGCACACAAGGTTTTTGGAAGGCGCAAAAGGATGTTTTGTGGAGTCCAGGGGCCAGACGCCAGGGTCCCTGGCGTCTGGGTCCAGACGCCGGGAACCCTGGCGTCTGGCCCTGGAGTCCGAGAAGGACTCTTGCCTTTCGGGTGAAACCGACTTTGTGAAGGCTTTTACTCCTAGTTTCGACCCCAAGGCTCAACATATAAATAGAGGGGTAGGGCTAGCACCCAAGACACATCAAGATACACCAAGCCGTGTGCCGGCTACCCCGACCCTCTAGTTTATCCTCCGTCTAGTTTCTGTAGTGCTTGGCGAAGCCCTACAGAGATTGTTCTTCATCAACAACTGTCACCACGCCGTCGTGCTGCCGGAACTCATCTACTACTTCGCCCGTCTTGCTGGATCAAGAAGGCGAGGACGTCATCGAGCTGAACGTGTGCTGAACGCGGAGGTGCCGTACATTCGGTACTAGATCGGGACGGATCGTGAAGGTGCACGACTACATCAACCGCGTTGATAAACGCTTCCGCTTTCGGTCTACGAGGGTACGTAGACACACTCTCCCCTCTCGTTGCTATGCATCTAGTAGATAGATCTTGCGTGATCGTAGGAAAATTTTGAAAATACTACGTTCCCCAACAGGATCGTGGGTTTCTCTGACCGAAGCTTGGTCACCGGCAGCATGGCTACAGTGATACGCCGCTTAAGAGGCGTCCATAGGGTACACATTCATTGTAGCCACGCCCTTATAGATTCTCTAAGGACATGCTCAACTGTAGCCATGCCTCAGCTGTGTTGTGGTCCCCCAGCACGCATCCAAAGGGAGAGGCGTAGGACCGTCTGCTAGCTGCTGGCTATGGGGTTGCCGCTTGTTTGGGCCCGTGCCGCCTGCTGGCAGCCGGCTCCTGGGGTAAACTGTCCCAGGAGGCGGCCCGATGAGCAGACGGCTGGGGGATAACAGGCGGCCCCCAATTGTCTTGAAATACTATGGGTGGTCGATGAGCACACCCGTGGTCAATATCTCCGACAGTAGTCCCCGAAGCTGGTGGAACTCTGCGGTTTGCGATTGGGGCTGCGGGGTTCCAGCAGCTTCCCTCCCCAATTAGGATTGACTTCCTTCGTCCATCCTTTGAAAAGAGCTGTCTGCTGACAGCCGGACCTCTGCAAAGGGGCCGGCTCCTGGCAGCCGGACCTCCGTCTTCAAATCTTCGGGGAGAATATACCGTCTGGTCAGCAGGCTACTATGCAGGTCTGCTGACCGTTGGCGGCTCTCCATGCGTCGTCGCCCCATCGCGTCAGCCTGCCAGCCCACACGCGCGATGGGAGGTAGTAGTGGGATGGGCCCCGCCACTACAGGGCCTTGGTCCGCACACGGATCCAATGTGGCAGGGGCAATCGATTGCCCTCCCCACGCGCAGTTAATGCGCGCGGATTAGGCGCGCAAAAGGTGGGGATCGTGCGGGGCGTGGAGCAGTTAATCCCACGCCCCACCCCCTCGGCTTCGCCGCCCCGAGCCTATAAGTAGGCCGAGGGAGGGGGGTTAGCACCGTTCTCGCGCCCCGCCCCGCTCCATTCCTCTTCTTCTTCCTCGCAGCACCCAGCCGGAGCGAGCCACCACCTCGAGCCATGGCCGCCGCAACGCCAGTCCGCCATTCGGGCGAATGGGACGGCAGCGACGTCATCGAAGAGCGCATCCACTACCTCCGCCGAGCGTGGAAGCTG
>LR738710.1:94661391-94715794 GCA_902687465.1 Secale cereale | reverse complement strand
ATATATATATATAGGATAGAAAATAGCAAATGATAAAAACCTTACATAATGCTCACGGTAACAAATTCAGAATTTATAAACACTCTCTCATTGCAAACGTAAATGGAAAATTGAAAATTTTCATGTATAAACAATTCATAATTGACTGCAAACTAGTCTCAAATTTCAATATAATTAAATAAGAAAGACAAGTGATGGAAATAATTTGCTTAGGAGCTCACTCTCCTCCTGAAACAATGCAGCCTGCTGGACAACAAGAAGAAAACCGTGCTTGTACCTGAAATAGATGAATTCAGTGCCACTAAGCATCAGCATGAGAAGAGACATATACTTAGCAATTATACCTTTAAATCAATCTGTGATTGTGTCTTTGAAACTGAATCAATGCGGTCTGTTGGTTGTTGCCCGCTGCCTACTTTAGGTTCAGAGATTAGAAGATTCAGAACAGGAGGGATGCAGGGAGACGAAGCGAGGGATTCGTCGTTGTGGGTTGGCGGCGTGCCGTGCGGACTCACGCGAGGTGACGGCGGCAACTGCCCTGCCGGCCGCCCGGTGTGGCCTGGCGTAGTGGTTGTGGCGGCGGACCAGCAGACGGTAGTTGTGTGCGATCTGAATGAAGGATGCGGCTGTGGCGGAGGGGAGGTGCCGGTTCGTCTCGCATCTGACCTGATCGATCAATCGATTTACCTTTTTTTTGCGACGATGTACGTGTGCGTCTAAGCCAAGGCGTGGACTTGAGTAGATGGTGGGCTACTGGGCCGGCATCTATTTTGGGCTTATAAATGCTTGACTAGCATTTACGCGTATCAGTTTCTTCTTCCTTATACTAACGCAGTATATACACTATATATACCTAACTTTTTCCAAAAAATAATGGGTATTCAACTGAATACCCTTGAATTGAGCTGGGCCCGCCCCTGATGTCGATGAGTATGACAAATGGCAGGAGCCATAGGAGTTGTCTTACTTTATTGTATGACCTGCGTGTCACTGAAAATGCCATGTAATTACTTTACTTTATTGCTAACCGTTAGCCATAGTAGTAGAAGTAATGTTTGGCAAGACGACTTCATGAAGACACGATGATGGAGATCATGGTGTCATGCCGGTGACGATGATGATCATAGAGCCCCGAAGATGAAGATCAAAAGGAGCGAAATGATATTGGTCATATCATGTCACTATTTGATTGCATGTGATGTTTATCATGTTTTACATCTTATTTGCTTAGAACGACGGTAGTAAATAAGATGATCTCTCACTAAAATTTCAAGAATTGTGTTCCCCCTAACAGTGCACCGTTGCTAAGGTTCGTTGTTCGAAGCACCACGATGATCGGGTGTGATAGGCTCTAACGTTCGCATACAACGGGTGTAAGCAAGATTTACACACGCAATACACTTAGGGTTCACTTGACGAGCCTAGCATGTACAGACATGGCCTCGGAACACGAAAGACCGAAAGGTCGAACATGAGTCGTATAGTAGATATGATCAACATGAGATGTTCACCGTTGATGACTAGTTCGTCTCACGTGATGATCGGACACGGCCTAGTCGATTCGGAGCATGTATCACTTGGATGACTAGAGAGATGTCTATCTGAGTGGGAGTTCATTAAATTTGTTTAGATGAACTTAATTGTCATGAACAATAGTCTAAGTTGTCTTCGCAAATTATGTTGTAAACCAATAGCTTGCGTTGTAGGTCCCTATTTTATACGATCCTGGAGAAAGACTAAGTTCAGAGATATTGTAAGTAATGATGCGGACTGGGTCCATAGTCCGAGGAGCGTCCTCACTGCTACACAGAAGTCTTACGTCTTTGATGCACCGCTCGATGTGCATGAAGGAAATATGCCCTAGAGGCAATAATAAAGTTGTTATTTATATTTCCTTATATCATGATAAATGTTTATTATTCATGCTAGAATTGTATTAACCGGAAACTTAGTACATGTGTGAATACATAGACAAAACAGAGTGTCCCTAGTATGCCTCTACTAGACTAGCTCATTGATCAAAGATGGTTATGTTTCCTAGCCATAGACATGAGTTGTCATTTGATCAATGAGATCACATCATTAGGAGAATGATGTGATGGACTAGACCCATCCGTTAGCTTAGCACTATGATCGTTTAGTTTTATTGCTATTGCTTTTTCATGACTTATACATGTTCCTATGACTATGAGATTATGCAACTCCCGAATACCGTAGGAATACCTTGTGTGCTATCAAACGTCACAACGTAACTGGGTGATCATAAAGATGCTCTACAGGTGTCTCCGAAAGTATTCGTGTTGTTGGCATAGATCAAGGCTAGGATTTGTCACTCCGAGTGTCGAAGAGGTATCTCTGGGCCCTCTCGGTAATGCACATCATAATAAGCCTTGCAAGCAAATGACTAATGAGTTAGTCATGAGATGATGTATTACGGAACGAGTAAAGAGACTTGCCGGTAACGAGATTGAACTAGGTATAGAGATACTGACGATCGAATCTCGGGCAAGTAACATACTGATGACAAAAGGAACAACTATGTTGTTATGCGGTTTGACTGATAAAGATCTTCGTAGAATATGTAGGAACCAATATGAGCATCCAGGTTCTGCTATTGGTTATTGACCGAAGATGAGTCTCGGTCATGTCTACATAGTTCTCGAACCCGTAGGGTCCGCACGCTCAACGTTTGATGACGATCGGTATTATGAGTTTATGAGTTTTGATGTACCGAAGGTAGTTCGGAGTCCCGAATGATATCACAGACATGACGAGGAGTCTCGGAATGTCCGAGACATAAAGATTGATATATTGGACGACTATATTCGGACACCGGAAGTGTTCCGTAAAAGTTTCGGATTTAACCGGATTGCCGGAGGGGGTTACCGGAACCCCCCACGAGGGGGTATGGTCCATAGTGGGCCTTGAGGAAAGAAGAGAGACAGCCCATAGAGGCTGGTCGGCGCCCCACCAGGGAATCCTAGTTGGACTAGGATTGGGGGGCGCCACCTCTCCCTCTCCTTCCTTTCCCCCTTTTCCTTCTTGGTGGACTCCTACTAGGAATAGGATTGCAATCCTATTCCTAGTAGGATTGCCTCCCTGGCGTGCCATAGAAGGGCTGGCCGGCCCCTCCCCTTGCTCCTTTATATACGGGGGCCGAGGGGCACCCTAGAACACACAAGTTGATCAATTGATCTCTCCCAACCGTGTGCGGTGCCCCCCTCCACAGAAACACACCTCGGTCATACCGTTGCAGTGCTTAGGCGAAGCCCTGCGCCGGTAGATACATCATATCCGTCACCACGCCGTCGTGCTGACGAAACTCTCCCGTGAAGCTCAACTGGATCAAGAGCTCATGGGACGTCATCAAGCTGAACGTGTGCTGAACGCGGAGGTGACGTACGTTTGGTGCTTGATCGGTTGGATCACGAAGAAGTTCGACTACATCAACCGCGTCACTTGACGCTTCCGCTCCCGGTCTACGAGGGTACGTAGACTCACTCTCCCCTCTCGTTGCTATGCATCTAGTAGATAGATCTTGCGTGATCGTAGGAAAATTTTAAAATACTACGTTCCCCAACAGTGGCATCATGAGCCCGGTCTATGCGTAGATGATATGCACGAGTAGAACACAATGAGTTGTGGGTGATACTAGTCATACTGCTTACCAGCATATCATATTTTGCTTCGGCGGTATTGTGAGATGAAGCGGCCCGGACCGACATTACGCGTACGCTTACGCGAGACTGGTTTCACCGTTATGAGCACTCGTTGCTTAAAGGTGACTGGCGGGTGTCTGTCTCTCTCACTTTAGCTGAATCAAGTGTGGCTACGCCCGGTCCTTGTGAAGGTTAAAATAGTACATACTTGACGAAACATCGTTGTGGTTTTTGTATGCGTAGGTAAGAACGGTTCTTGCTAAGCCCGTAGCAGCCACGTAAAACTTGCAACAACAAAGTAGAGGACGTCTAACTTGTTTTTGCAAGGCATGTTGTGATGTGATATGGTCAAGACATGATGAGTTATACGTTTTTGTATGAGATGATCATGTTTTGTAAAGTTATCGGTAACTGGCAGGAGCCATATGGTTGTCGCTTTATTGTATGAAATGCAATCACCATGTAATTGCTTAACTTTATCACTAAGCGGTAGCGGTAGTCGTAGAAGCAATAGTTGGCGAGACGACAACGATGCTACGATGGAGATCAAGGTGTCGTGCCGGTGACGAAGGTGATCATGACGGTGCTTTGGAGATGGAGATCAAAAGCACAAGATGATGATGGCCATATCATGTCACATATTTTGATTTGCATGTGATGTTTATCTTATTATGCTTCTTAGTTTGCTTAGTACGACGGTAGCATTATAAGATGATCCCTTACAAAATTTCAAGGTACAAGTGTTCTCCCTGAGTATGCACCGTTGCGAAAGTTCTTCGTGCCGAGACGCCACGTGATGATCGGGTGTGATAAGCTCTACGTTCAAATACAACGGGTGTAAGACAGTTTTGCACACGCAGAATACTCGGGTTAAACTTGACGAGCCTGGCATATGCAGATATGGCCTCGGAACACTGGAGACCGAAAGGTCGAGCGTGAATCATATAGTAGATATGATCAACATAAAGATGTTCACCATTGAAACTACTCCATCTCACGTGATGATCGGACATGGTTTAGTTGATTTGGATCACGTGATCATTTAGATGACTAGAGGGATGTCTATCTAAGTGGGAGTTCTTAAGTAATATGATTAAATTGAACTTTAATTTATCATGAACTTAGTCCTCGTAGTATTAGCATATCTATGTTGTAGATCAATAGCTCGTGATGTTGCTCCGCGTTTATTTTTTATGTTCCTAGAGAAAACTAAGTTGAAAGATGTTAGTAGCAATGATGCAGAATTGTTCCGTGATCTGAGGATTATTCTCATTGCTGCACAGAAGAATTATGTCCTTGATGCACCGCTAGGTGACAGAACTATTGCAGGAGCAGATGCAGATGTTATGAACGTTTTGACAAAAGCTCGGTATGATGACTACTTGATAGTTTAAGTGCACCATGCTTTACGGCTTAGAACCGGGACTTCAAAAATGTTTTGAATGCCACAGAGCATATAAGATGTTCCAAGAGTTGAAATTAGTATTTCATACTCATGCCCGTGTCGAGAGGTATGAGACCTCTGACAGTACTTTGCCTACAAGATGGAGGAGAATAGCTCAACCAGTGAGCATGTGCTCAGAATGTCTGGGTACTGCAATTGCTTGAATCAAGTGGGAGTTAATCTTCCAGATAAGATAGTAATTGAAAAAGTTCTCTAGTCACTATCACCAAGTTAGTAGAACTTCGTGATGAACTATAATATGCAAGGGATGACGAAAGTAATTCCCGAGCTCTTCACGATGCTGAAATCGGCGAAGGTAGAAATCAAGAAAGAGCATCAAGTGTTGATGGTTAACAAGACCACTTGTTTCAAGTAAAGGGCAAAGGGATAGAAGGGGAACTTCAAGAAGAATGACAAGCAAGTTGTCACTCCCATGAAGAAACCCAAAGCTAAACTCAAGCCTGAAACTAAGTGCTTCTACTGCAAAGGAAATGGTCACTGGAAGTGGAACTGCCCTAGATACTTGGCGGATAAGAAGGATGGCAAAGTGAACAAAGGTATATTTGATATACAGATTATTGATGTGTATTTTACTAGTGTTCATAGCAACCCCTCGGTATTTGATACTGGTTTAGTTGCTAAAGAGTAGTAACTCGAAATGGGAGTTGCATAATGAACAGAAACTAGTTAAAGGATGAAGTGACGATGTGTATTGGAAGTAGTTCCAAGATTGATATGATTATCATCGCACACTCCCTATAATTTCGGGATTAGTGTTGAACCTAAATAAGTGTTATTTGGTGTTTGTGTTGAACATGAATATGATTTGATCATGTTTATTGCAATACGGTTATTCATGTAAGTTAGAGAATAATTGTTGTTCTGTTTAGATGAATAAAACCATCTATGGTCATACACTCAATGAAAATGGTTTGTTGGGTCTCAATCGTGTGGTACACATATTCATAATATTGAAGCCAAAAGATGCAAGGTTAATAATGATAGTGCAACTTATTTGTGGCACTGCTGTTTAGGTCATATTGGTGTAAAGCGCATGAAGAAACTCCATAGTGATGGACTTTTGGAATCACTTGATTATGAATCACTTGGTGCTTGCGAACCATGCCTCATGGGCAAGATGACTAAAACTCTGTTCTCTGGAACTGTGGAGCGAGCAACAAAGTTGTTGGAAATCATACATATTGATGTATGCGGGCCAATGAGTGTTGAAGCTCGCGGCGGGTATCGTTATTTTCTGACCTTCACTGATGATTTGAGCAGATATGGGTATATCTACTTAATGAAGCACAAGTCTGAAACATTTGAAAAGTTCAAAGAATTTCAGAGTGAAGTGGAGAATCATCGTAACAGAAAATAAGAGTTTCTACGATATGATCGTAGAGGTAAAATATTTGAGTTAGCGAGTTTGGCCTTCAGTAAAAACAATGTGAAATAGTTTCACTACTCACGCCACCTGGAACACCACAGTGTAATGGTGTGTCTGAACGTCATAACCGTACTTTATTAGATATGGTGCGATCGATGATGTCTCTTACCGATCTACCACTATCGCTTTTGGGGTTATGCATTAGAGACAACTACATTCACATTAAATAGGGCACCATCTAAATTCGTGGAGATGACACCGTATGAACTGTGGTTTGACGAGAAACCTAAGCTGTCATTTCTTTAAGTTTGGGACTGCGATGCTTATGTGAAAAAGTTTCAACATGATAAGCTCGAACCCAAATCAGAGAAGTAAATCTTCATAGGATACCCAAAAGAAACTGTTGGGTACACCTTCTATCACAGATCCGAAGACAAGGTCTTTGTTGCTAAGAGTGGATCCTTTCTAGAGAAGGAGTTTCTCTCGAAAGAAGTGAGTGGGAGGAAAGTAGAACTTGACGAGGTAATTGTACCTTTTCCCGAATTGGAAAGTGGAACATCAGAGAAACTAGTTCCAGTGATTCCTACACCAATTAATGAGGAAGCTAATGATGATGATCATGAAACTTCAGATCAAGTTTCTGCTGAACGTCGTAGATCAACCAGAGTACGTTCCGCACCAGAGTGGTACGGCAACCCAGTTCTGGAAGTCATGTTACTAGACCATGGTGAACCTGCGAACTATGAGGAAGCGATGATGAGCCCAGATTCCGCAAAATGGCTTAAGGCCATGAAATCTGAGATGGGATCCATGTATGAGAACAAAGTGTGGACTTTGGTTGACTTGCCCGATGATCGACAAGCCATCAAAAATAAATGGATCTTCAAGAGGAAGACCGACGCTGACGGTAATGTTACTGTTTACAAAGCTCTACTTGTTGCGAAAGGTTGTCGACAAGTTCAAGGAGTTGACTACGATGAGACTTTCTCACCCGTAGCGATGCTTAAGTCTGTCCGAATCATGTTAGCCATTGCCGCATTTTATGAAATCTGGCAAATGGATAACAAAACTGCATTCTTTAATGGATTTATTAAAGAAGAATTGTATATGATGCAACCAGAAGGTTTTGTCAATCCTAAAGGTGCTAACAAAATGTGCAAGCTCGAGCGATCCATCTATGGACTGGTGCAAGCATCTCGAAGTTGGAATATACGCTTTGATAAGTTGATCAAAGCATATAGATTTATACAGACTTGCGGTGAAGCCTGTATTTACAAGAAAGTGAGTGGGAGCACTACAACCTTTCTGATAAGTATATGTGGATGACATATTGTCGATCGGAAATGATGTAGAATTTTTCTGGAAAGCATAAAGGAGTGTTTGAAAGGAGTTTTTCAAATAAAGACCTTGGTGAAGCTGCTTACATATTGGGCATCAAGATCTATAGAGATAGATCAAGACGCTTGATAAGACTTTCGATGAGTACATACCTTGATAAGATTTTGAAGTAGTTCAAAATGGATCAGTCAAAGAAGGAGTTCTTGCCTGACTTGTAAGGTGTGAAGTTGAGTAAGACTCAAAGCCAGACCACGGCAGAAAAATATAGAGAGAATGAAAGTCATTCCCTATGCCTCAGCCATAGGTTCTATAAAGTATGCCATGCTGTGTACCAAACATGTTGTGTACCTTGCCATGAGTTTGACAGGGAGGTACAATAGTGATCCAGGAGTAGATCACTATACAGCGGTCAAAATTATCCTTAGTAACTGGATGACTAAGGAAATGTTTCTCGATTATGGAAGTGATAAAGATTTCGTCGTAAAGGGTTACGCCGATGCAAGCTTTGACACTAAATCCAGATGACTCTAAGTATCAATCTGGATTCGTATTGAAAGTGGGAGCAATTAGCTAGAGTAGCTCCATGCAGAGCATTGTAGACATAGAAATTTGCGAAATACATACGGATCTGAATATGACAGAACCGTTGACTAAACTTCTCTCACAAGCAAAAACATGATCACACCTTATTACTCTTGGGTATTAATCACATAGCGATGTGAACTAGATTATTGACTCTAGTAAACCCTTTGCGTGTTGGTCACATGGCGATGTGAACTATGGGTGTTATACACATAACGATGTGAACTATCGGTATTAAATCACATGGCGATGTGAGCTAGATTATTGACTCTAGTGCAAGTGGGAGACTGAAGGAAATATGCCCTAGAGGCAATAATAAAGTTGTTATTTATATTTCCTTATATCATGATAAATGTTTATTATTCATGCTAGAATTGTATTAACCGGAAACTTAGTACATGTGTGAATACATTAACAAAACAGAGTGTCCCTAGTATGCCTCTACTAGACTAGCTCATTGATCAAAGATGGTTATGTTTCCTAGCCATAGACATGAGTTGTCATTTGATCAACGAGATCACATCATTAGGAGAATGATGTGATGGACTAGACCCATCCGTTAGCTTAGCACTATGATCGTTTAGTTTTACTACTATTGCTTTCTTCATGACTTATACATGTTCCTATGACTATGAGATTATGCAACTCCCGAATACCGTAGGAACACCTTGTGTGCTATCAAACGTCACAACGTAACTGGGTGATCATAAAGATGCTCTACAGGTGTCTCCGAAAGTATTCGTGGTGTTGGCATAGATCAAGACTAGGATTTGTCACTCCGAGTGTCAGAGAGGTATCTCTGGGCCCTCTCGGTAATGCACATCACAATAAGCCTTGCAAGCAAATGACTAATTAGTTAGTCACGAGATGATGTATTACGAAACGAGTAAAGAGACTTGCCGGTAACGAGATTGAACTAGGTATAGAGATACCGACGATCGAATCTCGGGCAAGTAACATACCGATGACAAAAGGAACAACGTATGTTGTTATGCGGTTTGACCGATAAAGATCTTCGTAGAATATGTAGGAACCAATATGAGCATCCAGGTTCTGCTATTGGTTATTGACCGAAGATGAGTATCGGTCATGTCTACATAGTTCTCGAACCCGTAGGGTCCGCACGCTTAATGTTTGATGACGATCGGTATTATGAGTTTATGAGTTTTGATGTACCGAAGGTAGTTTGGAGTCCCGGATGAGATCACGGACATGACGAGGAGTCTCGGAATGTCCGAGACATAAAGATTGATATATTGGACGACTATATTCGGACACCGGAAGTGTTCCGGAAAAGTTTCGGATTTAACCGGATTGCCGGAGGGGGTTACTGGAACCTCCCACGAGGGGGTATTGTCCATAGTGGGCCTTGACGAAAGAAGAGAGATAGCCCGTAGAGGCTGGCCGGCGCCTCACCAGGGAATCCTAGTTGGACTAGGATTGGGGGGGGGGGCGCCATCTCTCCCTCTCCTTCCTTTCCCCCTTTTCCTTCTTGGTGGACTCCTACTAGGAATAGGATTGCAATCCTATTCGTAGTAGGATTGCCTCCCTGGCGCGCCATAGAAGGGCTGGCCGGCCCCTCCCCTTGCTCCTTTATATACGGGGGCAGGGGGCACCCTAGAACACACAAGTTGATCAATTGATCTCTCCCAATGATACGTCCAAAACGTATCTATAATTTATGCTTGCTCCATGCCTCTTTTGGGTGATATTGCTATGATATTTATACACTTCCATACACTTTTGATCATATTTGGACTAACCTATTAACTCAGTGCACCCTAGTGCCAGTTTCTGTTTTCGGCTGTTTTTGTATTTCAGGTTTTCCCATTACGAGAACTGCCAGAAAAATCCCGGAAAAATTATATAAAAAATCAGCGTTCCAGAAGCTACCAGGCACCCGAAGCACAGCCGGAGGGGGGCCACCAGGGCTCCAGGCGCCCTGGTGGCGCGGCCCCCCTGGCCGCGCCGGGGGGGCGCCTGGGCCCCCCGAGCCTCGTCTGATGCCCCCCTTTGGCATATATTTATACCGTCTCCCGAAACCCTCGAGACGGGAACCCTTTTTCGCGATCTCATCTCTGTTCCGCCGCCGCCGCGCTTCCAAGATCGGGAGCACCAGGAGAACTCTTCCCGGCACCCTGCCGGAGGGGAGGATCACCACCGGGAGCCTCTCCACCACCATGGACGCCTCCCGGATGAGTTGTGAGTAGTATCCCTTGGGCCATGGGTCCATGACCAGTAGCTATGTGATGTTCTCCTCCCGTTCTTGTGCTTCACTAATTAGTCCTCATGAGCTGCCCTACATGATCGAGGCACATATGTAATCCTTATGCTGTTGCTATGATGAGTTTGCTGGGATCCGATGGATTGTGAGATTATGTTCAGATTGTGTTTGAGTAATATATTTGATTCACCTCTTTTATATTTATGTTCGTAAGTAATTCTTGCATGTTCTCCGTTGTTATTTATTGCTTTGGCCAAGTAGTAGGTAGTGACTCCAAGAGGGAACGTTATGCTTGATTGTGGGTTCATGCCCCTCGATGACTAGCTTGAGTGACAGAAACATGAGTCTAGGGGATGTGCTGTTGCCACAAGGGGGAAAACAACGGTGCTTGTGCCCGCGGGTGCAAGGATTGTTTACTTTACGCAAAGTTCTTTTAATGCAGTTGTCTGTTGCTTTGAGTTTACACTATGGGTGGGACTCGCAACTTAATACCAGCGAGATGTTTTGAATAGATATCTCAAGGTGGATGATTAGTAGTAGATGCAGATGGATTTCGGTCTACTTACCTTGGCGTACCGCCCATGCTTTGAACCTCTACCTTTCTTGCAACTTAGTCAGCATTGGTTTGCGCACATGGTCCTGTCAATTGCCCAGCTGTAATTCGTTTACCTCACATAGCTGTTTTATCGTCTTTTGGGAGAGAGACATCACTAGTGAACATCATGAGACTCCGGTCCATATTACCATCATTGATCACATCTGCTATTTACTTTCCGCTTTTACTTACTATTGCAGCAATACCTATCATTACTATCACTTGTGTTTGATCCTTTGTAAACTACAAGGCCGGAGGGATTGACAACCTCTCTGTACTCGTTGGGAGCAAAGTTATTTGTATCTGTGTGCAGGTCCACGTTGATTGCTAATATCTGGCGCCGTTAGCAGTTGACACCTTCTTGTTGAAACTGGGAGTCTCAGCGAAATCGATCCTTGGTATTGCCAAGGGAAAACTTCCGCTACACTGCATCTCAAACCTTCCAGTTGGGGTAACCAACGAGGGGCGAGAAGCCATCAAGCAAAGTTTTCTGGCGCCGTTGCCGGGGACTCCACTCTTCAGGATAGGGGAGTTGCACGCTATCTTTTACCTTTGCTTTTTAGTCTTGTTAGTTTACCTTTCAGTTTTGCTTTAGTATCCTTTATAAAAAATTACAAAAAAATTTATTTGCTTTTCTGTTAGTAGTCCTTTCTGTTTAGCCAAACATGTTAGGATTTTGTGCTTTGAGGGAATCAGAAGTTCTAGATTTCCATCAAAGGGATGGAGAAAATATGAAGAAGGCATGGGACAGAATTTCTGATGCACATAGGAGAATTATGCCTTGGATACCTATAAAAATTGTGCTTAGAAATTTTTACCATGGTCTTTTTAAATGGTGTAAACACTCTCTTGATATTATAGCTGAAGGAGATTTCCTAGAGTGTGATGAAGCTAGAGCTCTTGAAATTATACATGGTCTATCTAGTTACTTTGTTTATGATCATAACTTTGATACTGTCATAGATAGACTTGCTACTATTGAGAAGAGAATGGATGCTCTAGACTTGATGAAGGTAGAGAAACCCAAACCCAATAAGAAAGACATTTTGGAAATAGACAATGATTGGGAGCCTTTCGTTAGGATTAGCATCTCTAATCAAGACTTCCTTGCTTATTGTGATATTGGGTCTATGGTTTCTACTATGCCAAAAATTGTTCATGATTCTTTAAAATTTAACATGGATAGATTACCATCTTATCATGAACACACTAATGGAGATATTTCTGAAATCCAGGGAAGAATAAAAGACGTGCCGGTTAAATTCCTTAAAGGGATTCCAATGATTGATTTCTTCATCATGGAGCCAAACCAAGGAAATATAGTGCTTGGAAGGGACTTCCTCCGAGCAGTTAAAGGCTTCATTGATATAGGTAAGGGACAAATCCGCTTACGCGGAAAGGCAAAAGGTGTGTACCCCTTTCCTAGAAGGAACAAGAGTGAACTTGTTGAGGAACCATTTGAAGCAATTTATAGCTCCGATTATTATGATGGTTATTGATTCCTCTTTGCATTATGCCTAGCTTAAAGGCATAAAAGAAAGCGCTTTTGGGAGGCAGCCCACATGAATAAATTTTTATTTTGCTTTAGTTGTGTCTTGATGTTGTTAACTACAGTAGCATCATCATTGTATCTTTGCTTTTCAAATTTTGTGCTAAGTGTAGCCTCTGATTGCAAGAAAGTTCAAAAGTTGTGACGTGCTGTCCAGGAAACAGATTCTGTCCTTGGATAGAAAACTTCGTATAAAATCACCAGATCATCTTTTTGGTCTAAATTTTTTCGACAGCGTGCTCTATATAATTGTCTTTCGTGCGCCTGTCCTGAGTTTTTTATTAGAGTTGCAGAAGTGCCCCGAAAAAATCATTTACTACCTGCTGTTATGTTTTTCACTGATTCTGTCCTGTTTTGCCTTTCCTTCATTTTGCAAACCTTGAGCTTGCTTTTTCTTTGCAAAAACCTTTTGGCAATCTTGAGAAACAGTAGACCTTCAAGAATATCTTTATTTCCAGCAAGGAACAATTATTTTATTATGGGTACTAACCTCGCTAATCAGATTATGATGAGTTATGTATGAAGGGAGTTTTCAAGTGTGCGAGGGAAGATGATAAAAAGATCCAGGAGTGTCAAACGCTCAAGCTTGGGGATGCCCCCATGCACCCCCAAGAAATATTCAAGGAGACTCAAGCGTCTAAGCTTGGGGATGCCCCCGTGCATCCCCTTCTCCATCAACATTATCAGTTCGTCTTTCGTTCCACTATATTTTAATCACTTCATGTGTTATGTGCTATGCTTGGAGCGTCTTGCTTTTAGTTTCCTTTTTAGTTTTCTTTAGCTTTTCATAACGAGTCGGAACTCAGCTTTCTTTATGTGGGAGAGAAACACGCTCCACTTCTACCTAGAACATAACATAGAATTTTCATGTCTATCCTTGTTGTGTGTGTTCTTTGTCTTTTAATAGCTACTATCATGCTTAGCTCTTAACTTTCATGCTTATCTTTTTAAATAGCTTTCGTTTAGTTGGTTGCTTGAACTCTCTTTAGTTATCATGCTTATCTTATTAAGAGAGTTTGCTTCCGTTGCATTGGTTGATATGTCTATGATAAAGATGCTACGTGCATAATGGTGCTTAGTAGTTCATGTTTTCTTATGGTTAGTCTCAAATAGCTGGGGGGTTCCCAATGTGTTATTGGAATACCAACATGATTTGTTTGCCTATGATGTGGTATGGTTTAGTAATATCTTCCTTCAAAGAATTTATTTTGATTGACTTGGCGTATGCTCACGCATATTTAAGACTGTAAAGAAAGTCTGTCAAGCCTTGACGATCTTTTGTTTCTGAGTAGCGATATAACTTCCATGCCTGATTCAATGTTGCTTTGTCGCTCTGCATGATTATGACCGCCATTGCTCTCTTAGTTGGTCGCTCCCAGTCTTTTGCTAACCTCCACCTGTACTAAGCGGACTGACTGCTTGTGCATCCAAATTCTTTTAAACCAGTTATGCCATATGAGTCCACCATACCTTCCTACATGGTATTTACCTGCCATTCCTAACGGAGACTTGCATGTACCATCTCGAAATTATTCAAAGAAAAAAAAGCATTCCTATTTTGTGCCTCTGTTTTAAGTTCATGAGGAAGTGGTAGTTAATTCATGATCTTTTTAAGTTGGACAAGCTTCACCCCGGGATTGCATGTATAATGTGCAAACCCATAATACGAGAAGGAACTGGCATTGAGTGCGCCCGGCTCAAAAATAATATAACAAACAAACCCTCCTTCACGCTTTGTTCATGAGAAATCAGAAAACTTTGGCAGTGATAAACAAAGGAGATTAAGAGGATGTGATCGTCCTCATTCGGGAGCCGTTCCTCGAAACTTGTCCATCTCAAGAAGTGATTGAGTTGTCTGCTAGCATTCGTTGACGGAACATGCATAATCAAAAAAATAATTATTACCTCTGTTTTTAAAACCAAGAGCTCTGGTACATGTTTTGTCTTTGTTTCCGACTACGGGTTTTCAACCTTGCCAACAAAAGCCACGGTTCGAGAGTCTCCACCTTCTTTTAAAAGCACCAACTACTGAGAGCATGATTGTCATTCTGAGTGTAATGTGCATTGTCCCAAAGTAGCATTGTCTTTTGCATGATTGTGATATCATTTATTTTGAAATCATTGTATCTAGTCATCACTTAAACCTTGGAGGTGCCCCTGCATTTATGTTTTGCTTCACTAAAGGGGGCAAGCGAGATATCACTTTATCATATTTGCACACCATGCTCATTACAAATCTATTTGATGTTTCAGTATCATATTGTAAAACTTTCAGTTCTTTGTGATTTTCTCATGAGGCAACTTAATTACTATAGATTCATTGTCTCAGTAAGCTTTTGTCATATGACTATGAAAAAGTCCTATATGGTTAATAGCATGTCACCACAGAAATTATTCTTGTTATCATTTACCTACTCGAGGACGAGCAGGAATTAAGCTTGGGGATGTTGATACGTCCAAAACGTATCTATAATTTCTGCTTGCTCCATGCCTCTTTTGGGTGATATTGCTATGATATTTATACACTTCCATACACTTTTGATCATATTTGGACTAACCTATTAACTCAGTGCACCCCAGTGCTAGTTTCTGTTTTCGGCTGTTTTTGTATTTCAGGTTTTCCCATTACGAGAACAGCCAGAAAAATCCCGAAAAAATTATATAAAAAATCAGCGTTCCAGAAGCTACCAGGCACCCGAAGCACAGCCGGAGGGGGCCCACTAGGGCTCCAGGCGCCCTGGTGGCGCGGCCCCCCTGGCCGCGCGGGGGGGGCGCCTGGGCCCCCCGAGCCTCGTCTGATGCCCCCCTTTGGCATATATTTATACCGTCTCCCGAAACCCTCGAGACGGGAACCCTTTTTCGCGATCTCATCTCTGTTCCGCCGCCGCCACGCTTCCAAGATCGGGAGCACCAGGAGAACTCTTCCCGGCACCTTGCCGGAGGGGAGGATCACCACCGGGAGCCTCTCCACCACCATGGACGCCTCCCGGATGAGTTGTGAGTAGTCTCCCTTGGACCATTGGTCCATGACCAGTAGCTATGTGATGTTCTCCTCCCGTTCTTGTGCTTCACTAATTAGTCCTCGTGAGCTGCCCTACATGATCGAGGCACATATGTAATCCTTATGCTGTTGCTATGATGAGTTTGCTGGGATCCGATGGATTGTGAGATTATGTTAAGATTGTGTTTGAGTAATATATTTGATTCACCTCTTTTATATTTATGTTCGTAAGTAATTCTTGCATGTTCTCCGTTGTTATTTATTGCTTTGGCCAAGTAGTAGGTAGTGACTCCAAGAGGGAACGTTATGCTTGATTGTGGGTTCATGCCCCTCGATGACTAGCTTGAGTGACAGAAACATGAGTCTAGGGGATGTGCTGTTGCCACAAGGGGGAAAACAACGGTGCTTGTGCCCGCGGGTGCAAGGATTGTTTACTTTACGCAAAGTTCTTTTAATGCAGTTGTCTGTTGCTTTGAGTTTACACTATGGGTGGGACTCGCAACTTAATACCAGCGAGATGTTCTGGATAGATATCTCAAGGTGGATGATTAGTAGTAGATGCAGATGGATTTCGGTCTACTTACCTCGGCGTACCGCCCATGCTTTGAACCTCTACCTTTCTTGCAACTTAGTTAGCATTGGTTTGCGCACATGGTCCTGTCAATTGCCCATCTGTAATTCGTTTACCTCACATAGCTGTTTTATCGTCTTTTGGGAGAGAGACATCACTAGTGAACATCATGAGACTCCGGTCCATATTACCATCATTGATCACATCCGCTATTTACTTTCCGCTTTTACTTACTATTGCAGCAATACCTATCATTACTATCACTTGTGTTTGATCCTTTGTAAACTACAAGGCCGGAGGGATTGACAACCTCTCTGTACTCGTTGGGAGCAAAGTTATTTGTATCTGTGTGCAGGTCCACGTTGATTGCTAATATCTGGCGCCGTTAGCAGTTGACCTTCTTGTTGAAACTGGGAGTCTCAGGGAAATCGATCCTTGGTATTGCCAAGGGAAAACTTCCGCTACACTGCATCTCAAACCTTCCACTTGGGGTAACCAACGAGGGGCGAGAAGCCATCACCCAACCGTGTGCGGTGCCCCCCTCCACAGAAACACACCTCGGTCATACCGTTGCAGTGCTTAGGCGAAGCCCTGCGCCGGTAGATACATCATATCCGTCACCACGCCGTCGTGCTGACGAAACTCTCCCGTGAAGCTCAACTGTATCAAGAGCTTGTGGGACGTCATCAAGCTGAACGTGTGCTGAACGCGGAGGTGCCGTACGTTCGGTTCTTGATTGGTTGGATCGCGAAGAAGTTCGACTACATCAACCGCGTCACTTGACGCTTCCGCTCCCGGTCTACGAGGGTACGTAGACACACTCTCCCCTCTCGTTGCTATGCATCTAGTAGATAGATCTTGCGTGATCGTAGGAAAATTTTAAAATACTACGTTCCCCAACAGTGCAAACCCCTACAACGTCGTCTTTGGATGTTGTGAACACCTGACAGACACGTCCTGATGAATACTTGATAGTTTAGTGCACCATACTTTACGGCTTAGAATCGGGATTCCAATGACGTTTTGAACGCCATAAGACATATGAGATGTTCCAAGAGCTGATATTGGGATTTCAGGCTCATGCCCGTGTTGAGAGGTATGAGACCTCTGACAAGTTCTTTTGCCAACAAGATGGAGGAGAATAGCTCAACTAGTGAGCATGTGCTCAGAATGTCTGGGTGCTGAGATCACTTGAACCAAGTGGGAGTTAATCTTCCAGATGAGATAGTGGTTGACGGAATTCTCTAGACACTATCACCAAGCTACTAGAACTGCGTGATGAACTATGACATGCAAAGGATGGAGATGATCCCGGAGCTATTAGCGGTGCTTAAGACTGCAAAAGTAGAAATCAAGAAGGAGCATCAAGTGTTGATGGTTTAACAAGACCACTGGTTTCAAAAGGGGCAAGGGCTAGAAGGGAAACTTCATGAATGACAAACCAGTTGTCGCTCTAATGAAGGAACCCAAGGTTGAACCCAAACCTCGAGACTAAGTGCTTCTATTGTAAGGGGAACGGTCACATGGTAGTGGAACTACCCCAAATACATGGTAGATAAGAAAGCTAGCAACTTCAACAAAGTATATTTGATATACGTGTTATTGATGTGTACCTTACTAGTACTCCTAGTAGTACATGGGTATTGGATACCGGTTCAGTTGCTATTATTAGTGACTTGAAGTAAAAGCTACAGACTGAACGGAGACTAGCTAAGGACGAGGTGACGATGTGTGTTGGAAGTGTTTCCAAGGTTGATAAGATCACCATCGCACACTCCCTCTACCTTCGGGATTAGTGTTGAACCTAGATAAATGTTATCAGGTGTCTACGTTAAGCATGAATATGATTAGATCATGTTCATTGCAATACAGTTATTCATTTAAGTTAGAGAATAATGGTTATTCTGTTTACATGAATAATACCTTTATGGTCATGCACCCAATGGTTTACTGAATCTCGATCATAGTAATACACATGATAATAATATTAACGCCAAAAGATGTAGAGTTAATAATGATAGTACCACTTTCTTGTGGCACTGCCGCTTAGGTCATTTTGGCATAAAATGCATGAAGAAACTCCATGCTGATGTATGTTTGGAGTCACTTGATTTTGAATCTCTTGACACATGCGAGCCATGCCTCATGGGCAGGATGACTAAGATCCCGTTTTCAGGTACAATGAAACGGGCAAGTGACTTGTTGGAAATCATACATGCTGATGTGTGTGATCCAGTGAGAATTAAGGCGTGTGGTGGATACCGTTATTTTCTCATCTTCACTGATGATTTGAGTAGATATGGGTATATTTATTTAATGAAGCAAAAGTCTGAGACGTTTGAAAAGTTCAAGCAATTTCAGAGTGAAGTTAAGAATCATCATAACAAGAAGATCATGTTCCTACGATCTGATCAAGGGGAGATTTTCTGAGTTATGAGTTTGGCAATCACTTAAGACATTGTGGAATTGTTTCGCAGTTGAAGCCACCTGGAACACCACAGTGTAATGGTGTGTCCGAACGTCGTAATCGAACCTAATGAGATATGGTGCGATCTATGATGTCTCTTACCGATCTACCACTATTATTTTGAGGTTATGCATTAGAGACAGTTGCATTCACTTTAGATAGGGCACCATCTAAGTCCGTTGAGACGACGTCGTATGAACTATGGTTTGGCAAGAAACCAAAGTTGTCGTTTCTTAATGTTTGGGGCTGCGATGCTTATGGCTTCAGCCGGAAAAAGCTCGAACCCAAAGCGGACAAATACATCTTCATAGGATACCCAAAGGTAACAGTTGGGTATACCTTCTATCTCAGATCCAAGGGCAAAAAATGTTTGTCGAGTCCTTTCCCGAGAAGGAGTTTCTCTCGAAAGAATTGAGTGGGAGGAAGATAGAACTTGATCAGGTTGTCGAACCCTCACTTCAACCGGAGAGTAGTGCAACCCAGAAAGATGTTTTTGTGGAACCTACGAATGTTGAAGAGGAAACTAATGATAGTGATCATGAAGCTTCAGATCAAGTTGCTATCGAACCTCGTAGGACGACAAGGATATGTACTACTCCTGAGTGGTGCGGTGATCCTGTCTTAGATGTCATGTTGTTGGACAACAATGAACCTACGATCTATGGAGAAGCGATGGTGGGCCCGTGTTCTGACAAATGGTTAGAAGCCGAGAAATCCGAGATAGTATCCATGTATCAAAACAAAGTATGGACTTTGGTGGACTTTCCCGATGATCGGCAAGCCATTGAGATATATGGATCTTCAAGAAGAAGATGGACGTGGTCGGTAATGTCACCGTCTATGAAGCTCGACTTGTGGCGAAGAGTTTTTCACAAGTTCAAGGAGTTGACTACGATGAGATTTTCTCACCCGTAGCGATGCTTAAGTCCGTCGGAATCATGTTAGCATTAGCTGCATTTATGAAATCTGGCAGATGAATGTCAAAACAAGTTTCCTTACCAGTTTTCGTAAGGAAAGGTTGTATGTGATACAATCAGAAAGTTTTTGTCGTTCCTACGGATGCTAAAAGGTATGCTAGCTCCAGTGATCCTTCCATGGACTAGAGTAAGCATCTCAGAGTCGGAATATACGCTTTGATGGAGTGATCAAAGTTTTTGGGTTTATACAAAGTTTGTTAGAAACTTGTATTTGCAATAAATTGAGTGGGAGCACTACAACATTTCTGATAAGTATATGTGAATGACATATTGTTGATCCGAAATGATGTAGAATTTTTGGAAAGCATAAAGGGTTGTTTGAAAGGAGTTTTTCAAAGGAAGACCTGGATAAAGCTGCTTACATATTGGGCATCAAGATCTATAGAGATAGATCAAGACGCCTGATGATACTTTCAAAAGAACACACACCTTTGACATGTTTTTGAAGGAGTTCAAAATAGATCAGTCAAAGAAGGAGTTCTTACCTGAGTTGTAAGGTGTGAAGTTGAGTAAGACTCAAAGCTTGACCACGGCAGAAGAAAGAGGAAGGACGAAGGTCGTCCCCGATGCTTTTGTCATAGGCTATATACGGTATGCCATGCTGAGTACCGCACCTGATGTGTGCCTTGCCACATGTCTGGCAAGAGGGTACAAAGGTGATCCAGGAGTGGATCACTAGATAGCGGTCAAAATTATCCTTAGAGGAATAAGGAAATGTTTCTCGGATATGGAGGTGATAAAGAGTTCGACGTAAAGAGTTACGTCGATGCAAGCTTAACACCTATCCGGATAGCTCTGAGTAGAGATATTGGATATGTATAATGGAGCAACAATTTGGAATAGCTCCAAGTGGAACTTGGTAGCAGCATCTACGATATGACATAAAGTTTTGCGAAATACATAGGGATCTGAATGTTGCAGACCCGTTGACTACAACCTCTCTCACAAGCATGACATGATCAAACCCAGAACTCATTGAGTGTTAATCACATAGTGATGTGAACTAGATTATTGACTCTAATAAACTCTTTGGATGTTAGTCACATGGCGATGTGACCTGTGAGTGTTAATCACATGGTGATGTGAACTAGATTATTGACTCTAGTGCAAGTGGGAGACTGTTGGAAATATGCCCTAGAGGCAATAATAAATTGGTTATTATTATATTTCCTTGTTCATGATAATTGTTTATTATCCATGCTAGAATTGTATTGATAGGAAACTCAGATACATGTGTGGATACATAGACAAACACCATGTCCCTAGTGAGCCTCTAGTTGACTGGCTCGTTGATCAATAGATGGTTGCGGTTTCCGGGCCATGGACATTGGATGTCGTTGATAACGGGCTCACATCACTAGGAGAATAATGTGATGGACAAGACCCAATCCTAAGCCTAGCACAAGATCGTGTAGTTCGTATGCTAAAGCTTTTCTAAATGTCAAGTATCTTTTCCTTAGACCATGAGATTGTGCAACTCCGGATACCGTAGGAATGCTTTGGGTGTACCAAACATCACAACGTAACTGGGTGGCTATAAAGGTGCACTACGGGTATCTTCGAAAGTGTCTGTTGGGTTGGCACGAATCGAGACTGGGATTTGTCACTCCGTGTGACGAAGAGGTATCTCTGGGCCCACTCGGTAGGACATCATCATAATGTGCACAATATGATCAAGGAGTTGATCACGGGATGATGTGTTACGGAACGAGTAAAGAGACTTGCCGGTAACGATATTGAACAAGGTATCGGGATACCGACGGTCGAATCTCGGGCAAGTACTATACCGGTAGACAAAGGGAATTGTATACGGGATTGATTGAATCCTTGACATCATGGTTCATCCGATGAGATCATCGTGGAGCATGTGGGAGCCAACATGGGTATCCAGATCCCGCTGTTGGTCATTGACCGGAGAGTTGTCTCGGCCATGTCTGCATGACTCCCGAGCCCGTAGGGTCTACACACTTAAGGTTCGATGCCGCTAGGGTTACAAGGAAAGTATGTACGCGGTTACCGAATGTTGTTCGGAGTCCCGGATGAGATCCCGGATGTCACGAGGAGTTCCGGAATGGTCCGGAGGTAAAGATTGATATATAGGAAGTGAGGATTTGGCCACCGTAAGTGTTCCAGGCATCACCGGTAATGTACCGGGACCACCGGAAGGGTCCAGGGGTCCACCGGGAGGGGCCACCAGCCCCGGAGGCCTACGTGGGACAATAGTGGGAAGGGACCAACCCCTAGGTGGGCTGGGGCGCCTCCCACCAAGGCCCAAGGCGCCTCCAAGAGGGGAGGGGGCAAACCCTAGGGCCCATCCTGGTGAGCCCCCCTCTCCCTCTCCCCCTTGGCCGCCACCCATATGGCATCTAGGGCTGCCGCCCCCCTAGGGAGGGAACCCTAGAGAGGGCGCAGCCCCTCCCCTCCCCCTATTTATACTTGAGGTATTGGGGGCTGCCCAACAGATGATTGATCTCTCTCTCTCTCTCTCTTAGCGCAGGCCTACCTCTCTCCCTCCTCGTCTCTCGTAGTGCTTGGCGAAGCTCTGCTGGAGTCCCGCGCTCCTCCACCACCACCACGCCGTCGTGCTACTGCTCGACGGAGTCTTCCCCAACCTCTCCTTCTCCCCTTGCTGGATCAAGGCGTGGGAGATGTCACCGGGCTGCACGTGTGTTGAACGCGGAGGCGCCGTTGTTCGGCGCTTAGATCGGAATCAACCGCGATCTGAATCGCTACGAGTACAACTCCTTCATCCGCGTTCTTGTAACGCTTCTGCTTAGCGATCTACAAGGGTACGTAGATGCACTCCCCTATCCCTCGTTGCTAGATTACTCCATAGATTGATCTTGGTGATGCGTAGAAATTTTTTGATTTCTGCTACGATCCCCAACACCGCGTGGAAGCTGAGCCCGAACTGGCAGCGGTGCAAGGAGATCTCATCAAGCGCGCCGCCTCCCTCGCTGAGTATGCTGACACCGACATTTTCGTCCCAGAGTTGGATGAGAATGGTCATGTGGTGCCACCTAGCAACTTCGGGCTGGACTTGGCGGCGTCAGAGGAGCTGGACGAGGAGATCGCCTCCAGTGATGAAGGCGAGGAAGAGGGAGACAGCGACGAGGAGGCCAGCTCCCAGGAGGCGGATCCGTCTGCTGGTCATCAGCCTGATCAGGCCTCTACAAGTGGGCCTAGTGGGGCAGCGCCGCCTGCTGCAGGAGGCGGCCAGGCCGAGACCCATCAGGCGGCTCCCCCAGCAGCCGGCTCCGTCGTGCCACCCGCTGCGTCCGCTGCACCCTAGGCGTTATTCTTGTATATTTTAATTCCTGTTTTTTCTTAAGATTTGGTAGGATTAGTCCGAACAATTCCACCCACTGGGTGTATCAGTAAGCTACTGCTGGAAGGCGGCCTTCGAGGCCTTTTTGCTGTAAATATTCTCTTAATGTTGCACATGTTTATGCTGTTTGCCGGGTTCTAGGATTAGCACTGTCCTTTGTTCCTTCGAGCAATTTTCTTTTGCCGTTTCCTTTAACTGTCGTCCTGCCAGCCGGACAGCCACTCTGTCGTCTGTGACTGGATCAGGTACTTAGCTGTTTTCCGGATAGGCAAGTATCCCGCCCTCTGGAACGCGGTGTGGCTAAGCCAGAAGCCGGCTGGCCGGCTGCACAACAGCCGACCAACTCGTATGAAGGGTCATCTTGCCCTATGTTTATTTTCCTTAGCCATTTTTCATGTGGGCACCGCTTCTTGCCTTTGACTCCCGCCAGTCGGACAGCCGCGTTCTGTGAGTCCGTGACTGAAGGCGGGAGAGGGCTTGGATGCCATCACATTACTTGTCTGACTGTTAAAGAAAAGTTTTTAAACATAGGGCTAGGCGGCCAGTCCCCGGGCCGTCTGCTAGGCTCCGGTGCCGGACAAAGGAATGAACAATACTCATTCACAGGCATAATTCTTATCATATAGATAAAGGGTTGGACAGTCCCCGAGAACTCCTCGGGGGTCCCATTAGTTCTCAAAATAAGGTAGATAGCGCGACACATACTGTCTTTTAGCTATAAAAGCGACGAAGTAGGTTTGCGTTCCACGGGCGTCCGGCTCCTTGCCCGAGTCGTCTCTCTTGCATGCTCTTGGCTTCTGGGCATCGATGAGGTAGTAGGCATCATGCCTAATATCTTGCTGACGATGAACGGTCCTTCCCAAGGAGCCGAGAGCTTGTGCTGGCCGGTTGTTCGTTGGATCAGCCGGAGCACAAGGTCCCCATCGCGGAAGGAACGTGGCTTGACCCGCCGGCTGTGATAGTGGTGGAGACCCTGCTGATAGATGGTGGACCGGCTGAGTGCTACCAGTCGGGCCTCCTCCAGCAGGTACACACCGTCTTCTCGTGCTTCTTTGGCTTCGGCTTCTGTGTACATGGTGACGCGAGGCGAGTCAAACTCAACATCTGTTGGGATGATGGACTCGGCCCCATAGACGAGGAAGAAAGGAGTGAAGCCGGTTGATTTGTTCGAAGTTGTCCTGAGGCTCCAAAGGATAGACGGCAACTCTTCAATCCAGCAGCCGGCTGACCGTTCCAACGGTTCACCAGCCGGGGCTTGATGCCGGACAGGATAAGGCCGTTAGCGCGCTTAACTTTGCCGTTGGACTGTGGGTGGGCAACAGACGCTAGGTCCAGTCGGATGCCCTGTGTTGCACAGAAACGGGCCAATGCGCCTTTGGCAAAGTTTGTGCCGTTGTCGGTGATGATGTTGTGCGGTATGCCATACCAGACTGTGATGTTTGCGATGAAGGTAACGGCAGTTGGGCCGTTGAGTTTCTTGATTGGCTTTGCCTCGATCCACTTGGTGAACTTGTCCACTACTACGAGTAAATGCGTCAGGCCGCCTCGCGCTGTCTTGAAGGAGCCCACCATGTCAAGTCCCCAGATAGCAAATGGCCAAGTGATCGGAATGGTCTTGAGTGCAGAAGCCGACAAGTGTTGCTTGGAACTGAAGCGCTGGCAGCCATTGCATTTCTTGACCAAGTCTTTGGCGTCGTCCAAAGCAGTCGGCCAGAAGAAACCGTGGCGGAAAGCTTTGGCAACGAGAGATCTTGAGGCCGCGTGGTGGCCGCACTCCCCGTGATGAATATCCTTCAGAATAGCCAGACCCTTCTCTGCCTCCACGCAGCGCTGGAAGACGCGTGTTGCACTTCTTCTGACAAGCTCTCTGTTGACTATTGTGTATGCTGAAGCTCGGCGTTGAACTTGCCGTGCCAAAGTTTCGTCTGTTGGCAGCTCTCTTCTAAGCAGGAAATTGAGGATTGGCTGTGCCCAAGACGGCGCTGAGACTCCTGTTGTTTCTGCCAGTGAGACCAGGGCGGTTGGGCTGGGAGGCGGAGGGCTAGAGTGGGCCGCCTGTTGTGCTTCTGAAGTCCCCGGGCGGGCTGCAGTTGTCCTCGGGCCGTTTGCTGGAGCCGGCGCCTCTTCGAGGCCTGCTGAAGCAGTCCCCGGGCCAGGAACCAGTGCAGCGCCTGCTGGGCCGTCTGCTGGAGTTGGAGTATCTAGGCCGCCTGCTGGAGCAATCCCCAGGCCGGCTGCTGAGGTTGTCGGGCCGTCTGCTCCAGGATCGACTGGTATGAAGATTGACTCGGGCTCTCGTGAAGGCTTGATAGACGGCTTGCGCAGGCATTGGAGGGACACGCCGGCTGGTATTGCTTGGCGGGTGGAGCCGATTCGTGCCAAGGTGTCGGCTTGCATGTTGTCGGCTCGTGACACGTGGAGGAACTCGCAGCCATCAAAATGCCCACTGATCTGTTGGACAAGGAAACGGTAACTCGCCATGTTTATGTCCTTGGCGTCCCAGTCCCCAGATGACTACTGGACAACCAAGTCTGAGTCACCATAGCACAACACTCGGCGGATGCCAATCTCTTTGGCCATCCGGAGCCCATGAATGAGCGCCTCATACTCGGCCACATTGTTGGAGGCGGCAAAGTGGATTTGCAGGGTGTATTTGAGCTTGTCGCCCTTGGGAGAGGTGAGGACGACGCCGGCTCCCAAGCCAATGCGCATCTTTGATCCGTCAAAGTGCATCCGCCAATGGGTTGAGTCTGGAGCAGGCGGCAGGTTCTGAGTCTCGGCCCAATCGATGAGGAAGTCGGCCAAAGCTTGCGACTTGATGGTGGTGTGGGGCTGGTAGAAGATGGTAAAGGGGGCCAGCTCAATGGCCCACTTCACCACTCTTCCTGAAGCATCTCTGTTGCCCATGATTTCAGCAAGCGGGGTCGTGCAAACGACCGTGATCGGGTGATCTTGGAAGTACTATTTGAGTTTCTTGGCGGTAAAGTACACGCCGTAGCACATCTTCTGGTAGTGAGGATAGTTCTGCTTGGAGGCTGACAGCACCTCGCTCAAGTAGTAGACCGACCTTTGGACGGGCAAGGCTCTGCCGTCTTCTGGGCGCTCGACTACAATGACTGTGCTGACCACCCGGCTGGTGGCGGCTATGTAAAGGAACATGGGTTCCTTGTCTGTTGGCGCCGTCAGGACAGGCGGTGTGGACATCAATTTCTTGATCTGCTGGAAGGCTTCATCCGCCTTGTCGTTCCACTCAAAGCAAGTGGTTTTCTTCATCAGTTGGTACAGTGGGAGTGCCTTCTCACCCAGCCGACTGATGAAACGGATGAGGGATGCCAGGCACCCGGTGAATTTCTGGACATCTCGTACACGAGTCGCCCGCTCCATTCTCTCGATGGCCTTGATCTTTGCGAGGTTGCACTTGATGCCGCGTTCAGATACCAGGAAGCCAAGGAGCTGGCCTGCTGGTACCCCGCAGACGCATTTCTTCGGGTTTAGCTTGATCTGAAAGCGGCGCAGGTTTTCAAACGTCTCTTGGAGATCCTCCAAAAGAGTTCCCCTCTTCTTCGTCTTCACCACGATATCATTCACGTAAACGTTGGCGTTTCTGCCAAGTTGCTTGAGGAGACACTTCTGTATGCAATGCTGAAAGGTGGCGCCAGCATTTCTCAAGCTGAACATCATGGTCAGGTAGCAGAAGGCCCCAAACGGCGTGAGGAAGGCGGTCTTCAGATGGTCGGCCAGATCGAGTTTGATCTGGTGGTACCAAGAATAAGCATCAAGGAATGACAGTAGCTCGCATCCGGCTGTGGGGTCAATCACTTGATCTATTCGCGACAGAGCAAACGGATCTTTAGGGCAAGCTTTGTTGAGGCTGGTGTAGTCAATGCACATGCTCCATTTGTTGTTCTTCTTCAACACTAGGACTGGGTTTGAGAGCCACTCTGGATAAAAAACTTCCATAATGAAGTCGGCTGCTAGCAGGCGTGCGACCTCTTCCCCAACAACTCTTCTTTTCTCTTCTGACAGGTGGTGGAGTGGCTGCCTGGCAGGCTTTGCATCTTCTCTCACATGTAACTTGTGCTCGGCGAAATCCGTCGGGACACCCGGCATGTCTTTGGGGGACCATGCAAAGATGTACCGATTCTCACGGAGGAAATCGATGAGCTCGCTTTCCTATTTGTTGTCTAGGTTTGATCCTATGACAGCAAATCGCTCTGGGTGAGATGGGTCCAAGGAAATCTTCTTTGTTTCCTTGGCCGGCTGGAACGAGGCTTGCGGCTCCGCCTCCCTGGGGTCGGCTGGTATGGTTGGCTGCTCGCCAGCCATTGCCACCAGTCGTTCCACACTACAAGAAATATGTCAACTTATGACCTTCTGTTAGTGACCCTGGAAGAATTGGTCATAGATCTATGACCATTTCAGACCAATTAGTCAAAAGCTGTTCGGGAGGCTCCAAACCCTAAACTATAACGACCATTTTGGTCAGAAAGGTCGTAATTTCCTTACACGAAATGGTCATAAAGCAGATAGCACTGGTCCGCTGCCTTATTTCTAGCTGATCATGACCAATATAGATGGTCATAACCTTGTAAATTGTGGTGGGTTGCTACGACTAGGCGCCACTTCATCGGTTTTGCCTATGTGTCATGTCCATGTGGCAGTTTTTGCCCTAGGTTGTGAAGCAACCTATATTTCTGTCATTCCCAAAATTCCCCAAAAAATCTCATAAATTCTTTGGGTCATATCTTCGTCAAATATGTAAAAAACCTTCCTTGTCTAGTTCAAAAATAATTCAAAAATATTCATTTTCCTATTCTGTTCAAAAAAACACTTTGTGAAGGAAGTACCACTTTGGCATGTCCAAATGGTATCCATTTTCTACAGTGCTTTCCTATGCCCAAATAACTATCCTCCACCAAATGTCGGCTCAATCCATTCATTATTTTGAGCCCAGATTCAACATTCGTATTTATGTAGTGTGGTACTTTGCAAAGCAAGTACCACCTAGACTCCTCCTTTTGAGCTGAAAATTTGTGGAGACGGTCTTCTTAGTAACTGATCATCCTCAACCAAAACTCACGCCCATTAGCCATGTGCATTTCCTGTACCGCTAATCAAACACTTGGCTGCTAATTCATGTTTGAGCATCGATCGGTCTCCTCGTGAGAATCTTATGTTGTAATTTTCTTCCTAACACCTACCTGGGGAGTGCCCAACTCACTAGACATGCCTAGGCCGCCCAGAACACATGGCAACACCACAGTCATGCGGTGACCACGCGGCGGGCATTCGAGTTTACGCGCTCTAGAGTTGGGGCCCTCGACCATCGCCGAAACCTCGACGTATCGCCACCAAACCATGTATTTATGATTAAATAGGTACTTATGTAACTAGAAATGATTTTTGGAAAAAATAAATAGCAAACTGTGAGGCAGCTGCAGTTCAAATTTGACCCGCTTCCAACTGAATCGGCGGAAATTTGTCTTTTTTCACGAGAGGTGGATCAAAACTTTTTACACCCAACCATTTTGTCAATTGTGCATTAAATATGTCCTAGTATTTTAGAAAATTGATTTGGTCCAATTTTACAATAATTATTTGGGAGGTCCTTCACAAAAAAACCTCCTTTTGGGCACTCGAAAAATGGAAAATGATTTTTCGTCCAAAGAAAATGAAAACTTCCTTAGGCAATATTGCTTGCCATTCCAAGATGCACCCTTGTGTACAATATTAGATCATTTGAACAAACTATGCCATGAATGTGGCCATATGATTGATCATTTGTCTTGAAAGCCAAGAATCTTCACACATGATAGCTCATTTCTGAGAACACTTTTTTAAAAGAATTGCCGTATTACAAGTTTATTATTTTTCCTGGTAACTTTGTCGTATATAATGACACAATGCGAAGGTTTTCCAATTTTTTGATTTTTTTTTGAAATTTTTATGCCGGTTTCAAAATGCGGTCAAAACGGCGGGAATGAGCGTTCCTAGCTAGTGGTTGAATCTTGGTATTTTTTTGGTGTTTCTATGATTAAATAGATACTTATGTACCTATAAATGATTTTTGTAAAAAATAAAGAGCGAACTACAAGGCAGCTATAGTTCAAATTTGACCCACTTCCAACTGAATCGGCCGAAATTTGTCTTTTTCACGAGAGGTGGATCAAAAAATTTTACACCCAACCATTTGGTCAATTGTGCATTAAACATGGCCTAGTATTTTATAAAAATGATTTGGTCCAATTTTTCAACAATTATTTGGGAGGTCCTTCACAAAAAAACCTCCTTTTGGGCACTCGAAAAATGGAAAATGAATTTTTCGTCCAAAGAAATTGAAAACTTCCTTAGGCAACATTGTGTGCCATTCCAAGATGCACCCTTGTGCACAACATGAGATCATTTGAACAAACTATGCCATGAATGTGGCCGTAGGATTGATCATTTGGCTTGAAAGCCATGAATCTTCACGCATGATAGCTCATTTATGAGAACATTTTTTTAAAATAATTTCCATATTATAAGTTTATTATTTTTCCTAGTAACTTGGTCATATATAATGACACAATGCGAAGGTTTTCCAATTTTTTGATTTTTTTTGAAATTTTTATGCCCGTTTCAAAATGCGGTCAAAACGGCGGGAATGACCGTTCCTAGCTAGTGGTTGAATCTTGGTATTTTTTTTGGTGTTTCTCTGATTAAATAGATACTTATGTACCTAGAAATGATTTTTGTAAAAAATAAAGAGCAAACTACAAGGCAGCTACAGTTCAAATTTGACCCACTTCCAATTGAATCGACCGAAATTTGTCTTTTTCACGAGAGGTGGATCAAAACTTTTTACACCCAACTATTTGGTCAATTGTGCATTAAATATGGCCTAGTATTTTATAAAAATGATTTGGTCCAATTTTGCAACAATTATTTGGGAGGTCCTTCACAAAAAAACCTCCTTTTGGGCACTCGAAAAATGGAAAATGAATTTTTCGTCCAAAGAAAGTGAAAACTCCCTTAGGCAACATTGTTTGCCATTCCAAGATGCACCCTTGTGCACAATATGAGATCATTTGAACAAACTATGCCATGAATGTGGCATAAGATTGATCATTTGGCTTGAAAGCCATGAATCTTCACGCATGATAGCTCATTTCTGAGAACATTTTTTAAAAATAATTTCCGTATTACAAGTTTATTATTTTTCCTGGTAACTTGGTCATATATAATGACATAATGCGAAGGTTTTCCAATTTTTTGATTTTTTTTTTAATTTTTTATGCCCGTTTCAAAATGCGGTCAAAATGGCGGGAATGACCGTTCCTAGCTAGTGGTTGAATCTTGGTAATTTTTGGTGTTTCTCTGATTAAATAGATACTTATGTACCTAGAAATGATTTTTGTAAAAAATAAAGAGCAAAATACAATGCAGCTACAGTTCAAATTTGACCCACTTCCAACAGAAATCGACCGAAATTTGTCTTTTTCGCGAGAGGTGGATCAAAACTTTTTACACCCAACCATTTGGTCAATTGTGCATTAAATATGGCCTAGTATTTTATAAAATGATTTGGTCCAATTTTTCAACAATTATTTGGGAGGTCCTTCACAAAAAACCTCTTTTTGGGTACTCGAAAAATAGAAAATGAAATTTCGGTAGTTAGGCGTTGAATCTTACAAACATTCTAAAGTATCTCTGATGAAATATATACTTTAGTATCTATAAATTATTTTTGGAAAAATTAAATAGGTACTTTAGTACCTATTAATGTGAAAAAAGTAGAAGAAAACAAAAATGTAAACACAATTTGTTGTACTTTATTCTCATTGGTGGAACTAGCTCTCACTCGGATCGATGAAGTGGCGGCCATCCATCTGTCCATCCCCTGCCAACAATCTATCCATCCCCTTGCCCTAAAAAAATTTAAAAATCTATCCATCCCCTGCCCTCGTCTCCCACAGCCTCAAATCTCTCTATGTCTCTCTCGTACGAACCCTTTCCATCCCCTCCTCCGCTCATCTCGACTCACTTGTCGCCGCCACCTCCCACGCCCGATCCCGGTGAGGACGTAGCAGTCGATCCCGCGAGGACGACCGATCCCGGCGAGGACGGTGGCGTAGAGGTCGGCGCCCTCGTCGAGCGGCACGCGACACTGGCGGCGGGGTGTGGCCAACGACGCCGAGATCTGTTGTGGCGCGACACCGACGCGGTCCGCCACGACCGCTAGCTCAGCTTCCGGCACCGTGGGTGCTCAGCGGGCGGTAGCTCACGTGTGTCTGCCTCTCTGTGGATGCAGATCTGTAGGAGATTGCGTCCGTGGTTGAGACGGGGTCACTGACCAAGGAGGTCCGACGGATCTCCCGTGTCGTCCGCCTCACCGTCGCCCTGGGCCGCCGCCTCGCCGCCCCCGACATCGCGGTCTTCCTCGCCTTGGCGCTGCCCCTTTCCTCCGAGGCCTTCACCCCCTCTCCTCGCTCGTTCCAAAGGTATTTTTCTGCCTGCAACTTCATTGCTCTTGTGATTTGGAATAAACGCGCAATTATGCCTGGATCTGATGACAACATCAAGGACGTGAGCATCTAATGCTATGTTTGTTAATCTATACATGCGTTACATGCTATGTTTGCAGTTAATTGTGATGAGATACTAGTCTCTTTCTTTGTCCAGAAAATGTGATGTGTATTTCTTGTCGAGAGTATAATATTCCATGGCCAGAGCAAGCAAGATGTTATTTCTAGTGCTAGCCTTTTGTTGCATTAAAGTATTGTATATACTAGGAGCACTTCATCTTCAGAGACAGCAATCATGAGTAATGCAGTCGCTTCCATTGCATACTTGCTCTAGCTGCAAGTACTTAAAAATTACTATGACGTATATTTTTTGTTGAGGGATCACATATCTTGTGTGTTGCATGGATGCCATCTGAACTGAAGTATTGTAAGTACTACTTGCCGCTGACCTTGTGTGTTGCATGGATACCATCTGCACCAACGGTCAATGCAGGACACTGCCAGTTGCTCTGTAGTGTATCTTATCCTGCCGTTCTCAAGGTAGTACCATGAATTGGAAGCCTGCAGTACATATTGTGCGGCTTGCCCCTTTTGGGAGAGGTTAATTTCTTATAGTTAGTCTAGTCTGCCTGTGTTTGTATACTAATCATCGTTTACTAGAATTTAGCTTCTGCTTGCTACTGCCTGGTTCTTGACGCCAATATTTTGTACTTAAATGTGCATACTTCACCCCTTGCCAGATTCTTTGGTGGCGGTAACCCATGTGATGGCGATTCACTCCATCTGCTCTGGTTCCGGCGGCGGTGGTGGTGGCTATGCACTGGTAGGCTTGGTTACCTCCCCTGGCCACCATCATGGTGATGAAGCTGAGCCTAGGCTACAACCCCTTCCAGTGAGATCCTCGGCTCCCCTTCTACCCATCCTGCTTGCTCTATGATTCTATGATCTGCCTTTGTGAGGTGTAATTGTTCAATTTTTGTCATAGTCGAGCATTGGATGATATTGTATCTGTCATGATGTACATGGTTTATGAAGTATGCAAACCTACAGCTTGTTGTGCTAGTGATAGTAGGATAATGCAGCTTGTTGTACTAATGATACTGCTATGGCTTTCACATTCATTCATTCTCTGATTGTTCTAGGAGTCCTCATTCACTTGAAAAATCTGTGCACATGTAGTCATTCGGGAGAAGCATCCCCATACTAGCACATGTATTTGAAAAATCTATTTAAATTTGTTCATTCGGGAGAAGCACACCCATATTAGCCACTGTAGGGGAGGAAGGGATCAGGGAGTTGATTTGCTTGACTTTCTTTTGTAATATATAATTTGTGCATATGTTGTGCCACGATCGGTGATTATTATTGTAGTTTCTGTGTGTGTTGAACTTAATGAAATGGTTAGTTATGGTTTTCTGAATCCTGTGCTGTTGATGTCGTAGGGGAAAGGATTTTGGAGTCACGACTACCTTTGAGATGTACCGGTGGGCTGCCATCGGGATGATTCTCACGTAGATGCTGAACGAGATGGTTTCCAGCTATGCGCCCAGTACTGAACTTGCCATTTGTTCCTCCTTCAGTTCCACAAGGTTCGGTTGTGAACGCTAACTAACAGGACTCTAAACTATGCCCTTCTCATTTCTGCCCAATTGTCTTGATGCTACTTATCATGGGCTCACCTGCCCTTTACTTAAGCGCGACCCTGCTAACTGTATGAAAAACAACATGTCAGGAATGATAACAATTTGATAATATAGAATGCAATTTGCAATTCAATATTCCCTTCAGATTGAGACACCTCAGTTTCATAGTATGGTTTCTCCTCTAGTGTTCATAGCTTAGTGTTCTGTTTGGGGGTTCTTAATGTTCTTGTGCTTTAAAGAACAATAATTAATTTTTTTTAATCATGCAGGTGTAACTTTCGATGAAAAATGTGTGTGGATCATCCACCTCAGCAATGCTATCCCAATCAGATCATCATTGACACTATCATCATCACGTCTTGGTTCCCTTTATTCTCTCCTCCCTTGTGATGTTAGTCTGTGTGGGCTTACTACTATTGTTAGATGCTGTCTTGAATGGATGGTCTATTGTACTTTCCTTTGGGTGAATTTGTTAAAGTGACATTCATTGGATGACCTGCACTTGTACCAATATACCATGCTGGCACATGTAGGTTAGTATTGTTAGTGCCTAACATAAGTTTGAGTGTTGTAGTGGAAGTGTAGAACAACTACAGATTAATGTGTTTTATTTGCCCTATGCAAATCTGTTGTTTTATTTGCCCTTTCTAGTATTTGTACAAACTGATCCATTCCTGGCATAAAAAATATATTATATAAGATCTATAAAAGTAAACATTTCACTATGCAACTATAATATTTGTTTTATTTGCCCTCTCTAGTATTTTATAACGGGAAATGTGAAGCTGGTGCAAACTGATGGATTCCATGACGTGCACGAAAACTTGAGGGCACCCATACTAAATAGCACTTCTTAATTTTCATGTAGGCTTGCTCTAGCTCTTAATTTTCATGCATGTTTCTTTCCAGACATGATCTTACTACTAAATAGCACACCATCACCTGTTGTTGTTGTTGTTGTTGTTGTTGTTGTTCACCCTATCATTGCTGTTCTGTTTTCTTGTTGGCAGATATTTTGCGTAAATTCAAGATGAAAGATGTTCAAAGAAGCTCCAAGACATTCTTATATAGCAAGTTATGTAATAATAGCTGGGTTATCTAGGCATTGTGAACTCTAGAATTTCATGTATCTTCTCTTCATTTCTGACTGAAATGTTGTATGTTTCAGAATTACTATTTCTGTTTCATATGAAATAGTAATTATGTATGTGATTTGAAAATGTGTGCAATGGAAACATGACTCATGCGACCCACTTATCAAACTAATTTGAGCACATTTGAAATTTCTGACGCGTGGGACCAGTGGATGATATTATGATATTTGGGACAAATGTAAAACAGTGGAAAATAAAATGGCAAAAAATAAAAGATCATACGCTGTAAAAGGCCGCATCTAGAAATAAAAAGGCTGAATTGCTGGGCCAGGCCCATGTAGCTAGCAAAAATTAATACGAAAAAAATACATTAAAAAGGCCGAATTGTTGGGCTAGGCCCATGTAGAAAATCGAATTGGACCGGGCTGATTCTTGTGCCATATCAGATTGCCACGTCGGATGCCTACGTGGCCTAGGGAGGCTGCTAGTGACCAAAACACGACAGTAGGCATATTTTGGTCATAAACGTCTATGACCTTCTCACAGAGAACGTCGCTAATGTCAGTTTATGACGGCCAGCTTTTGACCTTATGTTTTTGGTCACAAAAAGGTCACAAATGGAAATTTGTGACCATTCAGTGACCAATAGTGGTGGTCACAAGTTGACATATTTCTTGTAGTGCCAGGCGGCGCTTTTCTTCAGCTACGACAAGGGACTTAGCCAGACGGCTGCTGGCAGTCGCACATGCGATGGACTTCTCATAGTCCCCAGCTATGGTGATTATTCCCTTGGGACCCGGCATCTTCATCTTGAGGTAGGCGTAATGGGGTACCGCCATGAACTTTGCAAGAGCTGGCCGGCCTAAAATCAAGTGATAAGGACTTTCCAGGTTCACTACTTCAAACCAGACTGGCTCCCTCCGGAAATGCTTCTTGTCACCAAACAGGACATCGATCTTGGCCTTGCCGATTGGTGAGCAAGAGAGGCCTGGCACAATGTCGTGGAACACAGTCCTGGTAGGCTGAAGATGTTTTTCTTTGATGCCCAACTTCTCCATGGTATCATGGTACATGATGTTGATGCTGCTGCCGCCGTCTACCAGCACTCGGGAGAAACGACAGGCCCGTCTGTCGGTGGAGAGAGTTGTGTCCAGAACCGAGGCATAAGCCCCTGGTGAAGGCATGACAGCCGGGTGATCTTCACGGCTCCAGCTGATGGGCCTTTCAGACCAGTGCATGAATTCTGGGGCTTCACTGGCAAGTGTGTTGACTTCTCTGCGCTGCTGGCGCCGGCTGTGCCTATCGTCTGCTTGGCTCGTGAAGACGACGTAGGCTCCGTTCTCTTCTCGGAACTCGTCTTGGATCGGGCTGCCTGGACGTGCAGCCAGTGGTTTGGGAGGCGGGGCCGCGTGCCCAGCAGGCGGTGGGGCAGAGCCTCTCCTCTAGCAATCCGCATGAGCCAATGGCATTTCCGTGTGGTGTGGTTGGAAGGCTTCGCGCCGCTGTGAAACTTGCAGGGGGCATCCAGAGCTTGGTCAAAGGAGAAAGCTAGCTGCCAGGCTGGCTTGCCGCCCTTCTGACGCTTGGATCCCGCTTGTGCTTCTGGCTGCTGGCCATCAACTGCTGCCACCAGCCGGCTATTGGTAGCCGGCGCATGGGTCTTGCGCTTGTGATCATTCGGCTGCTGGCGCCGGCTGGACTCTCCAGCCGGCGTTTTGGGAGCTGGGGGAGCCATTTTTCCAGAAGCATCCACTTGCAGCTCGGACATCATGGAGGAGTCGGCAGTGGCATATTTGTCTGCTATGCTCAGCAGCTCGTCCAGCGTGGCGGGCTCGTCGCAGAGGAGTTTGTGCTTGAGCAAGGTGCCTTCTCTGCACCCGGCCGTGAAATACTCGATGGCTTGTACCTCGTGCACTCCCTCGCAAGAGTTGCGCAGCTCTGCCCAACGCGTCAGGTAATCACGGGCTGACTCATTTGGGCCTTGAACACATAAGGAGAGCTGGCGCGGCTTGGGAGGACGCTTGTAGGTGCTGGTAAAGTTGCGAGTAAAGGCGTCGGTGAAGTCCAACCAGCCGTTGCTGTTGTTGGGTTTGAGGCTGTTCAGCCACGTCCGGGCCGTGCCCTGGAGCATGAGAGGCACGTACTTCACCGCAACACGCCCGTTGCCGGTTGCTATGCCGACGGCTGTGGAGTAATCCACTAGCCAGTCCTCTGGCTTCACCGATCCGTTGTACTTGGGGGGTATCTCTAGGGAGCGAGAAGCCCTTGGGGAAAGGCTCGTTACGGATGCGGGGGCCAAAGCAGGCTGGGCCGAGATCATCTTCTTCTTCGACCGCCTGGGACCGAGCCAGTTGGTCAAGGCGGTGGCGGGCGTCGTTCTCCCCGACTCCCTCGCGGCGGCCCAAGCGGCCTGCTAGAGAGGGGTGGTCAACAGGCGGAGGAGACACATGCCTCTCCCGTCGAGGAGGAGGCGGGCGTTCCTTTCGCCGCTCTACGGACCTTGGGCGGTCGTCTTCATCGCGCTCGATGGTGATGCGAGTCTGCCTGCCGCGGCTAGCAGCCGGCACTGAGTCTCGCCGGTTGTGGGTGCCGACTGTTGGAGAGCAGGACGTGGCTCCTTGCTCCCATCGAAGGGGGCGATTGTCTGCCTGCGCGCCGGCCCCTGATGGCCGGTGACGGCCTTCCTGCTGTGCAGCAGCCGCGTCGAGGAGCTGGCGGGCACGCTGGGTCATGGAGCGAAGCTCGTCCCCCTTCAAGTGGCCTAGCTCATCGACTGCCGCCTGGTCAGCCCTTAGGTTCTCCGACGGAGTGAGGTGCATGGGCCATGGGGCCCCCAGCATGTCTGCCAGCACTCCGCCGCGATAGCGAACCTCACCAGCCCGGCTAGGCTCGCCAGCAGCCGGCGTGCCGCCTATGGCGCAGTCCATCTCGCGGCGGTAGGCTTCGGTGAGGCGTCGGGAAGCGGCCAACTTGTTGGCGCTGTCGAGGAGCAATACGCGGAGTGCCTCCAGTGCCGCGTCGTCTGCCCTCGCCGCGATGGGTGCGGCGAGGTTCTGCATGGCGGCCTGGAGCGGGTCTTGGACCGACCCGCCGGACGGCTCATCGTGGCTGGTGGCCAGCACCTCCGTGACGGTGCTGACGGTGCTGCAGCCGGCTGTAGTGGGGAGGGGGGTCGTCGATGATCACCACGTGCTCGCGGAAGGAGTCGATGGGCGCCGCGTCGAGGTCGATGATCATGTCAACTGGTGGGTCGGAGGAGGCTACTGACTCTATGTCAGAGGCGCGCTCGTCGACGATGTGGAGCTTGTCGAGGAGCTCGACGAGGCAGCTCTCCGGAGCAACTGGCTCTGCAGCCGGAGAGGGCTCGTCATGGATGTGGACGCCGACGAGAAGGTCGGCGAGTCCGCTCGCGGCGCATGCAGCCTCAGCGCCGCGAAGCATCCCGGTATCCACGCCTGCGAGCTTGTCGGGTTGGCTGTGCTCGCCAGGAAGGAACAAAGTTCCCATCCAGAACATGTCTTCGGACGACGGTGCTCCTCGCCCCACGGTGGGTGCCAAATTTCGGGGTTTTGGTGCGACATATGCCAACGGACGGCTTATCATGCATGGGGACAATAGAACGTCGCCGGGCCCTGGAAGCGGGATAAGGCGGGACTTAGGACGCCTATGAATCTTACCAAGGTTTGGGGCTCTCCGTGGAGATAACACCCCTAGTCCTGCTCTACTGGGACTCCGCGTCATGACTAATGTCACTAGGGTGGCTACAAGGTTGCTCCTTGAGATGTGTCGTCTAGAGGAGGAAGAAGAGCAAGGCTAGCTCACTACCTTCGCTCTAGGGAAACGAGACGATCGCTAGGGTTTCTCCCTGTGCCTCTCTATGTGTCTCTCTTCTTCTAAGGGTTGAACAACCAACCAACCCCTCCACATGGAGGACCCTGGAGGGTTTATATAGGCCTACCCCCAGGGGTACAATAGTAAACCTGGCGGAACGGCCCCCAGCTGTCAGCGTCTTCGAGAGCCAGCTTCTCCGCCTGTCTGTTGGGGCCCGCCGTCTGTTGTGGTTCTAAGTATGACAGTAAGGGTAGGGGGTAGCTATGGCGAGGTTGTACACAGGGTGTTAGCGAGTTCAGGCCCTTCTCGGAGGAAGTAATAACCCTACGTCTCGGTGCTCGGAGGCTTGGTCGACTGATGTGTATATATGTGTGTTACAGAGGTGCGAACCCTTGTTTTGGAGGAGGGGGTGGCTTATATAGTGTGCCAGTACCCCAGCCAGGCTCCACGTTACCAAGGGCTTAAAGGTACATTAAGGAAGGCGTTACTGATAACGCGTGCAGTAAAGGATAATTAAGGTATTTACTACAGTGAGTAAACATAGGACCGTTGCTGTTCCAAGAGGCGCTTGGCCTTCGGAGGTCGAGTGCTTGGTCCGGTCGAGTGGAGTTGAGTCGTCCTGCGTACATGAGTCCGTCGAGTGAAATGTCTCCTCGGACCTTCTCAGTCGACTGTCTCCACTTCCATGGGTCTTGTCTTTTGATCTTCTAGGGTAGCGACCTTGGGTGGGGTACCTTGGTCAGGCCTATGACCCTACCCTAGGTCTGTAACCTCGTCACTAGCCCCCGAATGGATTGGGGCTTGAGCAAGGGGATGCTGCGGGAAGCTCTGGTCTTGGTTCGACGTCCTTGAGGTATATTGTTTCGGAGCTCGTGACTTGGGCAGGCTCCCTTAGTTGTGTCTTGGTCGCCTCGATCGATTCTGAAGCCATCAGTGAATTAGTTGCTTCTCGCGTCGACTGGATGTCTTGCGTCGATTGAACTCCTTGCGTGGACTGGGTTTTGCGCTAGGCGTCGAGCGCCGTGAGCGCGTGCCGTTTTCGATGGGATCGGTTGCCCTCTGGCCGCCGGATTCGGCGGGGCTTTCGAAATTTGGGGAAGCGCGCGGGACGGGGCGTGCCGCATCAACCGAAGGGGTGCGGTTCGAACGCCTCGATTCCCGTGCTTCCTTTTTCGCCACGTATCGCGTCAGCGTCTGTTACGGGATCGGATAGGATTGCTCGGGGCCACCGGTCAGCCACTCGACCGAGCCATTATAAAGGCGCGCCGAGTCCGCCGCGGGGGACACTGTGCGCCCAATCTTCTCTCGTTCGCCTCAGCTTCTCTGCAGCGTTCTTGTTTCTCCGCCGCACCCCCGTTCCTTCCTGCTTCTCTCTGCAGCGACCGCCGTCTCGCGAGCCATGGGCAAAGACAAGACTGCGGCCATGGAGCGCTCCAAGAAGGCGGCGTCGGGGAAGGGGAGGCGAGCTGGCCGGATCGGTTCGTCGTCGAGGTCCGGACTTGTAACATCCCAAATTTTCAATTTGGAATGCTATACATAGATCATAATTGCATTTCATGTTTTTGCATTTTGTTTGTGGCGTTCCTCAAAATTCTAAGCAACTCAAGGACCTACGGAGAGAGTTGGGGATTTTACCGTTTTCGTATTTGAGTTCGCTCGAATACCAGTACGAGGACAGTGTAATTCTAATAATTTTTCTCTCCTAAAATTTTTTCTAAATACAAAATATGAGCGGAGATAATATGACTTCTCCAAAATAACAGAAATATTGGAGGAAAAATATTAAAATCACTTTTGGTATTTTTCTGGATTTATTTGCATAGGAAAAATACACGTTTTTCAAAATTGCATTTAGGTCCGGAAAAAATGTTCACTTGGTCCTAAATATTATTAGAGGCGATGAAAATTTATTTCGGGAATTTTGGAGTCCATTTGGTATTTCTTTCGTTAGTTTTTTTGCGCCGGGACTCTTTTAGAAAAAAGGAAACCTACCTAGTCTCGTATAGGGTCGGGAGACTGGGCTTTATAAGCCGCAGCCCGCCGGCCCAAAGCCTCTCCTCGCCCGCAGCCTCGCCCGAATCCTAGCGCCGCCGCGCCGCTGCCGCCCCGCCGCCGCACCGCGACACCGCCGCCTCGCAGCCCGCCGCCACCGCCCCGCGTGCCGCCGCCCCGCCCCGCCGGAGTCCGCCGGAGTCGAGGTAGTTTTTTTTCGGTTAACCGATCGGTTTGTTTAGGAAAACCTAGATCTATTTTTTTTTTAGAATAGATCGGTTCGGATTTTTTATTTTCCGCCAGTTTAGTTAAATAGCGGACGTTCGTCCGTACGTTCTTTTAACGAACGGTTTTCGTTAGTTAAACGCTGACAGCGAACGTTCGTTCGTTAGCCTGTTCGTCATTTTTCTTTTTCGGGGTATTTATCCGGGGTTATTCCGATCGCGATTTATGCCCTGATCTTGTTTTTCGTTTTTCTTTTCGCTCGAGAGTCGGAATCAGGTGATTCAAAATCCCAGATCTTCGTCTCGAAGCCCTCTTTACGTTTAATCAACTGGAACAAAGTTTTGGCTACTGTAAAATTTGACTTTAGGCCAACTAGTAATTCGGAGCTCGTTTCTTTCGCAGTTTGAGTTTCGTTGCTTCTTTCGAGTTGATTCTTTTTGCAAACCGGAGTTCTTAAGTTGAACTTTCTGGTTAGATCTCTTAATTGAGTTTTACCCGTGCATTAGTTAAGTACTTATTGTATGCTTGTTTGTTTGATTGTGATAGAATACCCGGAGTGCGCCGCTTGCTACTTTGAGTCTCTAGGTTTTGCGGATCATCAGCAAGGCAAGTAACACTTTGATCATACCTTCCAATTACCCAGTTTTCATTGCATCAGTCAAACCCTCACACATTGCATGAGTAGGATCAATTAATTTGTGGGATTGGGAAGTAGATTGAGGTAGTACTTATTACCTGCATTATTTTCAAACCTTTGGGAGTTACTTCTACGTTTGCTGCTAGGACATGCTATGCTCGTAGACGTGGATTGGGTGAGTGAAATCCATGACATATGTGAGTTTGTTAATTAATGGTTCAACTTAAGGTGGCAACATTAATACACATCTGGGTGGATTGAGGCATCTGGGTATTCCAGTGATTGCCTGTTTTTCTTTTGGACCGCCACCCAGGCTCAAAGGGATCATGAGATTATTCATACTAGAAACTTCCGTGTCCAACCACAATGCTATTATGGGCTCTAGCATAGTATGAGTAAGTTGTGCGAACTCTTACAATGGTGGACTAGCAGATGTAGGGGATGTAGGTTGGTACGGTCCGCCCGATCGTAAGGTGCTAGCGCTTCTGAAAGACTATTTCTCGGTCATCCGTTTCTCAAACACCATGCAGTGCGAGAAATCAAACGGAGGCGATCGAGTATTGTGGGAAAAGTGCACAAACCTCTGCAGAGTGTACAAACTGATCATGATTAGCCGTGTCCCCGGTTACGGACGTCTTGAGTATCTAGTACTTGGATTTTCATGTGCATCTCATCATGTTACTTTAATTAATTTTGTTGGGTTTAATGATGAACTTTAATTGGGGTTGAGAGGATGTCTATCTTCTCAACGATGTTTCAACTACCATGATAGTTAATTAAAATGCATTCCTTTGAAGTAGGGAAAATTGGCTTTACGCAAAAACTTAACCATAGAGCTTTCCACCAGCCATATTGCATATAGTATAGCTTTACTTTCATTGCATTCTCTTGTGTTACCTTGCCAGCATATTCCATGTGCTGACCCATTTTCGGGCTGCAACGTTTCATGTTGCAGACTTTTCAGACGAGGAGTAAGATGCCTTTTCCTAGGTCGTGGTTCTATACTCAGTGATGCCGCTGGAGTTGATGGACTCACTTATCTTCCAAGCCTTCCGCTGTTATCGTATTAGATGGCCTTCAGCCATATTATTTGTAATAAATTCATCGTTGGACTATCGATGTAATAAGTGTGTGATTGCTACTCTGTTATAAATCCTTCAAGTACTGTGCGTGTCAGCATTACTGATCCAGGGATGACACTGATGCACAGAGATCAGACTGTTTGAGGTCTGGTCGCAACAAGATGGTATCAGTGCACACGCTGACTATAGGACACGGCCACTAAGACAAGCCCTAGAACACTATTCACTCTTCTCTTTCTAACTCCTCATCTTTTCTATTCTTTAGGATGGTGGAAGCAAAGCACAAGTTCATGCAACCGGATGAAGAAACACCCTTTGGACGACACCTGAAGGAAGTCACAAGATATCTCAACATTGGATTACCAAGTTTCACTGGAACCTACAATGCCACTCTACCAGAGGAGGAGCGTTGGTTGATTCAAGCTCAAGTTCCAGGAAGGACGTTTGCACCCGTCACCCCACTCATAGCATTTTCCTTTAATGCACCCACATGGAGCCTAGGAAGGAGCATGGCAGCTACCATTACTATGGGAAGGATCGGAGAAGTCTACAAACAGGAGCTAAAGGACACTATCTACCAGATTTGTGGATGCCGCGATGAGAATTGGGATATGATCAGCACCCGGAAGGGTATATCCATTGCAGCATTCATCCAGGAGTTGAACCACCACATTCGTCGCCAGGAGCACCAGATGTGTGCAGGGATGATAGATTTGAAGAAGGCCCTAAATAGGAATTTGGAGCTAGAGGAAGAACTCAAGTCTACACGCGAAGGATATGAGGAGGAGATGAAGATACTTGTGAAGAAGAATGATGATTTGACCCGGAAGTTAGGGATACTCATGGGAGAAGAAGACGAGGAAGAAGAACCCAAGGAGATTCCACCGGAAGACTATATCATCATAGATGACACGGATTCGGAAGCTGAGGATAGCAAGGACGAAGACTATGAAGATGAAGCTGGAGCAGATATTATGGAATCCTCTGCCGATCAATATTTTTAGATGACCACCCTGTGACTAGTAGTTTACCACCAAATATTAGTTTTAGAGCACCTTTGTAACGATCGTTAGATTTGTAAGACCTTGTTTGAAATTGATTGGTGTGATATGATTGTGTGTTTGTCTCATGTGCATATGGGTAGTGATTTTCCCTTAGACCTCTTTTCTATTCTAATCTCTTCCCTCTACACCCATGAGATGCCTCCAAGACGTGAATTCGAGTTTCCCCCTGAGCTCACCCAGTTGATCCAGCAGCAGAACACCCTGATGCAACTTCTTGTCCAGAACACTCAGAACAACCATAACAACAACAACAACCCTCCACCACCACCACCACCTGTGGACAACCTGACACGTTTCTTAAGGTTGCAACCACCCGTGTTTGCTAGCAGCATCGAACCAATTGTGGCTGATGACTGGCTACGCAAGATTGGAAGGGATTTGACCACCGCCAATTGCTCGGAGGCTGAGAAGGTGCGATTTGCCGCACACCAGTTGTCTGGACCAGCCGAAACATGGTGGGAGAATTACACAGCCACTTACCCCGTAGCCAATGTCACTTGGGATCAGTTTCAGCAAGCTTTTCGTACCGCCCATGTCTCAACTGGAGCCATGAGTATGAAGAAGCAGGAGTTTCGCAATTTGCGCCAAGGGAACCGTACTGTGGCCCAGTACGTGGATGAGTTTAGTACCTTGTCTCGTTATGCCCCAGATGATGTGGCTACAGATGCCAAGAAGCAGCAGAGATTCATGGAAGGGCTGAATGATGAGATGAGTGTACAGTTGATGGTGGCAACTTTCAATAATTACCAGGAGTTGGTTGATCGCGCCCTAATGATTGAAAGGAAGCACCAGCAGATTGAAAGTCGCAAGAGGAAGTATGGGCAAGGAAAGTATAATTCTGGAGCTCAGCAGAAGCCCCGCTTTACCCCTAAAGCGGTAGGACAGTTTCAGCATACCCATGGTGGAGGTAGCTCGCACAATCACAATGGCACCAAGAATGGGAATGGAAATGGGAATGGAACCAATGGAAACCAGAACCGCCCTACACCGTCCACACCCACCAAGAGGGATTTTAGCCATGTCACTTGTTACAAGTGCGGGAAGACTAGACATTATGCCAATGAATGCCCAGAAGTTAAGAATGGGAATGGCAATGGAAGTGCCGGGAAGAAGCCCAACCCGTTCAACAAAGGACAAGTGAACCACGTGACTGTGGAGGAAGTAGAGGAGCAACCAGATGCAGTTATAGGTAAGTTCTTAGTTAAGTCCTTTACTGCACTCGTTCTTTTCGATACTGGTGCATCGCATTCATATATTTCAAGGGGATTCGTGGATAAGTATAAGCTGCCAACCCAAACCCTTAGATCGCCCATGTTAGTAACCTCACCAGGAGCAGAGTATATGGCTAAGTCATGGTGTGATCATTTGCCCTTAAGGATTGGTAATTAAATATTCCCTTCGGACCTAATAGTATTGGAATCTCAAGGACTGGATGTGATATTAGGCATGGACTGGTTATCTAAGTATGAAGGGAATATTGAATGTGCTAGTAAGACCATTTTGCTTACTACGCCGGAAGGAAGAAGGATCAAGTATGTATCCCGGCATGAGTCAAAGAGGAGTAGATTAAAATTCCCTGTCGGGAGTTGTTCAGGAGGAAGTACCAGTAGTGAAGGATTATCCGGATGTGTTTCCAGAGGAGTTACCTGGCATGACACCGGATAGAGATATAGAGTTTTTTATTGAACTTTTGCCAGGCACCGGGCCAATTTCTAAGAGACCATATAGGATGCCCGCAAAGGATTTGGAGGAAATAAAGAAGCAGATTAAGGAGTTACTGGATAAAGGTTTCATACGCCCAAGTTCTTCGCCTTGGGGTTCGCCAGTACTTCTAGTGGAGAAGAAGGATGGATCGTTAAGGATGGTTGTCAATTACCGAGGATTGAATGAAGTAACGATCAAGAACAAGTACCCACTGCCGATGATCAATGATCTGTTCGATAGATTGCAAGGAGCTAAGGTATTTTCTAAGATCGATCTGCGATCATGGTACCACCAGTTGAAGATCCGAGAGCAGGATATACCTAAGACGGCCTTTACCACTAGGTATGGGTTGTACGAGTATACCGTTATGTCATTTGGTCTGACAAACGCACCGGCATACTTTATGAACCTGATGAACAAAGTGTTTATGGAGTATTTGGATAAGTTTGTCGTAGTGTTCATAGATGATATATTGATCTTCTCGAAGGATGAAGAGGAGCATGAAGAGCATTTGCGTTTGGTATTGGAGAAGCTCAGAGAACATCAGTTATATGCCAAGTTTAGCAAATGTGAGTTTTGGTTGAAGGAAGTCGGATTCCTCGGACATGTTATATCCGGAGAAGGAATAGCAATAGATCCCGCTAAGGTGGACACTGTGACCAATTGGGAAGCACCGACAACAGTTGGAGAGATCCGGAGTTTTCTTGGACTCGCAGGATACTACCGGAGATTTATCGAGAATTTCTCGAAGATTGCAAAGCCAATGACGGAGTTGTTGAAGAAGGACACCAAGTTCTGTTGGACCGACGAATGTGAGACTAGTTTCCGGGAGTTGAAGAAAAGGTTAGTATCATCCCCTGTGTTGATTCTGCCAGATCAACATAAGGACTATGAGGTGTACTGCGACGCTTCACGTCGAGGACTTGGAGTTGTTCTTATGCAGGAAGGAAGAGTTGTTTCGTATGCTTCACGACAACTAAAACCTCATGAGATGAACTATGCCACCCACGATTTAGAGTTAGCAGCCGTAGTGCATGCATTGAAGACGTGGAGACATTTTCTTATTGGGAACCATTGTGAAGTATATACGGATCATAAGAGTTTGAAGTACATATTCACTCAGAAGGAGTTGAATCTTGGGCAAAGGAGATGGCTGGAACTCATTAAGGATTATGACATGAGATTGCATTATCATCCCGGAAAGGCTAACGTAGTAGCCGATGCGCTAAGCCGTAAGAGTCATGTCAATACCCTGATGATGGAGGAGTTTCCAAAGGAGTTAGCCGAGGACCTACGAGAACTACGTTTGGAGATAGTTCCGAGAGGCTATGTAGCAACATTAGAAATCCAGTCTACCCTGATGGATAAAATCAGAGAAGCTCAGAAAGCTGACAAAGAGATTGCCTCTATAAAGGAGAGGATGAGCGAAGGAAAAGCTAAAGGATTTTGTGAGGATGAACACGACACCCTATGGTTTGAGGATCGAATCTATGTGCCTAATGACCCGAAGATCAGGAAGTTGATTTTACAGGAGGCCCATGATTCACCATACTTGATTCACCCAGGAAATACTAAGATGTATTTGGATTTGAAGGATATTTTCTGGTGGACCGGTATGAAGAAGGATATTGCGGAGTATGTAGCAGTTTGTGATGTATGCCAGAGAGTAAAGGCAGAACATCAGAAGCCAGCAGGATTGTTACAACCTATGCCAATACCCGAATGGAAGTGGGAGAAACATGGCATGGGTTTTATCACCGGATTGCCCAGGACCAAAGCAGGATATGATTCAATCTGGGTAGTAGTAGACCGATTGACGAAGGTAGCCCACTTTATCCCTATGAAAACCACTTATACCAGTGCCAAGTTGGCTAAGATATACATGACCAGAATTGTATGTCTGCATGGAGTTCCGAGGAGTATTGTATCAGACAGAGGAACCCAGTTTACCTCAAAGTTCTGGAATCAGTTACACGAAACTTTGGGAACCAGGCTAGAGTTTAGCACCGCGTTTCATCCGCAGACAGATGGACAGACAGAGAGAGTCAATCATATTTTGGAGGATATGCTAAGAGCATGTGCATTAGAATATGGATCTAGTTGGGATGACAACTTGCCCTACGCGGAGTTCTCATACAACAACAGTTACCAAGCCAGTTTGAAGATGGCACGGTTCGAGGCATTGTATGGAAGGAGATGCCGAACACCGTTGTCATGGGACGAAGTTGGAGACCGACAATTGTTTGGACCAGACTTAATCAAAGAGTCTGAGGAGAAGGTTAAGTTGATTCGAGATAGACTGAAGGTAGCTCAGTCCAGGCAAAAGAGTTATGCAGACTCGAAGCGCAAGGAGATAACCTATGAGATCGGAGATAGAGCGTACCTGAGAGTATCGCCTTTGCTAGGAGTTAAACGTTTCGGAGTTAAAGGGAAGTTAGCCCCGAGATTTGTGGGACCTTATCGTGTTTTGGAACGCATGGGAGAGGTTGCCTACAAGTTGGAATTGCCTGAAGGATTGTCAGGAGTGCATGACGTGTTTCACGTTTCGCGGCTCAAGAAGTGCCACGCGGAGATGGCCGATATACCACTTAGAGACACAGTACCCCTGGAAGCAATTCAGTTGGACAGTGATCTGACCTACGAGGAGAAGCATGTTAAGATTCTCGAATTTTCGAGCAGAGTCACTCGCAGCAAGGTTATCACGTTTTGCAAAGTTCAGTGGAGTCACCACACCGAGGAAGAAGCCACCTAGGAACGAGAAGATGATCTACACAAGGACCACCCACACCTGTTCTCTAACCAAGTCGAATCTCGAGGGCGAGATTCATTCTAAAGGGGGAAGGTTTGTAACATCCCAAATTTTCAATTTGGAATGTTATACATAGATCATAACTGCATTCCATGTTTTTGCATTTTGTTTGTGGCGTTCCTCGAAATTTTAAGCAACTCAAGGACCTACGGAGAGAGTTGGGGATTTTACCGTTTTCGTATTTGAGTTCCCTCGAATACCGGTACGAGGACAGTGTGATTCTAATAATTTTTCTCTCCTAAAAATATTTCTAAATACAAAATATGAGCGGAGATAATATGACTTCTCCAAAATAACAGAAATATTGGAGGAATAATATTAAAATCACTTTTGGTATTTTTCTGGATTTATTTTCAGATTTATTTGCATAGGAAAAATACGCGTTTTTCAAAATTGCATTCAGGTCTGGAAAAAATGTTCACTTTGTCCTAAATATTATTAGAGGACGGCGAAAATTTATTTCGGGAATTTTGGAGTCCGTTTGGTATTTCTTTTGTTAGTTTTTCTGCGCCGGGACTCTTTTAGAAAAAAAAAGGAAACCGACCTAGTCTCGTATAGGGTCGGGAGACTGGGCTTTATCAGCCGCAGCCCGCCGACCCAAAGCCTCGCCTCGCCCGAACCCTAGCGCCGCCGCCGCCGCCGCGCCGCTGCCGCCCCGCCGTCGCGCCGCGACACCGCTGCCTCGCAGCCCGCCGCCACCGCCCCGCGTGCCGCCGCCCCGCCGCGCCGGAGTCCGCCGGAGTGCCGCCGGAGTCGAGGTAGTTTTTTTTCGGTTAACCGATCGGTTTGTTTAGGAAAACCTAGATCTGTTTTTTTTAGAATAGATCGGTTCGGTTTTTTTATTTTCCGCCATTTTAGTTAAATAGCGGACGTTCGTCCGTACGTTCGTTTTAACGAACGGTTTTCGTTAGTTAACCGCAGACAGCGAACGTTCGTTCGTTATCCTGTTCGTCGTTTTTCTTTTTCGGGGTATTTATCCGCGGTTATTCCGATCGCGATTTCTGCCCTGATCTTGTTTTTCGTTTTTCTTTTCGCTCGAGAGTCGGAATCAGGTGATTCAAAATCCCAGATCTTCATCTCGAAGCCCTCTTTACATTTAATCAACTGGAACAAAGTTTTGGCTACTGTAAAATTTGACTTTAGGCCAACTAGTAATTCGGAGCTCGTTTCTTTCGCAGTTTGAGTTTCGTTGCTTCTTTCGAGTTGATTCTTTTTGCAAACCGGAGTTCTTAAGTTGAACTTTCTGTTTAGATCTCTTATTTGAGTTTTACCCGTGCATTAGTTAAGTACTTATTGTATGCTTGTTTGTTTGATTGCGATAGAGTACCCGGAGTGCGCCACTTGCTACTTTGAGTCTCCAGGTTTTGCGGATCATCAGCAAGGCAAGTAACACTTTGATCATACCTTCCAATTACCCAGTTTTCATTGCATTAGTCAAACCCTCACACATTGCATGAGTAGGATCATTTAATTTGTGGGATTGGGAAGTAGATTGAGGTAGTACCTATTACCTGCATTATTTTCAAACCTTTGGGAGTTACTTCTACGTTTGCTGCTAGGACATGCTATGCTCGTAGACGTGGATTGGTTGAGTGAAATCTATGACAGATATGAGTTTGTTAATTAATGGTTCAACTTAAGGTGGCAGCATTAATACACATCTGGGTGGATTGATGCATCTGGGTATTCTAGTGATTGCCTGTTTTTCTTTTGGACCGCCACCCAGGCTCAAAGGGATCATGAGATTATTCATACTAGAAACTTCCGTGTGCAACCACAATGCTATTATGGGCTCTAGCATAGTATGAGTAAGTTGTGCGAACTCTTACAGTGGTGGACTAGCAGATGTAGGGGATGTAGGTTGGTACGGTCCGCCCGATCGTAAGGTGCTAGCGCTTCTGAAAGACTATGTCTCGGTCATCCGTTTCTCAAACACCATGCAGTGCGAGAAACCAAACGGAGGCGATCGAGTCTTGTGGGAAAAGTGCACAAACCTCTGCAGAGTGTACAAACTGATCATGATTAGCCGTGTCCCCGGTTATGGACGTCTTGAGTATCTAGTACTTGGATTTTCATGTGCATCTCATCATGGTACTTTAATTAATTTTGTTGGGTTTAATGATGAACTTTAATTCGGGTTGAGAGGATGTCTATCTTCTCAACGATGTTTCAACTACCATGATAGTTAATTAAAATGCATTCCTTTGAAGTACGGAAAAATTGGCTTTACGCAAAAACTTAACCATAGAGCTTTCCACCAGCCATATTGCATATAGTATAGCTCTACTTTCATTGCATTCTCTTGTGTTACCTTGCCAGCATATTCCATGTGCTGACCTGTTTTCGGGCTGCAACGTTTCATGTTGCAGACTTTTCAGACAACGAGTAAGATGCCTTTTCCTAGGTCGTGGTTCTATACTCAGTGATGCCGCTGGAGTTGATGGACTCACTTATCTTCCAAGCCTTCCGCTGTTATCGTATTAGATGGCCTTCAGCCATATTATTTGTAATAAATTCATCGTTGGACTATCGATGTAATAAGTGTGTGATTGCTACTCTGTTATAAATCCTTCAAGTACTGTGCGTGTCAGCATTACTGATCCAGGGATGACACTGATGCACAGAGATCAGACTATTTGAGGTCTGGTCACAACAGGACTCCCCGCTAGATGGATCAAGGGGGATTGGATCTGGTCCACCGTCGTGGTGGAGGATCTGGAGGAGCTGGAGGAGGAGGGGCTGATCGTCGGCGGCTCCTGGCGGGCGCCGGGAGGAGAGCTCGAGCCCCGGCCGCAGGAGGGCGAGTGCGTACTCCACGCCACCCACGTCGACCGAGGTTTTTCTATGCCCCCGCATCCTTTCTTCCGCGCGTTCTTGATCTTCTTCGGTGCCCAGTTGCATTACTTTACGCCCAACTCCATCACCTTCCTCTCCGCTTTCGTTTCCATGTGCGAGAACTTCCTCGGTTGCCGACCGCACTGGGGCTTGTTCAAGCACATCTTCACCTGTCGCTCGCAGACCATCAAGAGGGTGAACCCGAGTGACGGCAAGACGCACGTCCTTCAGGCGTGCGGCGGGCTCGGTTTTCAGCTTAGGAATAGGAGCGCCTTTCTTCCCATGAACCTTCCAGAGTCGATTCGGGGCTGGCAGTCGACCTGGTTTTATTACAAGGACAGTCCGACTCCGGGCCAGTCGACTGGCCTTCCTCCATTTACTCTAGGTCGAGCCAGCCCACCTCCTTCGATGGTAGTGAGTAAGGCCGAGAGGGCCGAGGTAGACATGTTGATGGAGAGGGTCGTCCAGCTAGTCCGCGAGGGGGTCACGGGGATGGACTTGTTCGAGGTGTACCTCACGCGGAGGATCCAGCCGCTTCAAGCCCGGGACCACCCGATGTGGCTGTACTCCGGCACCGACGACTCGTCGCGAGTCCACCCGGAGGCGGCCCACCCGGAGTACGTAGTGCGGTGCTTGAAGAGCATCACCGGGAACAAGGACAACCCCAGGGGGTCTGGGAGGATCATCCCATTCAACTCTGACCACCTGCCAGACAAGGTTAGTCTTCTGCTTCCGAGCGACGTATCTGTCGACTGGTTTGTGGTCTTTATTGATGGTTCCGACTGGTATTTGGTCAAACTTCTTTCCTTTGAAGATCTATAAAGAGATGTACTCGCTGCCCAACAGGGACTTGGGCCAGGAGGGCGAGGAGGGCACGGGCGACGCCGCCGAATGGAAGTCAGAGGAGGAGACCGAGGAGAGCGAGGATTACAGCAGCGGGGAGGAGGTCGAGTCACCTCCCCGTGTCGAGCGCCGATCCAAGGAGAAGAACGACCCAGGGGCCAAACGCCCTCAGGCGGGTCCCTCGTGGTCTCGGACGCCCAAACACACTCGAACGACCACCCCCGAGCCAGCCGAGAAGACGCCCAAGCAGCCCAAGGTCGCCACCACCAAGCCCCGGAAGGCCCTGCCCAGGATTAAGGTGGATGTACCCATCGCCTCCACGTAAGTTCCACTTGGACTTGTTTCTTTCTGTTTCTTGGAGGTCGACTGCAATTTCAGTCGACTCATCTCTTGACTGAATCTTTCAGAGCCGTCGCTTCCACGACCTTGATGGACATCGACCGGGGTCGAGACGATGAGGAGACCGCGGATGCCGTGACATCTCGCGCAGGTGCGGGCTCTATGAGACTTGTCTTATCCTTCTTCTCTTTCGCGGGCGACGGTCGACTGACTTAGTTCTCCGCTTGACCCGAAGTGCCACGCCTCGTCATAGAGCTGCCGGACGACGACAAAGACGAGGAGTAGTTGGGAGGGGACCGCCGACGCACAGGGAAGAAGGGTCAGAAGGCGCATTCTGGCTCAGGGGTCCAGCGACAAGAGGATGTGGCCCGAACCGTGGTCTCTTTCGCCGTCCCTGTGTCGACCGTGCATGCTGCCGACCCATCGCCTGTGCCGAATGTCGACCCAGCGCCAACTCCAGCCGTCGACTCAGCGCCGGTTCGTGCCGTCGATCCAGCGCCTGCGCCCGCGGCCGACCCGACGCCCGCCGCTTCATCTGTCCTCTTCTCTACCTAACGCCTCCCGGAGGACCCTGTGGGGGCGGCTCAAGAAGCCGTTCGCCAGGCGGAGGTGATGATGGGGAGGACGAAGGCGGCGTATGAGGCCATCAAGGCGGCTTACAATGCCAGCTCTGCTCTTCGGGCCAACGTCCAGGTACGTTGTCTTCATTGGAGTAGTCTTTGACTTCGAGAGAATCTGCTTGTTTTGTTTCATGAGGTACCACACCCACTGGGTGTTCTTCTTTTCTTGTCTTCTTAGAGCTCGCGTCGGGCTATCCTCGGCCGAATGAAACCAGTGGGGGCACGCTCAGTGCACCCACTGGGTGTAGTCCCCGAGACTGTGGTCGACTGCTGGCGGTCGGCCATGGTCTTACTATAGAACTTCCACCCTGTTGTTTTTTTTGCTCGTGCCGGACTGATCTTGGCCGAGTGAAACCAGTGGGGGCACGCTCAGTGCACCCACTGGGTGTAGTACCCGAGACTGCGGTTGAGTGTTTTGACTCGACTGCAGTCTTATAATCTTGCTTTGTTGTGTTGATGCAGAAATCTTGCGAGTTCGGGGCCACGTTTGCAGATCTTGAGCAGAAGCAAATCCAGCTTAATCTTGACTTGCAGTTGGCTCAGGACCATCTGAAGAAGACGCGGGACGATGCGGCTGGTAACTTACTCCTGTCTTCTGTCGACATATTTTTCGCTAGATGTGCCTTGCGTTCCTTCATGTTCATCCGTCCAGTGGCGGCTTTGGTAGGTCAACTGAGGGCAGCCTTGGAGCAAAAGGATCTCGACCTGGCGGCGGCGCAACAGGCGGCTCAGGAGAAGTCGGAACTGGCGGCGAAGAAGCTGGCTTCCGTGGGTGCGCTCGAGGCGGAGATCATTCGACTGAGAGGTTCACTCGACGCGGCCAACCAAGAGGTGAGTCAGCTGAAGAAGTCCAAGGCCGTCTTGAACGACAAGTACGAGGCTCTCTTCCAGAAGAGGGTTGATCTTGAGACGTATCTGGGCGACATCACCAAAAAATGGTACCTTGTGCTCGAAGGTATGCCTCCTTTGACTTGGTTAAATTTGGATCGGTCGACCCGTATCTTATCCGTTGACTCGACTCGCTGTTCTTGGTGTAGAGTTCTGTCGTAACTTCGCAGAGGAGACTGGACGGGTCGAGCCTGGCTTGGACCCAACCAACTCCATCGTGAAGGACGAGGTGTCCATGAATATACTGAGGCTGGAGTCCCGCCTCACTGCGGCCACAGATTACCTGGGACGACTGAAGGCAGCGATGGCCCGAATCGATGCTGCGCTCTGGAGGGGGATCATGCGGGAGAACGACCTCGAGTCCTTGATGACTCGACTCAATGAGATACCCGACCGAGTGCAGGAATGGAAGAAGTCGGCAGCCCGGGGAGGAGCTGACGTGGCGCTGTCCTTGGTCCGTGTGCACTGCAGGGAGGTGAAGGAGAGGAAGCTTGCTGCGCTGAAGGTCGCAAATACGAAGGAGCTCCAATTCCAGTCGTTTATGGAGACTTTCCTGGAAGCCTCCACTCGTATCGCCGATGGGATTGATCTGGACGAATTCGTTGTGCCTGCAAGCCCGCCTCCTCCCGAGCCATGACTTTGATACATTAATCTTATTTGCCGCGGAATGCCACGTGGATTTGTAATCGTTAAACTCTGGTGGGTCTATGGCCCAAGTACTCTTGCCCGATCTTTGCGGGGCTTTTATTTTGATTCTTTGGTTCGTCGCTCTTCTTCTGATCGTTTGAATCTTTGAGTCGACGTCTTCAGCTAAGTTCCCGAGTGAGAGGGTCGCTCTTCACTCGAAGTAGAATGTTTATAACTTAGGCGATCCCAAGCCACGTTGTACTTGTGGCGGAGTTCGGAGGACCGAGCTGCTTTGTACTTGTAGCGTAGCTCAGAGGACCGCAGCTAAGCCCCCGAGTGAGAGGGTTGCTCTTCACTCGGAGTAAATGGTTGTAACTTAGGCGAGTCACGAGGTCGCAGCTAAGCCCCCGAGTGAGAGGATCGCTCTTCACTCGGAGTGGAATGTTTTATAACTTAGGCGATTCCAAGCTACGTTGTACTTGTGGCGGAGTTCGGAGGACCGAGCCGCTTTGTACTTGTAGCGTAGCTCGGAGGATCGCAGCTA
>LR738710.1:94528489-94661181 GCA_902687465.1 Secale cereale | reverse complement strand
ACCGAGCCGCTTTGTACTTGTAGCGTAGCTCGGAGGACCGCAGCTAAGCCTCCGAGTGAGAGGGTTGCTCTTCACTCGGAGTAAATGGTTGTAACTTAGGCGAGTCACGAGGTCGCAGCTAAGCCCCCGAGTGAGAGGATCGCTCTTCACTCGGAGTGGAATGTTTATAACTTAGGCGATTCCAAGCTACGATGTACTTGTGGCAGAGTTCGGAGGACCGAGCCGCTTTGTACTTGTAGCGTAGCTCGGAGGATCACAGCTAAGCCTCCGAGTGAGAGGGTTGCTCTTCACTCGGAGTAAATGGTTGTAACTTAGGCGAGTCACGAGGTCGCAGCTAAGCCCCCGAGTGAGAGGATCGCTCTTCACTCGGAGTGGAATGTTTATAACTTAGGCGATTCCAAGCTACGTTGTATTTGTGGCGGAGTTCGGAGGACCGAGCCGCTTTGTACTGGTAGCATAGCTCAGAGGATCGTAGCTAAGTACCCACTGGGGGATTTAGAGGACACCAATCGTTAGGGGATCATTGCTATCTTGTCTTTGAAACAAATTGGGAAATTTTTATTACAGCTCGACCGTCGAGTGTTTGAAGTGTAAAAGTGGCGGAGCAGGTCCGCATTCCACGAATGAGGTTCGTCTTTCTTCTAGGCTACATTGTAGAGGTGGTATGCTCCGTTGCGCAGCACCTTTGTGATGATGAACGGGCCTTCCTAGGCTGGGGCGAGCTTGTGCGGACGTTTCTGATGCACTCGAAGGACCAGGTCTCCTTCCTGGAATGCTCGGCTTCTTACGTTGCGAGCATGGAATCGACGCAGGTCCTGTTGGTAGATGGTCGACCGGATCAGGGCCATCTCTCTTTCCTCTTCCAAAAGGTCGACTGCATCTTGACGAGCTTGCTCTGCCTCAGCTTCGGAGAAGAGTTCCACTCTGGGGGCATTGTGTAATAAGTTGCTCGGCAACACAACTTCGGCTCCATAGACCAGGAAGAAAGGGGTACGGCCAGTCGACCGATTCAGAGTCGTCCTCAGACCCCATAGGACAGAGGGCAGCTCAGTTACCCATGCCCCGGCGGCATGCTTAAGGTCACGAATGAGCCGTGGCTTTAGGCCTTGGAGAATCAAACCATTTGCTCTTTCTGCTTGTCCGTTCGACTGTGGATGTGCCACGGAGGAGTAGTCGACTCGTGTTCCTTGGGAAGCACAGAAAGCTCTGAATTCATCCGAGTCAAAGTTGGAGCCGTTGTCTGTGATGATGCTGTGAGGGACCCCATATCTGAATATTAACTCCTTAATGAAGCTGATGGCGGTGCTCGACTCGAGGTTCTTGATGGGTTTGACCTCGATCCACTTTGTGAACTTGTCGACTGCCACCAGAAGGTGGGTGAATCCGCGTCTGCCTGTCCTGAAGGGGCCGACCATATCCAAGCCCCAAACAGCGAAGGGCCAGACTAGTGGAATGGTTTTCAGGGCGGATGCTAGCTTGTGTGACATGTTGGAGTAGAACTGGCAACCCGCGCATTTATCCACAATATCCTTGGCCATCTCGTTGGCGCGGGGCCAGTAAAACCCGGCTCAGTATGCTTTGGCCACGATAGTCCCAGAGGAGGCGTGGTGGCCGCAAGTCCCCGAGTGGATTTCATCCAAGATCAGTCAACCTTCCTCTGGATCGACGCAACGTTGGGCGACTCCGGTGACGCTTTCTCTGTAGAGCTGACCTTGGATGACTGTGAACGCTTTGGATCGGCGGACGATCTGGCGCGCTTCTTCTTCGTCTTCTGGGAGTTCTTGTCTGAGCATATATGATATATACGGCACAGTCCAATCATGTGTAATCACTAGGACCTCCATGATCAAGTCGACCACGGCAGGCACTTCGACCTCAGTCAGATCGTCGCGCTGGCTGGCTACGGGGACTCTTCTGTGAAGGGGTCTTCTTTGACAGAGGGGGTGTGCAGATGCTCCAGGAACACATTCTTGGGCATAGACCTCCGAGTCGACCCAATTTTTGCAAGATCGTCGGCTAGCCGATTCTTTGCTCTGGGCACATGATGGAGCTCTAAGCCTTCGAACTTCTTTTCAAGCTTTCGCACTGCACTGCAATAACTGGTCATTGCCGGGCTCCTGACGTCCCATTCTTTCATCACTTGGTTCACCACTAGGTCAGAATCGTCGTAGACCATCAGGCGACGGACGCCGAGTGAGATGGCCATACGCAACCCATACAAAAGTGCTTCGTATTCGGCCTCGTTGTTTGATGAATCGAAATGGATCTGAAGGACGTAGCTGAGCTTTTCGCCCCTGGGAGAGACCAGGACTACGCCTGCGCCGGATCCGTTCAGCATCTTGGACCCATCGAAGAACATAGTCCAATGGTCCAACTAGACTTGAGTCGGAAGCTCTTGTTCTATCCACTCAGCCACAAAATCCGCTATGGCCTGAGACTTGATGGCTTTCTTTGCTTCAAACTTGATATCTAATGGAAGAAGTTCAATCGCCCATTTTGCCACTCGACCGGTTGCATCTCGGTTGTTTAGTATCTCTGATAGTGGGGCGTCGCTGACGACTGAGACTTTGCTTGGAGGGAGTCAAAACTTCAGATATGTAATAGACCGGGCGTTGGACCTTCGTACCCCTTTCTTCCCGCTCGACCGTGAGTACACTACTGACGACTTGTCCGGTGGCAGCAATGTACAGCAGAAGAGGCTCTCCGCTGATTGGGGCAGCGAGCACCGGCTGGGTGGACAGCAGGGCTTTGAGCTCTTCAAACGCTGCTTCGGCTTCGGGATTCCACTCGAACTTGTCAGATTTCTTCATGAGTCGGTAGAGAGGCAGTGCCTTCTCCCCAAGACGAGAAATGAATCGACTCAATGCGGCCAAGCAACCAGTAAGCTTCTGGACATAGTGAATACGCTCGGGGCATTTCATTCGGAGGATGGTGCTGACCTTCTCTGGGTTGACGTCGATTCCCCGTTCGGAAACGAGAAAACCGAGCAACTTGCCACCAGGAACTCCAAATGTACACTTCGACGGGTTGAGCTTGATATCGTAGCTTCTGAGGTTCACGAATGTCTCAGCGAGGTCAGTCAGCAGGTCAGAACCTTTCCGTGACTTGACCACAATGTCATCCATGTACGCCTCGACGTTCCGACTGATTTGCTTTATTAAGCACTTCTGGATCATGCGCATGAAGGTGGCGCCGGCATTTTTGAGGCCGAAAGGCATGGTGACATAACAAAAACACCCGAAAGGGGTGATGAAAGCTGTATTTATCTCATCGGGCCCATACAGACGGATCTGATGGTACCCGGAATATGCGTCCAGAAAGGACAAACACTCACATCCCGCAGTCGAGTCGACTATCTGATCGATGCGGGGAAGAGGAAAATGATCTTTCGGGCAGGCCCGATTGATGTGCTTGAAATCGATGCACATGCGGAGAGACTTGTCCTTCTTGGGGACCATGACGACATTGGCGAGCCACTCGGAGTGGTATATCTCGCGGATAAACTCTGCTGCTAGGAGTCGAGCCACTTCTTCGCCAATCGCCTTTCACTTCTCCGCAGCGGATCGACGGAGATGTTCCTTCACAGGTTTCACCTTCGGGTCGACTCGCAAATGGTGCTCGGCCAGCCCCCTGGGCACACCCGGCATGTCTGATGGTTTCCATGCAAAGATGTCCCAGTTCTCACGGAGGAACTGGATGAGCGCTTCTTCCTATTTGCTGTCGAGTGTGGTGGAGATGTGGGTCGGCGCTACGTTGGGGTCGGTGGGGTGGATGTGCACAGGTTTTGTGTCTCCGGCCGACTGAAAAGCTGACTCGGAAGCCGTCTTCTTCGCCCTTAGCAGGTCGCCCGTATCCACTTTCTTTTGGTACTCCTCCATCTCTATTGCTGCCATTTGCTCGTCGGCGATCTTCGAGCCTTTCTGGAAGCATTCTTCCGCTTTCTGCCGGTTCCCAGTGATGGTTACGACGCCGTTGGGTCCCGACATCTTCAGCTTGAGGTAGACGTAACATGTTCGAGCCAAGAACCTGGCGTAGGTGGGCCTACCCAGGATGGCGTGATAGGCGCTGTTGAAGTCCACCACTTCGAACGTCAGATTCTCCTTTCGGTAGTTCTTGGACTCACCAAAGACGACGTCGAGTGAGATCAGGCTAAGTGAGTCGGCTTTCTTCCCGGGGATTACCCCGTGGAACCTCATGTTACTTTCCCTTAGCTTGGACATCGGAATGCCCATATCCCGGAGGGTTGCTGCATACAGGATATTCAAGCCACTGCCTCCATCCATCAGAACTCTGGTCAGGCGCGTGCCTTCGACTACTGGGTCGACCACCAACGCCTGCCGCCCAGGGGTGGCGATGTGCGCTGGATGATCGGACTGGTCAAATGTGATGGGGGTCTTCGACCATTTCAAGAACGTGGGGGTCGCCGGAGCAACCATGTTTACTTCTCTGTTGATGATTTTCAGTCGACTTTTGCTCTCGACGTCTGCGAAAATCACCAAGGTGGAGTTGATGCGGGGGTATCCTCCGTCCCCTTCCTTGTCTTTGGACTCTTCTGATTCCTTCTCTTTATCAGTCGACTGATCCTTCTGGAAGCTCTGGATCAAGAGTCGACACTGCCGAGTGGTGTGCTTGGGATACACCAAGTTTCCCTCTTCATCTTTCTTTGTGTGTATGGGACACGGCTGGTCGAGCATATCATCTCCAGCCTGACCCTTTCCTTTCTTGGGGGCCCAGGAGCCTTTGGGCTTCCCTTTGCCCTTCCCTTGATTAACCACCGCAGCCTCCCCCTGAGCGGTTGGGTCGGCCTTGCGCTTATTCTTTCGATTGTGATTCTGGTCGTCCTGTCCGACTGGTTTCTTGCCGCTACGGAGCCGATCGGCCTCTTCGCCGTTGGCGTACCGACTGGCAATCTCCATCATCCACGACAGGGACATGTCGCCTGTTCGACCAAACTTCAGATTCAACTCTCGGTTGCGCACGCCTTCCTTGAAAGCGCACACCGCCTGGTGCTCGGAAACGTTTTCCACCGTGTGATGCAAAGTGGTCCACCGCTGAATGTAATCCCTCAAAGTTTCACTCGGCTTCTGCGTGCAGTGCTGAAGCTCCACGAGTCCAGCATGTCGCTTGCAGGTGCCTTTGAAGGTCCGAACGTAAACTCGAGCGAGCTCTTCCCAACTGTATATGCTCCTGGGAGCTAACTGGTTGAGCCACGCCCGAGCGGAGCCTCCCAGCATCAAGGGGGGTGCTTCATGGCCACGTCGTTGTTGCCTCCTCCGATCTGCACGGCCACCCGGTAGTCTTCCAGCCAAGTGTCCGGCTTCGACTCACCGGTGAACTTGCTTACTCCTGCTGCCAGCCTGAAGTTCGGGGGGATCTCCGCGGCCCTGATTGCACTTCAGAAACATTTAGGCCCTGAGGCCGGCGCTCGGCTGCCGCTGGGTTGGTCTCCGCCTCGCTCGTCCCTGGATGCCCGGTTACGGTCGACTCGACCCTGTACAAGGATGGACCTCGCATCGAAACCTGGCCGCCGGGGATCCGGGGGAATCCTACGCTCGTCATCTCGCAGGCGCCTGCCCACGTGCCGCTGAGGCGAGTGTGACCCACTTCCAGGAGGAGGGGTAGGCGCTCGACGGCGGTCGTAGCGTCCGTGTCGACGGCCGAGTGGATCGTCGTTCCGACCCAGGTGCCGGTCTTGCCGCGGGCCACGCTCCTCACGCCTCGGGGGCGATCTTGGACTATGGGCCGACCATACGGTGTCTGCAGCCACTGATCTGCTGTGAATTATGTTGCGCGACTAAGAAACAACCGCGTTTTGCTCTTCAACCGTTCGGAGTAAAGCTCGGATCTGCTGAAGGCCTCTCCCAGCTTCCGACTGGGAGGGTTGAATCGACTCCGCGATACGAGCCGCGGCTTCGAGGTTTTGGACTGGTGTGCGGAATACCTGAGTCTCGCGCTGACGTGATTGCCGCGGCCGTCGACTGGACTCGGGGGCCAGTCGGCGGGCCTGTTCGTCGAGTGAACGTTGGATGTTTTCCTGGCGCGCGCGCTCGGCCAAGGTGGCCACACGCGTGGCTTCGAGAGCCAAAGCTTCTGGGGAATCCCCCACGATGGGGGTGAAGAGTGCATCTCCGTTGCGGCGACAAAGCTCAGCTCTTTGCTCGGAGGTGAGGGGCTGAGGGATGTAACCGTCGTTTTCGTGCGCCTGATCGCGACTGCTGCCGCCGTTCTCACCACGAGGAAAACCTAGCGGGCTGCGGCGCGAATCGACCATGAGGATTTCCGCCGCGGGATCGCTGCTCCCGCACTCGGAAACGGAATCTTCGAACCCGGTCGACTGATCGGCCGACCCGTAAAGGTAACCATCGGGCTCAATGGCCGCGACTTGTGGGGTGGCCGTTTGACGGGCCACCGCATGTTTCACCCACCGCTGGAGCCGTGAACGACCGGATTGCTTACGGCAGCGTCCAGCGGGGATGGGGGACGATGAGTACCGGGTCGACGGCTGCAGCAGGAGGACGCCGCCGGCTCCGGCGCGAAAGTGCGTAGTTCCGCGGGCGGGCAGAGCCTCAACGTCGAGAGGGGCTTCCTGGAGCCACGCGGAGTAGTCGGCGACGAAGACCAACGCGCCGAGCCGGATCTCGTGGCCCGACGCCAAAACGCCGCCTGATACCATGATGAAAGTGGTCGGGGGAAGAGATCGCAACTCCGCCAAATGTCGCTAAGACGCCTTGCCCCACGGTGGGCGCCAACTGTCGTGCTCCTAAGTCTGACAGTAAGGGTAGGGGGTACGAATGGAGAGGCAAGGTTCTAGCTATGGCGAGGTTGTACACAGAGTGTTAGCGAGTTCAGGCCCTTCTCGGAGGAAGTAATAGCCCTACGTCTCGGTGCTCGGAGGCTTGGTCGACTGATGTGTATATATGTGTGTTACAGAGGTGCGAACCCTTGTTCTGGAGGAGGGGTGGCTTATATAGTGTGCCAGGACCCCAGCCAGGCTCCACGTTACCAAGGGCTTAAAGGTACATTAAGGCAGGCATTACTGATAACGCCTGCAGTAAAGGATAATTAAGGTATTTACTACAGTGAGTAAACATAGGACCGTTGCTGTTCCAAGAGGCGCTTGGCCTTCGGAGGTCGAGTGCTTGGTCCGGTCGAGTGGAGTTGAGTCGTCCTGCGTACATGAGTCAGTCGAGTGAAATGTCTCCTCGGACCTTCTCAGTCGACTGTCTCCACTTCCATGGGTCTTGTCTTTTGATCTTCTAGGATAGTGACCTTGGGTGGGGTACCTTGGTCAGGCCTATGACCCTACCCTTGGTCTGTAACCTCGTCACCGTCTGCGGGCCCATGTGATTGCCTTTCACTGTAGGCGTGCTTCTGCTGACGGCAGCATCATCAGGAGGGAAGTGGCTACAGTGCCGCCGTCTCCTGCCGTACACTGCCACCATGTCCTGTCTTGTCATCTTGATGGGGTTCAGACTCCTAGGGTACGGTGAGCCGCCTGCTACCAGGCGGGCCACTGATGGCTTCTCGCCCCTCGTTGGTTACCCCAAGTGGAAGGTTTGAGATGTAGCGTAATGGCAAGTTTCCCTTGGCAAGGATACCAAGGATCGAATCCCGTGAGACTCCGAGGGTCGACAAGAAGGTGTCAACGGCTAACGGCGCGAGATACTTAGCGGTTGACAGGACCTGCACACAGATACAAATAACTTTGCTCCCAACGAGTATAGAGAGGTTGTCAATCCCTCCGGCCTTGCTGTTTACAAAGGATCAAACACAAGAGATAATAATGATAGCTATGATTGCAACTAGGAAATAAAAGCAGGAAGTAAATATAAGGTGTGATCAGTGGTGGTAATATGGACCGGGGTCCCATGATGTTCACTAGTGATGTCTCTCTCCCAAAAGACGATAAAACAGCTAAGCGAGGTAAACAAATTACAGCTGGGCAATTGACAGGATTATGTGTGCAAACCAATGCTAACTATGCTGTAAAGAAAGGTAGAGGCTCTATGCATGGGCGGTACGCCAAGGCAAGTAGACCGAAATCCATCTGCATCTACTACTAATCATCCACCTTGAGATATCTATCCAGAACATCTCGCTGGTATTAAGTTGCGAGTCCCACCCAAAGTGTAAACTCAAAGCAACAGACAACTGCATTAAAAGAACTTTGCGTAAAGTAAACAATCCTTGCACCCGCAAGTACAAGCACCGTTGTTTTCCCCCTTGTGGCAACAACACATCCCCTAGACTCATGTTTCTGTCACTCAAACTAGTCATCAGGGGGCATGAACCCACAATCAAGCATAACGTTCCCTCTTGGAGTTACTACCTACTACTCGGCCAAAGCAATAAACAGCAACAGAGAACATGCAAGAATTACTCAAGAACTAAAATATAAAAGAGGTGAATCAAATATATTACTCACACACAATCTGAACATAATCTCATAATCCATCGGATCCCAGCAAACTCAGCAGAGCAACAGCATAAAGATTACATATGTGCCTCGATCGTGTAGGGCAGCTCACGAGGTCTAATCCATGAAGAACAAAGAGGGGAGGAGAACATCACATAGCTACTGGTCATGGACCCATGGTCCAAGGGGGACTACTCACAACTCATCCGGGAAGCGTCCATGGTGGTGGAGAAGCTCCCGATGGTGGTTCTCCCCTCCGGCAGGGTGCCGGGAAGAGTTCTCCTGATGCTCCCGATCTTGGAAGCATTACGGCGGCGGAACAGAGACGAGATCATGAAAAAGGGTTCCGTCCTCGAGGGTTTCGGGACGCGAGGAGTATATATGCCAAAGGGGGTCACCAGAAGCGGAGAGAGGGGCCCAGGCGCCCCCCCCCTAGGGCGACTAGGGGTGGGGCCGCCTAGGCTGGCCGCCTGGGCTGCCCCTGGCTCCCCTCTGGCCCCACTTTGGTTTTTCTCGAAGCTTCCTGTACGCTGATTTTTTCTGTATTTTTCCCGGAATTTTTGGAGCACTTTTAATATGGGGGAAATCTGAAATAGAAAAACAGCAGAAAACAGGAACTCGCACTGTGGTGCACTGAGTTAATAGGTTAGTCCAAATATGATCAAAAGTGTATGGAAGTGCATAAATATCATAGCAATATCACACAAAAGAAGCATTGAGCAAGCATAAATTATAGATACGTTTTGGACGTATCAGCCGCCTCCCCCGGCTGCCTGCCAGGGGCTGCTTGTTTCTGACTCACCCACTGGCCGGTGGGGCCGGCCGCCTGCTGGCCCTGCCCTCTATGGGTAGTGGGATCGTGGTTCCTTTGATCGAAGCTTGGTCACCGGCAGCATGGCTACAGTGATACGCCGCTTAAGAGGCGTCCATAGGGTACACATTCACTGTAGCCACGCCCTTATAGATTCTCTAAGGACATGCTCAACTGTTGCCATGCCTCAGCTGTGTTGTGGTCCCCCAGCATGCATCCCGAGGGAGAGGCGTAGGACCGTCTGCTAGCTGCTGGCTATGGGGCTGCCGCCTGTTTGGGCCCCTGCCGCCTGCTGGCAGCCGGCTCCTGGGGTAAACTGTCCCAGGAGGCGGCCCGATGAGCAGACGGCTGGGGGATAACAGGCGGCCCCCAATTGTCTTGAAATACCATGGGTGGTCGATAAGGACACCCGTGGTCAATATCTCCGACAAGCCTTGTATAGCTGAGTTCTAGAGATATGGTATGATTAGTTTTCCTTGTCACGCAAGACATCCTGTGTGTATATTGTAACCTACTCCATCGCTACAATGAGTTGCATCCTATACCTTTCTACATGGTATCAGATTACCCTACGATCCTCATCGCTTCCGCCCTGCACCGCCGCTGCCGCCGCATCTCCCTGTAGCCGTCGCTGCGCCGCCACAACCCTAGGCCGCCGCCGCAGCCACCGCAACTCACCCAAACCCGCCGCCGCCGCTCCTCTCTTGTAGTAACCATCGCACCCCTACCAAACCCTAACCCGCCGTTGCCCCTCCTCGCAGCCGCCACCCTACCTTCCCCTCCCACGCAGCTGCTGCCTTCTGCCGCTGCCATCTTCTCCCTCCACCACGCTCCTCCCCACCATGTCTCGCTCCAAGGCCGACCCCTCTAACGCCGGCTCCTTTGTCGGTGCCATGTTCACCTCGGATCATCTCAATGAGCTCCACATCAAGGATCATGTGCCCGTCATCCTCGACCTCGACTCGCCGTCCTACAACGCATGGTGCACCTACTTCGAGCTTTTGTTCCACTCCTACCGTCTCATCGAGCACATTGACGGGAGCGTCGACTCCCGCGACATGAAGGACGACGACGTGTGGCTCGCCGTGGATGCCTGCATCGTCAAGTGGCTCTTCCTCACCATCTCTCCAGGCCTCTTCAACATGGTGAACTCCCGTGACCCCTTGGCGTACGCCATGTGGACACGGCTGTGCGATCTCTTCCTCGACAATCAGCTCCAACGTCGTGTCTTCCTCCAAGGTGAATTCTTCACTATGCAGCAAAACAATCTTTCGATCGATGAATACTGCACGCGGATGAAGGTTCTCGCCGACGAGCTGCGCGACGTCGGCATGAACATCGACGACTCTGTCCTCCTCACCAACCTCCTTCGGGGCCTCCACCCCGACCTCGGCCAGTCTACCGCCAACCTCTCCCTCGTCACGCCGACGTACGCGAAGGCGGTCACGTACCTTCATATGGAGGAGACGCGCCTCCGCCACTCCTCCCGGCACGTCGGCCTCGCCGCCGGCCACGATGCTTCCCCAACTCTACCGAGGCCGCGCGCGTCTGCTCCTGCCCCGCCACCCGCGCATGCGCCCACCGGCGGCCGCCAGCAGAAGGGTCGCGGGGGTCGGGGCCGCAACTCCAACACGACACGTTGTCGGCGTCGTCAACGGCGATGCTGCGGGGGTGGCCGCGGCCGAAGGCGCCGGCGCCCCTCGCGAGCGTATGCGGCCCGGCGTTCGCGGAGATGGGGAGGGGGAGGGTGTAGAGCGTGGATCCGACGGAGTCGAGGAGGACGAGGTCCCCGGAGCGGGGCCGCGGGAGGAGCGCGTAGGGGTGGGTCCCGGTGTGGTTTAGGTCGGAGACCGTGGAGACAGTGTAGCCGTCCTCAAGAACGAGCCCGGCGCAGGCGAGGAGCGGTAGGAGGGGGATGAGGAGGAGGACGCGTGGTGGTGAGGCCATGGCAGACGGCACTGGCAGGGTGCTGCGGCGGGGGAGACGGGAGGGGCTCCGGCTCAGAATGCAACTGGTTGCGGTACAGATGACGCGGACGGTTGCTCGGAAAACCGGTTTATAAACCAAACACAAAGCAGATGCAGTAGTGCTTGGTTTATACTACTTTTTTTTCAAAACAACTTTTTTAGTTGCTTTGTACTCCATAGTTGCTTTTATGGGCATCCATAGTGTGTACCAAATAAAATTCTCAAATTGAATTTTGGCTTTTGGCATTCCATTACACATTGTGACGCTGGAACTATAGGGAAAAAAATGGGAACTGCAGTTTCTTCGTCCTCCTCCGATGCCAAGCTCCTTCTGGAAATAAAACAGTATGTGAATCTCACTAAACTAGCACAAGCAACAAACGGTGAGCATAGATGTGACAATTTTCAACATTATATTCTGCAGTGGTGCCTACTACACACAAAATTGGGAACCATTATGGAGAAATGCTCCATTTTACACGGATGCCACAGTTCTGACTGTGTAATAAATTTAGCATCACCGCATTATGGATGCCCTAAAACAACTTTATACCAAACAACTTTTTTTGTGGAACTTTATTTATACCAAACAAGTAGTGTGATTACTCTTCTTATATTAATATGATTGTGTAAAAAAAATACATCCTGCTCATGATTTACATATCTAAATATGCTTAGGATTTTTTAGTAACAATTTATTGGCTTATCAAAGAAAATATTTTTGTGTAAGTCAATAAAAGATGAGACAGTTAAGACAACTTTAGAATAAAACCGAAGAAAAACGGAGATAAGAGGGGAAAAAAGAAAGAAAGAAGGGAATACGTAAGGTTGGACGAAGCGTTCTACCTTGCACGATCGGAACCTTGTGTGTTTTTTCAAATATATAAAAAGGCCAATAAAGGATGCAACAATACGACAATACCTGAAATTAGTTTATGTTTCGGTCACTTTTCTTTTTGACGTACTGCCCAGGTACATATCAACCCTCTCTCTCGGAAAAAATGTACACATGAACCCAACACCATGGCTTGGTTGCAACATGCACGAAAGGCATTGCACGCGAAATAATGAATTATGGGAGTGAATAAACAAAAATGTAAAAGAATTAATTTTAGACAACTATACCTAACATAAGCATATCATAAATACTTATTACCACACCCTTTCCTTGCATGCAGGAATTTATATTTAAAACTTACGCATGAATTACAGTAAACTTGCACTCTCCGGTGTTGTGAAAGAGCAAATGTAAACTAGTGCAACTGTAGTAATCGTTATGATTTAAGTTGATTAATTACGAAATTGGATTTCATTTTAAGTTTCTAGCATGAAATTTAGTTGTGTCACTTGATAGAGCATCAAACCAATGACACATGCAAAAAAGGGGGAAAAATCAACAACAAAAAAGCGACTAGGTAGGGAAAAAATAGAAGCTAGAAACATTGGCACAGGCGAAAAATTAAACGATTTTTCATGTCTGTTACTTTTCAGTACCCGTTAGATGGGCCAGCCCAGGGCACGACGGGCGACTTTCCTATTAGCGAGCCTAGTACACGGAAATATTTTGTTAAATACTGCTACATTTCTGAGATGGAAAATATTATATTTCAATTTAAAACAAGTTCATTTCGCAATAAAAAATGTGCATATGGTGTTAAGTAATGTTGTGCAACTTATAAAAAAATATAAACATGTTTCGGAAAAATGTACATGACATTTAAAAACAATTATTACAATGTAAAAAATGTCTATATTATCTAAAAAGATGGTTAGTACCATTTCTATACTATTATATCGTGTATCGGTTCTGAATTGGACCTGGGTCAACTGTAACAATTGCTCTACTAAATCTAATGGCTTTTTTTTAGGAGTGTTACCCAGCTTTATTCAGACGAAATAAAAAGGGGCATACAAACTATGTCTGGGGTCTCTAGCAACCACACATGTCGCCCCACACTTAGGGTAACAGAAGTTTTTGCCAAGTCAATGTGCCTCCCACTCCCAGTCCTTCTCCCGGAGCTCATGGTCTGCTTGCACAGCGTCGAACCCCTGTATGGATTCTTTAAGTTATTGATAGTCGCGACTCGCGAGGCAGTCCGTCACAACTTGCACCCTGTGAACGTTAAGATCATTCGCCAGGGAAAGAGCCTCCCTGAAAGCCGTTGATTCAAGAGTTTCTGGATGCCTAAGGTCAAAAAACAAATACTGGTGCTGGCACGTGGCCCTTTCAGAAAAGAGAAATCCTATCTTGTGCCCAATGGGCCATCTTTCCCCTTGTGCTGGCGATTTGCACCGACGAGATTGACTGAATGGGTCATACCAATTCCCACTTTTACAATACTCAACTCCATTTGTACATCGCTAGTTTTTCCTTGAATCTATTAGCAATTCAATAACTTACTTCCTTTTATCAAAAACCACTTTATTATGCCATGCATTGCACATATATACATACTAGTCAAAACTGTTAACAAGTTTTAAAATATGTCCGTGATTTTCATTGAAAATGTTTATAAAATATAAAATATATCCGCGCACTTTAAAAAAATTGTCATCAAAAAAGTATTTAAATGTGTATTTAAAAAATGTTTCGAAAAATATTTAAATAAATAAAAACTATGTACTTACAAAAATGTTGGTTTTTTACTAATATGTATACAAATATTTATATGTGTACCAAAAATGTACAATGTGTATCAAAAATCTAGACATCAAATAATATATTTAAGAAAAATATTAATGATCTATTTGAAAAATGTTAAATGTGCATACAAAATGTTATATGTATAAACAATACAATGTGTAAGAAAAAATATACGTCAAAAATTTATTTAAAAAATTTAATATGTGTTTGAAAAATATTAAACATGTATGAAAAATACTCCCATGTATAAGAAAAATATTAATGTGTATGAAAAATGTACACATGTGCTAAAAAGAAATAATAATAATAATAATAGACCAAAGAAAGCCCCTGAAAGCAAAGAAAGAAACAAGGAAAAGTGAAGAAAAAACCCGAGAAACCCAAGAAAACCGCTGCAAAAAGTGAAACCCCCGATAAGAAAAACCACAGAGAAAAAAAAGTGCCACAAGTACAATAATGGGTCGGCCCAGTAGAGTGCTCGCCAAAAGAGAGGCATATCTACGTCTCGCAACGCACGCCCACGCCCAAAGTTCTCCTTCGATTTCAAACATAATCCCTCCTACAAGGAATGGGATACAACATATCTAACCGGTGCTTGGGCTCCTGGAGATCGCCTTGCCAAATCATGTGATCCACCATACCAAAGGAAGCCATGAGATCGTTTCTCCATGATGACGACAAAGGAGAATCCCACGACAATGGCGGCACGTGCGTTCACGATGGAGAACGCACGGGAGGCATCCGAGGACAACCTGAAATCTGGTGGGGCGATTATAGGGCTCCCTTTGTGGGTGCTACCCGCCCAAAGCTAGTTGAAGCGGAAACCAAGGGGCATGTGGTTGCGAATCTATATGCTTGAGCGCTCATTGTTGCAGGCCGAGAGGGGGCGGCTAATGTTGTGATCAAGTTTGGGAATGTGTTCATGCACATAATCGTAATATGTAAATTAGTAATACTCATCTATTAATTAGGAGGATTCATAACATGTGTAATGGAAGAGGATGATTGAACAACAGCAAGTGTCGCGTGGGTTGGTTTGTGCCCGCGCAACCTGTCGTGAAGTGTCACGGCAGATGTCCTAAGGTAAGGACTTGATTGTGCAGACATAGCGACGGGTTAGCTTAAAGGGGTTAAGAACGAAGCAAAGGACACGGGAAGTTTATACTGCTTCGGCCCCTGCGGTGAGGGTAAAACCTACTCCAGTTTAGGATGGGATTGCTGGGGTGTCGATTGCCAGGTCGCAGATGCGCTTGCCTAGCTCTCAATCTCTTGTTTCTTGCCCTAAGCCGCTGCCGGGTCGTCCCCTTATATACACGAATTGACACCCTGCGGCCTACGGAGTCCCGGCTGGCTTATACAATCATGTCCGGCTCGGTGACTCATCTTACATGCCTTACATTACAAGTCACATATATGGCGGTTTACTACTTACAGGCCTTAAGCCGCCGTGGGCCTTGGGCCCTTATCTGAACCGCTGTCTTAACAGGCTTATGGGCTGGTCTGATGAACCGATGTCGGGTAACCCGGCCCCTCTTGGGCGGGTCATATGAAATACTTATATCCCCAACATTAGGCCCTAGGTTGATCTTGATCTTGTTCATGTCAATCTTCCCTTATCTTCTTGTGAGAGACCGTAAACCGCCACTATCTTGCTTTTGAAATAACATTGACCCGCCATGACATCAGCTTTTGAAACAATGATAACTCGTCGTGACGTCACTTACTTGCGAACGGTCCAGATCTTAACAAATCTTCCGTATTTATTGGTATTCCGAGAATCGAGGCACCGGCGCAGTTATTTACCTTTTCCTTCGTCTCCTCAATTTTCGCGCCTGACATTATCCACTTGGCTTATAAATAAGACCGAAGGTCCCTTTCCATTCTCTCCTTCGTCTCCCTTTCTTCATCTTCTTCCTCGCGTTGTTCCTGTAACTGAGGTTCGTCGGCGCCATCACCCTCTGCTTCGTCCTTCACTGACAGCCGCCGCGCCAACCCATCGTGACCAGGCCTCTTCCGCGCGCCGCCGCTGTCGTCTTGCCTGCACAGGTGCATTCTTTCCTTTCTCCGCCAAACCCACTAGGGTTCCTGCGAAGTTCTTCCGAGTTCTTCCTCTGCAACTTACGGTTTCTTCTTCTGAACCTTGATATCTCTGTGTATGCCGATGTTTGATAGCATCTCTCTAGTCGCTACTGTACAATCTCATCTCTGCTAATAAGTGGATTCATCTCTTAGAACTGCATTATATCAACCTGAAGTTTTTCTCTGTTCATCATTTAATCTTGATTTTTGAGCAGTCGTAGATCCAAAATTTCCGCCGCAACCTGTGAAAAATGTTTTTTTAATAAATTTTACTTTTCTGAACACTTGTATCTGTCAGGGCGGCTTACTTTTGCAGTTTATGATTACTCTTATGCCATTAGGCCCCATATAAGCCGTCATGCTGAACTTGTAACCATTCCTTTTCTCCGGTTCTTCTAAACCGGCACAATCTTTTACCTGTTAGGTTCACAATGCCACCGAAGACAGTCACAACTTACAACTGGGTTCCTGCCCAACTTTGTCACTGAAGGTACACTTGCCGACTTTGTCAGAGTCGGATTTCTGCCCAACGCTCCAATTATGCCTTACCGTGCGCCTAACCCGGGCGAGGCAAGACCTGCACCCACGGATGATGAAGTGATCGTCTTTACTGACCACATGAGCCGGGGTTTCTCACCACCTGGCTCTAAATTCTTCAGAGATGTCCCGCACTTCTTCCAGCTCCATCCTCAAGACATCGGACCCAATTCCGTGTCAAATATCTGCAATTTCCAAGTTTTTTGTGAAGTATATCTGCAAGAGGAACCCAGCATCTTGCTTTTCAGAGAATTCTTTTACTTGAACCGCCAGAATGAATTTAAGAATAGCCCTAGCCTGGAGCTTGGGGTTGTCTCTATCCAAAGAAGAAGTGACTCTATTTTTCCTTATGCATGTCTGCCGAGTCATCCGAAAGACTGGAACAAGACCTGATTTTATTGCAAAGATACCTCTCTGGCTGATGAACATACCTTGCCGGGTTTCTGATAACCCACAAGTGTAGGGGATCGCAACAGTTTTCGAGGGTAAAGTATTAAACCCAAATTTATTGATTCGACACAAGGGGAGCCAAAGAATACTCTTAAGTATTAGCAGCTGAGTTGTCAATTCAACCACACCTGGAAACTTAATATCTGCAGCAAGATAGTTTAGTAGCAAAGTAATATGATAGTGGCGGTAGTGGCAATAAAAGTAACGATAGTGTTTTTGTAGTTTTTGTAATAGTATCCACGGAAAAGTAAATAAGCAACAAGCAATATAGGTAAAGCTCGTAGGCATTGGATCGGTGATGGGAAATTACGTCGGATGCAATTCATCATGTAGAAGTTATAACCTAGGGTGACACAGAACTAGCTCCAGTTCATCAATGCAATGTAGGCATGTATTCCGAATATAGTCATACGTGCTTATGGAAAAGAACTTGCATGCCATCTTTTGTCCTACCCTCCCGTGGCAGCGGGGTCCTATTGGAAACTAAGGGATATTAAGGCCTCCTTTTAATAGAGTACCGGACCAAAGCATTAACACATAGTGAATACATGAACTCCTCAAACTATGGTCATCACCGGGAGTGGTCCCGATTATTGTCACTTCGGGGTTGCCGGATCATAACACATAGTAGGTGACTATAGACTTGCAAGATAGGATCAAGAACACACATATATTCATGAAAACATAATAGGTTCAAATCTGAAATCATGGCACTCGGGACCTAGTGACAAGCATTAAGCATAGCAAAGTCATAGCAACATCAATCTCAGAACATAGTGGTTACTAGGGATCAAACCCTAACAAAACTAACTCGATTACATGATAGATCCCATCCAACCCATCACCGTCCAGCAAGCCTACGATGGAATTACTCACACACGGCGGTGAGCATCGTGGAATTGGTGATGGAGGAAGGTTGATGATGACGATGGCGACGATCTCCACTCTCCGGAGCCCCGAACGGACTCCAGATCTACCCTCCCAAGAGAGATTAGGGCTTGGCGGCGGCTCCGTCTCGTAAAACGCGATAATTCCTTCTCTCTGATGTTTTCTCCCCGAAACGGAAGATATAGGATCTGGGGGTACGTCGGTGGAGCATCGGGGGGCCCACGAGGCAGGGGGGCGTGCCCTGGGCAGGGGGCGCGCCCCCACCCTCGTGGATAGGGTGTGGGCTCCCCGGTGAGGATCTTCTTGCAGATATTTTTTATATTTTCTGAAATAATTCTCCGTTGATTTTCAGGCGATTCAGTGAACTTTTTATTTCTGCACAAAAACAACACCATGGCAATTCTGCTGAAAACAACGTCAGTCCGGAATTGTTCCATTCAAATCATACAAGTTAGAGTCCAAAACAACGACAAAAGGGTTTGGAAAAGTAGATACGTTGGAGACGTATCAACTCCCCCAAGCTTAAACCTTTGCTTGTCCTCAAGCAAATCAGTTGATAAACTGACAGTGATAAAGAAAAACTTTGACAAACTCGGTTTGCTCTTGTTGTTGTAAATATGTAAGCTAGCATTCAGGTTTTCAACAAGATCATGAACTAACCACATTCACAATAACTTTCAGGTCTCAAGACTACTCACATCAATGGCATAATCAACTAGCGAGCAATAATAATAAACCTCGGATGACAACACTTTCTCAAAACAATCATGATATGATATAACAAGATGGTATCTCGCTAGCCCTTTCTGAGACCGCAAAACATAAATGTAGAGCACCTTTAAAGATCAAGGACTAACTAGACATTGTAATTCATGGTAAAAGAGATCCAGTCATGATCATACTCAATGCAAATTAATAGTAATACATGCAACGACAGAGGTGCTCTCCTACTGGTGCTCTTTGATAAGAGGATGCTGACTCTGCATAAAGTAAATAGATAGGCCCTTCACAGAGGGAAGCAGGGGTTTGTAGAGGTGCCAGGGCTCGATTTTTAAATAGAGATGAATAACATTTTGAGTGGTATACTTTCATTGTCAACATAACAACCAAGAATCTCGATATCTTCCATGCTACGCACATTATAGGCAGTTCCCAAATAAAAAAGTAAAGTTTATACTCCCGCAACCACCAACAAGCACACTCCGAGGCTAGCCCGAAACAACGGGTACCTGATGTCTACACACGCTTCTATTCTTGTAGACTATGTTGGGCCTCCAAGCGCAGAGGTTTGTAGGACAGCAGCAATTTCCCTCAAGTGGATGACCTAAGGTTTATCGAACTCAGGGAAGTAGAGGTTGAAGATGGTCTCTCTCAAGCAACCCTGCAACTAAGATACAATAAGTCTCTTGTGTCCCCAACACACCTAATACAACTAGGAGTTGTATAGGTGCACTAGTTCGGCGAAGAGATGGTAAAATATGGATGATAGGAGTGGCAAAGCAAAGTAATACAAATCTGTAATAAAAAGTGCAGTAAGCAAACAAGTGGTAAACGTGAGCACAAATGGTATTGCAATGGTAGAAACAAGGCCTAGGCTTCATAGTTTCACTAGTGGCAACTCCCAACAACATTATCATAATCGAATCACATGATATTTCCCATAAAACATGCAATAGAGACGCACTCGGAGGTCATTCCTTTGTGGTCAAGAGAGGACGAGAATTATGTAGGGCTACAAAAGCACACCTGAAAGTTCGTAGTTCTTAATCTATGGATTTCCCAATGTCACCGCGGCCATCCAAAGAGAGTACCACAATCACCATAACATATCTCCAGGACAGTCAAAGACAAGCACCAAGAGACTCTCAATCTTCAATCAACACACAAAAGAGGAAATCACTCATGAAAATATTCTTCTAATCCATGTCCAATAGACCGCTGTCACCTTGGTCTCGGGGATTATACTAGATAAAGACAAGTGAGTACATCAATTCAATACCTAGAGGAAGGGGAAACATCATGGGATCACCCTAGATTAACATAGCCTATGATCACAATGAAGATCACATCATGGGAGAGAGAATTGACCACATAGCTACTGGTAGAAACTTCAGCCCCAAGGAGGAACTACTCCCGCATCATGGAGGGAGGAAGCAACGTCGATGGAGATGAATCCAGGGGCACTTCCCCGTCCCGGCAGGATGCCGGCACAGGAATTCTGGTCCCCCGAAACTTGGTGGCGATGGCGGCGGAGATCGGAATTGCTTCTGGAGAAAAGGGTCATGGAATCAGGGTTTCCGTGACGGGAGGAATATATATGCGAAGGGGGGTAACCAGAGGCGGAGAGGGGGCCCCAGGCGCCCCCCTGGGCGGCCAGGGGTGGGGCCGCCCCGGGTGGCCGCCTGGGCCACCCCAGGCTCCCCTCTGGCCCTGCTTTGGTTTTTCTTGAAGCTCCCGTTACGCTGATTTTTCCTGCATTTTTTCCGGAATTTTTAGAGCACTTTTAATATGGGGGAAACCTGAAATAGAAAAACAGCAGAAAACAGGAACTGGCACTGTGGTGCACTGAGTTAATAGGTTAGTCCAAATATGATTAAAAGTGTATGGAAGAGCATAAATATCATAGCAATATCACATAAAAGAGGCATGGAGCAAGCAGAAATTATAGATACGTTTTAGACGTATCAACATCCCCAAGCTTAATTCCTGCTCGTCCTCGAGTAGGTAAATGATAACAAGCATAATTTCTGTGGTGACATGCTATCAACCATATAAGAACTTTTAAGTAAAGAAATCATGGCATGTAATTCAATTCAAGTCATAACAAGCAAGAGTCTATATTAGCATTGTAACAAGTAACATAAGAACATAAAGGTGCAAGAGCTCTCGCTGTCCGTGACTCGAATGTCTCCAAATGGTGTTTGCGTGCAAGAAAGGGGATAGGAATATATGAGAGAGTAAAACATAGTTTTTATATTGTTGAGAACTTAATCTACTAAAGTTTCACACTTGGTCTTCTTTGGAATCTTATCTTGACTCATCCCCAGACCGTCAGCCAGGTACAAGTCAAAATGATCCACTCCCTTTCGATATTTTGAGCACTCATGCAATGGATGAGCGTAAGCAAGAACGTTGACACTTAGGATGGCAAAGAGAGAAAAATGATGAAGGGGGAAGACAAAAAAGGGTGTGAAAGGCTCACATCAATGAGGACAATCATAGGCGAGAGAAAGCCAAATGATAGATATGATGTGAGGAGTAGGGATTGCCATGCAACGGATGCACATATGAGCTAAGGTAAGCTCTCCAATGGAACTAGTGGGGGTGCATCCAACTTGCTTGCTCAAGAAGACCTAGATCTCTTTTGAGGAGGCTCATCATTGGAATATACAAGCCAAGTTCTATAGTGTGAAGGTCCCCACATAGCTATATGCATGAATGATAATCTCTATGGAGTACAAGGTATAAGATGGAGTACGAGTGTGGATCTCTCAAAAGGAATAGTAGTGTGCCCCCTTCTCTCTTTTTATTTCTTTTTCTCTCTTTTTTTTCGTGGCCTCAATGGCTCTTTCTTTTTAACTCTCATTTGTCCTCTTTGGGATCTTTTGATTTTGTCCTCTTTGGGATCTTTTCCTCACTTTAGGGGCAACACTCTATTTATTACAAGAAGTATAGAAGATCTTTCACACTTTACAAAAGTACTCAACATAAAGAAAATGAAACTATCATGATGTATGCAAATGTATGCCTCTGCCAGTGTAGCAGGATATGCAATGATACTAGCGCGTCATGTAGCAATGATTAGGGCAAGGCCCAACTAGCATGCGGCTCATCGATCAAGCAAAAAGCATGTATGCCATGAAGATCAAGTCATGAGAAGATGGATGTTGCATGGCAATGTATCTCGGAAAGGCTATGGAAATGCCTTGATAGGTAGGTATGGTGGCTGTTTTGAGGAAGGATATAATGAGGATTATGATGACAGAGCGTATGGTGCCAAGGATTTGGATGCACCGGCGAAGTATGCGCCAATTCTCGAGGTGAGAAAGGGCAATGCACGGTACCGAAGAGGCTAGAAAAATATGGCTAGGTGGAAGTGTCAACTTTCGAATACTCACATTAGTCCGAAGAACTCATGCACTTATTATCGGTAACTCTCAATATAATTAGGAGGTTCACAAAGAGACAAGTACCCCGAGGAGGAGTGTATGGGGGTTTGGTTATCCTTGCGCATCCTCGGCTCATGGTACGTGAGTGTACTCTAATATTCGATCCCTCCAAAGATTAGTGATCCATTTAGTAGCTAAAGTTCTCAACTATTTGTAGGTTTTCGAAAATAAACACGGATTGCCCAAAATACGACATCTATCACTAATAGGCTAAAGCCCTTGACACCAAAAGTTCAGACATTACTCATGGCAATACCTCAAAACTATTGCAAGTTACTACTAAAATTAAATAGCAACCTCAATTACCTACTTTAAGTTAAGACACACAACTCAGTGCAACAGGCAAACTCTCTTAACAAGATAAACATGAAAACTCAAGAGAGTTCAGCAACCAACTAAACAAAAGCTCTTTAAAAAGAAAAGCATGAAAACTAAGAGCTAAACATGACAGCAGCTATGGAAAGACAAAGAACACACACAGCAAAGATAAGCATGAAAATCCTATGTTGTGTTCTAGGTTGAAGTGAAGCGTGTTTCTCTCCCACACAAAGAAAGCTGGGTTCTAACTTGTTATGAACAGCAAGCAAAGCTAAATAAAACTAAAAAGAAACTAAGAGCAAGACGCTCCAAGCATAGCACATAACACATGAAGTGATAATTATAGTGGAACGAAAGACGAACTGATAATTGTTGATGGAGAAGGGGATGCATGGGGGCATCCCCAAGCTTAGACGCTTGAGTCTTCTTGAATATTTCTTGGGGGTGCACGGGGGCATCCCCAAGCTTGAGCGTTTGACCCTCCTGAATCTTCTTTTATCATCTTCCCTCGCACACTTGAAAAATCCCTTCATACATAACTCATCATAATCTGATTAGCGAGGTTAGTGCCCACAATAAAATAATTTTTCCCTACTGGAAATAAAGATAATCTTGAAGAGCTACTGTTTCTCAAGATTGCCAAAAGGTTTTTGCAAAGAAAAAGCAAGCTCAAGGTTTGCAAAACGAAGAAAAGGCAAAACAGGACAGAATCTGTGAAAAACAGACCAGCAGGTAGTAAATGATTTTTTCGGGGCACTTCTGCAACTCAAATCAAAAAACTCAGAACAGACGCTCGAAAGACAATTGTATAGAGCACACTGTCAAAAAAATTCAGATCAAAAAGATGATCTGGTGATTTTATTCGAATTTTTCTGTCCAAGGACAGAATCTGTTTTCTGGACAGCACGTCACAACTTTTGAACTTTCTTGCAATCGGAGGCTAAACTTGGCACAAAGCTGAAAAATAAAGATACAATGATGTTGCTACAGTAGTAACAAACATCAAGACCACTAAAAACTGAAAGAACAAACTGAAAGCAAAGATAACAAGGGTTGTCTCCCTAGAGCTCTTTCTTTATAGCCATAAAGATAGGCTTAAGACTTTAATGATGCTCTCGTAGGAATAAGAGTTTGAAGAACAAAAGAGAGCATCAAGAAGCAAATACCAAACACATTTAAGCCTAACATGCTTCCTATGCATAGGAATATTGCAATAGAATAATTCATTGAAGCACAAAGCAATAAGCATAGGAAGACAAAACAACTGCAGCTTCAAAACCTTCAACATAAAGAGAGGGAACTTGATATTATTGAAATATCTATAAGCATATGTTCCCTTCTCATAATAATTTTCAGTGGGATCACGAATAAACTCAACAATATAAGCATCACATAAATCATTGTTACCATGATCCACATGCAAAAAGGTACTCTTACTCTCCACATAAGCATAATCTTTCTCATTGGTAATAGTGGGAGTAGGACTATCATAAACAACTTGAACACTATAGATTAATTGTGTATTAGGAAGATGGTGTTCAACAAGGGAGTAATTCCCTCCATGATTATGACAAGTTTCATAAGGATAATTTCTCCTTATGTCATAGGTACCTTTATAATCACTATAGATTGGAGTTATAACATCATCATAGTAGAGAAGAGCATTATCATTGCTAGCAACTATATTTGTAAGCATGTTGTCTTTATTCTTACTAGCAAAAAAATTATCAATTATCACATCACTAGTGGGTAAAGGATTTGCAATCCTATCATCCCCAAGCTTAGAGCTTTCCATATCATCACTTTCAGGGTTGGTACCAAAAAGATTTTCAAGATCATAAGTAGCATTATCATCATTTTCCCAATCACAATAAGTAACATGCATATCATAATCAAAATCATCTTCAATAGTACCTACGGACGTATCATCAAGATGATAATTAAGGCAATAAACTTCACCTTCTTCTTTAAACTTACAACCGTTAGGATAAAAGTTGATGGGAGGAATATGCTCAGGCCAGGTTGATACCCATTCTTCTTCCTTCTTGCTCCTCTTCCTCCTCCTCTTCTTTTTCTTCTTCTTCACCTTAGGAGGGAGTGGTTGGAGATGAAGCTTCTCCACATATCCTGGTTTATCATTAGAAACAATAGGGGAAACTTGGGAGAAACTCTCCTTTTTATTAGCAGAAATATAAGAGACATTTTTATACTTTGGTAAAGTTCCCTCCTTTCTCATCTTACTTATGTAATCATTTTTATGGCAATTAACAACACAATAGAGATGGCAATTTTGCAAAGTGTTTTTTATTCCTATGGCATTAACATCTAGCCAAGAAGTCTTTTCTGATAACTCTTCACACATCAAAAATAACATAAGCTCATCATAAAGATCAGGGGTGATCATGTTATCACACAACTGGTTGACAGTTATGTTTTGAAAGTGCATGCATTGAAAATTAAAGTGACCCTCTATACAGCAAAGTTCACAAGTAAAAGGATAAAGGTCACACAATTCTCTAGCAATTTCATTTAAATCTTTGACCCAAGTGATTGTTCTTTCATGCTTATGTTGCTTACAATACTTCTCTTCTTCAATCATAGGCCTTTCACAAGGTCTATCCACTCCACAAAAATTAACATGCTTATATAAAACTTCATTTTTAGGAATTGGATCATGCATGTTGCAATCATCATGAACAATTTCATTTTCTTTGCAAATCTCTTTAAAAGGTTCATGATGCTTGATCCAATCCTCCTTAGGCATATTAAGATGTGAAGCAAAAGATTTGAGGAAATCAACAAGGAGTTGAGAATCAAGCCCAAACTTAGCACTAAACTTATTAAAACTTGTAGTTTCAACAAAGGACTTAATGCAATCATACTCATAAATTATACTTGACTCTTTACCTTTGTCGATCTCCCAATCTTCAGTGTTGCGTTGAATTCTTTCAAGGAGTTTCCATTTAGCATCAATCTTTTCGTTTGTGAAAGAACCCATAGAGGAAGCATCGATCAAATCTTTATCCTGTCGAAAGAGCCTCGCATAGAAATTAGTAATAATCATATCTTTGGGGAGCCCATGGTTAGGACATTTTAGCATTAACGTTTTCAGTCTCCCCCAAGCTTGAGCTATGCTCTCTCCGTCATGAGGATAGAAATTATAAACATGATTCCTATTCTCATGGACTTCATGAAGAGGATAAAACTTTGAGTAAAAGAGAGACTGGATCTCTTCCCAATCCAGCAGGTGAGAGTCATCTAATAGCCTATACCATTCCAATGCTTTTCCTTTCAGTGACAAGGCAAATAATTTCCTCATGACTCCATCTCTTGTCAAACCTGAAATCTTAAACAACTCACAAAGTTCTGTAAGTTTCAACAAATGAATACTAGGATTGACTGTCCCATCATAACAATTATTCCTAATTATTTCAATTATCCCAAGTGGTATTCGGAACGGGATACATTCAGTAGGTGGAGGAGACTTCTCTACCACGGGTGTGGTAAAGCGGCCTTCCCCAAGCAGCGAACTAAGAGTGCGGTTTTCCATAAACATAACTAGTGAAACTAAAAACAAGAAACGAAAAGATTTAATTGCAAGATCTAAAGATATACCTTCAAACACTTACTTCCCCGGCAACGGCGCCAGAAATAGCTTGATGTCTACACACGCTTCTATTCTTGTAGACTATGTTGGGCCTCCAAGCGCAGAGGTTTGTAGGACAGCAGCAATTTCCCTCAAGTGGATGACCTAAGGTTTATCGAACTCAGGGAAGTAGAGGTTGAAGATGGTCTCTCTCAAGCAACCCTGCAACTAAGATACAAGAAGTCTCTTGTGTCCCCAACACACCTAATACAACTAGGAGTTGTATAGGTGCACTAGTTCGGCGAAGAGATGGTAAAATATGGATGATAGGAGTGGCAAAGCAAAGTAATATAAATCTGTAATAAAAAGTGCAGCAAGCAAACAAGTGGTAAACGTGAGCACAAATGGTATTGCAATGGTGGAAACAAGGCCTAGGCTTCATACTTTCACTAGTGGCAACTCCCAACAACATTATCATAATCGAATCACATGATATTTCCCATAAAACATGCAATAGAGACGCACTCGGAGGTCATTCCTTTGTGGTCAAGAGAGGACGAGAATTATGTAGGGCTACAAAAGCACACCTGAAAGTTCGTAGTTCTTAATCTATGGATTTCCCAATGTCACCGCGGCCATCCAAAGAGAGTACCACAATCACCATAACATATCTCCAGGATAGTCAAAGACAAGCACCAAGAGACTCTCAATCTTCAATCAACACACAAAAGAGGAAATCACTCATGAAAATATTCTTCTAATCCATGTCCAATAGACCGCTGTCACCTTGGTCTCGGGGATTATACTAGATAAAGACAAGTGAGTACATCAATTCAATACCTAGAGGAAGGGGAAACATCATGGGATCACCCTAGATTAACATAGCCTATGATCACAACGAAGATCACATCATGGGAGAGAGAATTGACCACATAACTACTGGTAGAAACTTCAGCCCCGAGGAGGAACTACTCCCGCATCATGGAGGGAGGAAGCAACGTCGATGGAGATGAATCCGGGGGCACTTCCCCGTCCCGGCAGGATGCCGGCACAGGAATTCTGGTCCCCCAAAACTTGGTGGCAATGGCGGCGGAGATCGGAATTGCTTCTGGAGAAAAGGGTTCTGGAATCAGGGTTTCCGCGACGGGAGGAATATATATGCGAAGGGGGGTCACCAGAGGCGGAGAGGGGGCCCCAGACGCCCCCCCTGGGCGGCCAGGGGTGGGGCCGCCCCGGGTGGCCGCCTGGGCCACCCCAGGCTCCCCTCTAGCCCTGCTTTGGTTTTTCTTGAAGCTCCCGTTACGCTGATTTTTCCTCTATTTTTCCCGGAATTTTTAGAGCACTTTTAATATGGGGGAAACCTGAAATAGAAAAACAGCAGAAAACAGGAACTGGCACTGTGGTGCACTGAGTTAATATGTTAGTCCAAATATGATCAAAAGTGTATGGAAGTGCATAAATATCATAGCAATATCACATAAAAGAGGCATGGAGCAAGCAGAAATTATAGATACGTTTTGGACGTATCAGTACCGTACAAACCAACAACAGCCCTGGGGAAGTTTTGTTTAATTATTATGATTTTGAGCATGGGACTGGGCATCCCGATTACCGACCATTCTCTCATGAATGATGAGCGGAGTCCACTCATCGTGAGAATAACCCACCTAGCATGGAAGATATAGACAACCCTAGTTGATACATGAGTTGTTCGAGCATACAAAACCGAATTTCATTTGAAGGTTTAGAGTTTGGCACATACAAATTTACTTGGAACGGCAGGTAAATACCGCATAGAGGAAGGTATGGTGGACTCATGTGGAATAACTTCGGGGTTTATGGAAGTGGATGCACAAGCAGTATTCCCGCTTAGTACAGGTGAAGGCTAGAAAGAGACTGGGAAGCGACCAGCTAGAGACCAACAACGGTCATGAACATGCATTAAAATTAATAAACAATGAATGCAAGCATGAGTAGGATATAAACCACCATGAACATAAATATCGTGAAGGCTATGTTGATTTGTTTCAACTACATGTGTGATTCGACACAAGGGGAGCCAAAGAATACTCTTAAGTATTAGCAGCTGAGTTGTCAATTCAACCACACCTGGAAACTTAATATCTGCAGCAAGATAGTTTAGTAGCAAAGTAATATGATAGTGGCGGTAGTGGCAATAAAAGTAACGATAGTGTTTTTGTACTTTTTGTAATAGTAGCAATGGAAAAGTAAATAAGCAACAAGCAATATAGGTAAAGCTCGTAGGCATTGGATCGGTGATGGGAAATTATGTCGGATGCAATTCATCATGTAGAAGTTATAACCTAGGGTGACACAGAACTAGCTCCAGTTCATCAATGCAATGTAGGCATGTATTCCGAATATAGTCATACGTGCTTATGGAAAAGAGCTTGCATGACATCTTTTGTCCTACCCTCCCGTGGCAGCGGGGTCCTATTGGAAACTAAGGGATATTAAGGCCTCCTTTTAATAGAGTACCGGACCAAAGCATTAACACATAGTGAATACATGAACTCCTCAAACTATGGTCATCACCGGGAGTGGTCCTGATTATTGTCACTTCGGGGTTGCCGGATCATAACACATAGTAGGTGACTATAGACTTGCAAGATAGGATCAAGAACACACATATATTCATGAAAACATAATAGGTTCAAATCTGAAATCATGGCACTCGGGACCTAGTGGCAAGCATTAAGCATAGCAAAGTCATAGCAACATCAATCTCAGAATATAGTGGTTACTAGGGATCAAACCCTAACAAAACTAACTCGATTACATGATAGATCCCATCCTACCCGTCACCGTCCAGCAAGCCTACGATGGAATTACTCACACACGGCGGTGAGCATCATGGAATTGGTGATGGAGGAAGGTTGATGATGACGATGGCGACGATCTCCACTCTCCGGAGCCCCGAACGGACTCCAGATCAGCCCTCCCGAGAGAGATTAGGGCTTGGCGGCGGCTCCGTCTCGTGAAACGCGATAATTCCTTCTCTCTGATTTTTTCTTCCCGAAACGGAAGATATAGGATCTGGGGGTACGTTGGTGGAGCATCGGGGGGCCACGAGGCAGGGGGCGCGCCCCCCCACCCTCGTGGACAGGGTGTGGGCCCCCCGGTGAGGATCTTCTTGCAGATATTTTTTATATTTTCCGAAATAATTCTCCGTTGATTTTCAGACAATTCCGAGAACTTTTTATTTCTGCACAAAAACAACACCATGGCAATTCTGCTGAAAACAACATCAGCCCGGGTTAGTTCCATTCAAATCATGCAAGTTAGAGTCCAAAACAAGGGCAAAAGGGTTTGGAAAAGTAGATACGTTGGAGACGTATCAGTTTCCGTCCTCAACGTTTAGATACCAATCACCGTCTTGCTGAAAAACTCACCCTTGCAGAACGCAAGTCAATCGCCCCCACTTTGTCAAAAGTGAATGCCCTTCTTGGAAACGGTTTAACTGGAATCGATTTAGCTCGATGCTGGCTTGCTTGGCGAATTATTCCGTTAAGCCGTAGGTCCGGTTTAATGTGCGAATATACTGGAGAGAAGAATGATCCCTTGCACCATAACTCTGAGGCCTGGAGGAAAATGTCCTCACAGATATGACAAAAACTATTTTAAATGAATCTTTGTCTCATTGCGGCAAAGTGGGCCTGTTGCCTTTCTGCAAATCTAACCTGGCTCCAGAGGTAACTGTTAATTTCCACTGTTATCCTTTATAATTCAACTCCATTGCCAATATTAAATTCGCCACTTCTCACAGGCTAAGTCGGCCTTTTGGAAGAAAACTTATGATCGTGAGGCCGCCAAGAAAGCCGCAAAAGAGCTCTTAAGAAGACTAAGAAGAAAACCAGTGCTTCTAGTCTGTTTGAACTGAATTACGGCACTGAGTCGGAGGTAATACTCGACTCTCTTGGCTCTTATTTCAACTATCTTATTGACACTGATTATTTCCAGGATGACATGGAGGTTAGTCAGGCCACAGACGAAGAGGTAATTACTATCTCCTTCGGCTCAGAATCCTTGCCAAGACAAAAAGTTCGACGAGTTATCCGGAAAGTAAGATTTTCACACTCTTCAGCTCATTTAGACCCTCACTTTCTTTTGAAGCAACAACAACACGAGAACCGTCGTCGGACCCGAAACTCCGGAGAGGAGGAACTGTCTTCCGGCTTACCCAATACTCCGCCTCGACAAAAACGCCGGGCTGAGGTACGTCCATTCGTAAGCTCCTACCATCTGCCAATGGGCCTTACTCAGTAATCCCTGAACTCATCTGATTCAACATAAACAGGAAATTTCTCATTCATCCTCCGGCAATTCATCTCAGAGTCAACTTCCGGCTTTCAAGACTGCTCCTGGGTAAATGTCTTATCTCGAATTCATTTTAATCTGTAGATCTTTATATTTTTGCAATGACTTACTGTTATTGATGTAGAGGTCAAGAAAAACCTATTAAGAGGGCCAGGGTGACTAAACCGGTGGCTGACCCCAAGATTGCTGAGCCGGCACTACAAGCGTCAGTGACAGATGCTCAAAAATCAACTGAAGAAGTTATTCACGACACTCCTCCTGAGGTACTCGATGCCACTACTGCTCCTGCCCCGACTGATACTGCACCTGCCGAACCGCCTGCCCCCACTGAACTGGCCGAAGATCGGTCTGAAGATGTTACGTTTACTGGCACTACTTTCAGAGAACCGGGCAACCCAACAGTATTAGCCAAACATACTGCCAAGCAAGAGCTCGCTGAAAGGCGGCGCGTGAGATTTGACATGTCATAATACACCCAGTTAAGTATTGGCGAAGTCTTGTCTGGTTTTCTTAGTCAGGTTCATAGCAATCGTGACCTTGAAATCGACATGGTGAAGCAGATGCACCAAAAGTTTGAGGTAACGTCCTTGACCAATTTCTCATTGTCCTTCCAGCCCCCAAGTCTAGTGGATATGATGAAGCTGAATATTCTGTAGACTTTTAAAATCGGCATATCACTTAACCAAAAAATCCCTTCTCAAGAAACATTGCATGTGTAGGCCCCAAGGGCCGGCTTAATCAATTTGAATGAGTCGGTCCTTATTAAATTGCCTGTATTTCAACCATAATTAAGTTGATATATAAAACCAATGCACATTATCCCCCAAGTGCTAAGTGCTATTGCTTGCAAAGTGCTTGGGACTTAATATGAGAGATTCTGCCCAGAAAGAAAAACTTCATCCTCCATTAGCCCCCAAGGGTCAAGTGCTCTTGCTTGCAAAGTGCTTGAGACTTAATAACATGAATCCGGCTTAAAAGAAAATTTCAGCCTCCATTAGCCCCCAAGGGTCAAGTGCTCTTGCTTGCAAAGTGCTTGGGACTTAAATCCTTATTAACCGGCAGCTAATCCGTCTCATATTTACTTTACCTGTTTCAGGAAGCGACTGCAGCATTAAAAGCACAGCTGAAGGATGCTCAGGAACAGCTTAAGCACCAAGAATCCGAAACTCAGAAAGCTAATTCCAAATTCCAATTTAGCTTGACTGAAGTGAATGATTTGAAAGCTAAACTTAAATTTGAGGAATCTGCATGGACTAAAGAAAGGGCTGCTTTAGTGCAACGGGCTGAAAAAGCTGAAACATCTCTTGAAGCGGTGACAATAGAGCTCTCCGGCTTAAAACACAGTGTGTCAGAAATGACTGCAGCCATCTTTGGTAAGCCGCCATAATCAAATTGTAAAATCTTATGAAAACATAACCCATTTACTGATCAACTTAATGGTTATGTAGGCAAAATAAGCAATATTCTTGGCAAGGATCCACTTGTGAAGCTGAAAGCCGTATATACCCGCGTGGAACAACTGTACACTGGGGCATAGCATGCCCTGGCTGTTATCTCTCCGTCTAGCCAAGCGCCGACATTCTTTGTAGATATTTTGTGAAGACTCTCCGTTCCACCTGCTAGGATTGAAGAAATCAAATGGTCATCGGCAAGAGCCGGTGTTGTCATGGCTTTAAGCCGGGCTAAAGCATGGCTTCCAGAGCTGGAGACGTCCGACTTGGCTACTGGGTATCCAAGTTTGAAAGAAGACGGCTCAGCCTTCCATCATAAATATTTCGCTGCTTGTGTCAAGGACATCTAGCCATTGGCCACTTTGATTGCAGATGAGACGGACTTGTCAAAATATCAGCCGACTTATGATGCTGAAAATCAGAAGATGTCCACTCCTTCTTATAAAGTGATGGATCTGATTCCTCCAATTAGTAAGCATACCTTTTCCCGTGAAATTGATCCCACTGATCTTATTGATGGGGCAGCTAAATTTGAAGCTCTGGCTGGTTTGGATTGGTTGGCGCAGAATTTTCAAACAGTGGAGGACGTGGAACCGGCGACGGATGACCCGGAATCACAGAAGCAACAAGGCCAAGGAGAATAATCCGTCGAACGGCTTGCGTACCTATAATATAAATACTTGGACATTTGTCCGGCTCACCGCTTTTTGTAATAGGATAGCCAACACTTTTCCTGTCGGTTTAATTGTACCAACTGTCGTGCTGTCGTGCGTACTGCTTGTCTTTTGATGATATGATGATTCTCCAAACGTTGGAATCCTTACCCTTGTAATGATATTGGCACGCGTAGGTCAATATAAACTGCATCCTGCATATAAACAGAAACAAGTGCCCCGGCGGTTTACCGCCGGGCGGGTCACTGCATCCAACCAATGCCACTTGGGACGAACGTCCGAATCCAGGGCCGATTTACTTGTTATAAACATAACCATACCTGAATATATAATTTGAACTACTGGGTTTAATTAACCTCCATACATTCATGACGCTGTTAAGGTATGATTCCATGAAGTTTATTTTTTCTCTGGTGGCCGAAAGCTGTTCCAGTAGATTGGTTTGTAGAGACCCGGAGAGGCTTCGCATATGAGCCATGAAGGGATGCGGTTTTAAGCCGATCTTGCAAAGGACACAACTTCGACATGAAAAACTCTCAAAAAAGCGAAGAGAAAAAACAGAAAGCAAAAAAACCAAAAACACTCGAGGCTTTTGCAGGCCGCCAAGCCAAAGATTCTTCTTCAATGAAACTAGTTGTGGTGGCCCCTGGAAGATACGTGTGTGCTATGAGCTGGCTCTCACAGTACCCAATCGACATTTGAACCTAGACAAGTACAGGTCTTTATTTGTTTGTTTAAAGATAGACTTGCCTAGAGTACGCGGGGTCAGAGTTGCATCTTGCATCATAGGCCGAGTTATCCAAGTTTCAAGGAAGGCGGCATTTTGAGCCTGGATCTATCCTCACTATCTGTAGCACCATGCTCTCGCAGTGACAACCGACGTTTGAACTTTAGCAAGCTCAGGTCTTGGTCGAATACGCCATTAAGACTGATCGCCAAGAGTTCGCCGGGTCAATCAGGATGACCTGATGGAGTTGAAGCAGCTGGGTACATGTAGGATGACCCACAGGTTATGTCCTCTTTGGTCGAATACGCTATGTTTGAACATAACCCGGTCAAATGGGTAGTAATGTTGTGTTCTCTTTGGTCGAATACGCCTATGTTTGAACAAGAAGCCCCCAAGTGACATACTTGTTGTCTATTCTTCCCAAGAGCTTTATGCTGGAGCTGTGCTATGCATCCAACTCTTTCATGATCCTTGTGATTTGGACAGTAAGCTTCTTGAGAGAATATATATGATGATAATGGAGACCCAACTTGGACAAAATGGCAGAGGCCCCGAATTGGTGGGGATGCCGGCTTTATTATATTGTATTTGTTATTTACATCATCCGATTACATCATGAGAGCCGGAGGCTTAAGTATAGTAGGGTTGGAGGTGAGCAATATTCCACGGCCGATTAGTCTCCTCTTCTGATGTGCGTGGGTCCTTGTGCTCTCGGATATCGATCAAATAATATGACCCGATGTGCAGATTCTTGCTGACGACAAAAGGTCCTTCCCAAGGCGGCGATAGTTTATGCATGTCAGTCTGATCTTGGATGAGCCAGAGAACTAAGTCGCCTTCTTGAAAAGTTCTGGTCCTGACCCTCGGGCTGTGATATCGTCGCAAATCTTTTGGTAAATCGCCGAACGAACCGCTGCGAGGTCTCGCTCTTCATCCAACCGATCCAACGCATCCTGTCGTGCCGTCTCATTGTCTGCTTCCACATAAGCCGCCACTCGGGGCGAGTCATGACGGATATCGCTGGGAAGAACCGCCTCTGCTCCGTAGACCATGAAAAAGGGCGTATATCCTGTAGACCTGCTGGGTGTTGTATTGATGCTCCAAAACACGGAAGGTAATTCTTCCACCCAACAACCCGACGTTCTCTTTAGAGGAACCATAAGCCGGGGTTTGATCCCTCGTAAGATCTCTTGATTGGCTCGCTCTGCTTGGCCATTGGACTGGGGATGAGCCACAGAAGATACATCAATCCGGATATGCTCACGCTGGCAAAACTCCTTCATAGCACCCTTAGACAAATTAGTGCCATTGTCTGTTATAATACTGTGGGGGAAGCCAAACCAGAAAACCACCTTCTTGATGAACTGCACCGCTGTTTCTGCATCACATTTGCTGACTGGCTCTGCCTCGATCCACTTGGTGAATTTATCCACTGCCGCCAACAGGTGGGTCTTCTTATCCTTGGATCTTTTAAAAGGTCCTACCATATCAAGCCCCCAAGTTGCAAATGGCCAAGTTATCGGGATCATCCTCAACTTTTGAGCCGGAACATGAGCACGCCGCGAAAGTTTCTGACAGCCGTCACATTTACTGACCAAATCCTCAACATCAGCATGAGCCGTCAACCAGTAAAATCCATGACGAAAAGCTTTCTCTACTAGAGATTTAGAACCAGCATGGTGACCACAATCTCCCTCATGAATCTCCCATAGAATATCGTAGCCTTCCTCAGGCGACACACAACGTTGAAACGCGTCTGAAACACTGCGGTGGTGTAATTCTCCATTGATGATCGTCATTGACTTAGACCGCCGGGTTATCTGCCTGGCTAATATTTCATCCTCAGGTAATTCGCCCCGGGTCATATAAGTCAAATAAGGAACTGTCCAATCTGGTATAACATGAAGAGCTGCCACAAATTGTACCTTCGGGTCAGGGATAGCGAGATCCTCCTCTGTAGGCAACTTGACAGACGGGTTAAGCAAAACGTCTAAAAAGGTATTGGGCGGCACCGGCTTACGTTGAGATCCTAGCCGGCTCAAGGCGTCTGCTGCCTCGTTCATCCTTGGATCGATGTGCTCAACTTGGTAACCTTCGAAGTGACCTGCAATAACATCAACCTCTCGGCGATAAGCCGCCTTGAGCGGATCCTTGGAGTCCCATTTGCCAGAAACCTGCTGAGCCACTAAGTCTGAGTCGCCAAAACAGCTGACCTGGCTTAAATTCATCTCTTTAGCCATCCGAAGGCCATGGAGCAGGGCTTCGTACTCGGCTGCATTATTAGTACATGGAAACATGAGCCGGAGGACATAAGAAAGCTTATCACCTCGCGGGGAAGTCAAAACAACTCCAGCCCCCGAGCCCTCCAGCTGCCTGGACCCGTTAAAGTAAATCGTCCAATACGTATTATCTAGTTTTTCTTCAGGCGTCTGTAGCTTTGTCCAGTCATTGATGAAATCCACCCGCGCTTGCGATTTAATGACTGTTCAAGGCACATATTTTACATCATGAGGCCCAAGCTCAATGGCCCATTTTTCCACTTGTCCTGTAGCTTCCCTATTCTAGATAATGTCTCCCAAGGGAGCAGAGCTCACGACCGTAATGGGATGACCCAAAAAGTACTGCTTGAGTTTCCGGCTTGCCTTAAAGACTCCGTAAACCAGCTTCTGTCAATGTGGATACCTCTGTTTAGACTCGATGAGGACCTCATTGATATAGTAAACCGGCCTTTGAACCAGATGCTCTTTACCAGCCTCCTTTCTCTCCACCACAATAGCCACACTGACGGCCCTGCTGTTTGCAGCAACATATAACAACAAGGGCTCTTTGTCAATGGGGGCCGCAAGAACCGGCGGCTCAGCCAATTGCTTCTTGAGTGCCTCAAACGCTTCATCAGCAACTTCACTCCACACGAAATCATCTGTCTTTTTCATCATCTGGTATAGAGGGATATCCTTTTCACCTAAACGGCTTATGAACCGGCTCAACGCCACTACCCGTCCTGCCACGCGCTGGACATCATTGATACACTTTGGTCGTGCCAGGGAGATGATGGCCTTGATATTTTCCGGGTTAGCTTCAATGCCTCTCTCAGAGACCAGAAAGCCCAGAAGTTTGCCTGCTGGAACACCAAAAACACACTTGGCCGGGTTAAGCATCATTTTATACACCCGAAGATTGTCAAATGTTTCCCTCAAGTCATCAATCAGAGTCTCCTTCTTCCTAGATTTGACCACGATATCATCCACATAAGCATGAACATTGCACCCAATTTGACCGTGCAGGCAGTTCTGCACACACCGCTGGTAAGTCGCCTGGGCACTCTTAAGCCCGAAAGGCATAGATACATAGCAGAAGGCTCCAAACGGAGTGATGAAAGCCGTCTTCTCCTGGTCCTTAACTGCTATTTTGATCTGATGATATCCAGAGTATGCATCCAAAAAACTCAATCGCTCACAACCCGCCGTAGCATCAATGATCTGATCAATACGAGGGAGGGCAAACGGGTCAGCTGGACAAGCTTTGTTTAAATCTGTGTAATTGATAACCCACCAGTGTAGGGGATCGCAATAGTTTTCGAGGGTAAAGTATCCAACCCAAATTTATTGATTCGACACAAGGGGAGCCAAAGAATACTCTTATGTATTAGCAGTTGAGTTGTCAATTCAACCACACCTCGAAACTTAGTATATGTAGCAAGATAGTTTAGTAGCAAAGTAATATGATAGTGGCGGTAGCGGCAATAAAAGTAATGATAGTGTTTTTGTAGTTTTTGTGATAGTAGCAACGAAAAAGTAAATAAGCAACAAGCAATATGTGAAAAGCTCGTAGGCATTGGATTGGTGATGGTAAATTATGTCGGATGCAATTCATCATGTAGAAGTTATAACCTAGAGTGACACAGAACTAGCTCCAGTCCATCAATGCAATGTAGGCATGTATTCCGAATATAGTCATACATGCTTATGGAAAAGAACTTGCATGACATCTTTTGTCCTACCCTCTCGTGACAGCGGGGTCCTATTGGAAACTAAGGGATACTAAGGCCTCCTTTTAATAGAGTACCGGACCAAAGCATTAACACAAAGTGAATACATGAACTCCTCAAACTATGGTCATCACCGGGAGTGGTCCCGATTATTGTCACTTCGGGGTTGCCGGATCATAACACATAGTAGGTGACTATAGACTTGCAAGATAGGATCAAGAACACACATATATTCGTGAAAACATAATAGGATCAGATCTATAATCATGGCACTCGGGCCCTAGTGACAATCATTAAGCATAGCAAAGTCATAGCAACATCAATCTCAGAACAAGTGGATACTAGAGATCAAACCCTAACAAAACTAACTCGATTACATGATAGATCTCATCCAACCCATCACCGTCCAGCAAGCCTACGATGGAATTACTCACGCACGACGGTGGGCATCATGGAATTGGTGATGGAGGAAGGTTGATGATGACGATGGCGGCGATCTCCACTCTCTGGAGCCCCGAACGGACTCCAGACCAGCCCTCTCGAGAGATATTAGGGCTTGGCGGTGGCTCTGATACGTCTCCAACGTATCTATAACTTTTGATTGTTCCATGCTATTATTTATGAAGTCTTGGATGTTTAATGGGCTTTATCATTCACTTTTATATCATTTTTGGGACTAACCCAAAGGCCCAGTCCAAATTGTTGTTTTTTGCCTGTTTCAGGGTTTCGCACAAAAAGAATATCAAACGGAGTCCGAACGGAATGAAACCTTCGTGAGAGATATTTTTGGAGAAAATCACGCACACGGAGCTTGAGAACCACGTCAGGGGACAGAGGGCTCGCCCACGAGGATGGGGGGCGCGCCCGCCTTCCCAGGGCGCACCCCCAGCCTCGTGGCCCCCTCGAGCGTCCTCCGGTGCCCTCCTTCTTCCTATATAAGTCTACGTACCCCAGAAACTCCGAGAACAGAGAGAAAACCCTAATTCCACCGCCGTAACCTTCTGTTCCCGTGAGATCCCATCTTGGAGTCTGTTCAGGAGATCCATCGGAGGGGGATCCATCACAGAGTTCTTCATCATCATCATCGCCCTCACCATGAGTTGTGAGTAGTTTACCACAGACCTTCGGGTCCATAGCTAGTATCTAGATGGCTTCTTCTCTCTCTCTCTCTGGATCTCAATACAAAGTTCTCCTCGGTCTTCAAGGAGATCTATTCGATGTAATCTCTTTTTGTGGTGTGTTTGTCGAGATCCGATGAATTGTGAGTTTATGATCAATGAAAGATATTTGGTTCTTCTCTGAACTTTTTATGTGTGCTCATAATATCCTTGCAAGTATCTTTGAATTATTGGTTTGGTTTGGCCTACTAGGTCTATAGTTCTTGCAATGGGAGAAGTGCTTGGCTTTGGGTTCAATCTTGCGGTGTCATTTCCCAGTGATAGTAGGGGTAGCAAGGCACGTATTGTATTGTTGCCATCGAGGATAAAAAGATGGGGTTTTATTATGAGTAGTATTGGAGGATATGAACCATAGAGAGGTTGGAATACAGTAGGTTTAACACCAATATAAACAAATAATGAATTCATTGATGCACATTTGAGTAGTGGTTTTCTTTCTTATACTAACGGAGCTCACGAGAATTTTTGTCTAAGTTTTGTGTTGTGAAGTTTTCAAGTTTTGAGTATTGCTTTGATGGACAATGTAACAAGGAGTAGCAAAGGCCTAAGATTGGGGATGCCCACGGCACCCCAAGTAAATTCAAGATAATAAAAAGCCTAAGCTTGGGGATGCCCCGGGAAGGCATCCCCTCTTTAGTCTTCATCCATCGGTAACTTTACTTTGAGCTATATTTTTATTCGCAACATGTTATGTGTTTTGCTTGGAGCGTCTTGTATAATTTGAGTCTTTGCTTGTTGGTTTGCTACAATCATCCTTGCTGGACACACCTATTTGAGAGAGTTAAATATGGCCTAGAAATTGTTAGAACACTCTATATGCTTCACTTATATCTTTTGAGTTGAATAGTTTTTGCTCTAGTGCTTCACTTATATCTTTTAGAGCACGGTGGTGATAGTATTTTGTAGAAATTGTTGAACTCTCATGCTTCACTTATATCCTTTTGAGAGTCTATTAAAACAGCATGGTAATGTGTTTAGGCTAAAGAAACTAGTCTTCAGATGATAGACATCCAATGTCAATGTAGTAAAAAAATTCACACCAAGTGCATTGAATAGAATGAGATGTTGGATGCTTGATAATTGTTTTGAGATATGAGGATAGTGATATTAGAGTCATGCTAGTGGGGTTATTTTGAAATTGAGGAATACTTGTGTTAAGGTTAGTGATTCCCGTATCATGCACGTATGGTGAACCGCTATGTGACGAAGTTAGAGCATGAGGTATTTGTAGAGTGCCAACCTTTGTGTGGAGGTCGGGGGCGTGCAATGGTTAACTCCTACCAACCTCCCCCCTAGGAGCATGCGTCGATTGCTTTGTTTTGATGACTCGTAGATTTTTGCAATAAGTATATGAGTTCTTATGACTAATGTTGAGTCCATGGATTATACACACTCTCACCCTTCCACCATTGCTAGCCTCTCTTGTACCGCGCAACTTTCGCCAGTGACATAAACCCACTATATATCCTTCCTCAAAACAGCCACCATATTGTTCCTCAAAACAGCCACCATACCTACCTATCATGGAATTTCCATAGCCATTCCGAGATATATGGCCATGCAACTTTCCACCATTCCGTTTATATGACATGCATCATATTGTCATATTGCCATGCATGATCATGTAGTTGACATCGTAGTTGTGGCAAAGCCACCATGCATAATTTTTCATATATGTCACTCTTGATTCATTGCATATCCCGGTACACCGCCGGAGGCATTCATGTAGAGTCATACTTGTTGTAATATCGAGTTGTAATAAAAAGTGTGATGATCATCATTATTAGAGCATTGTCCCATGTGAGGAAAGGCCAATAAAAAGGGAGATGACCCAAAAAAATAGAGAGGGGCTAATAAAAGAAAGGAGAAGAGAAAGCCCCTCCAAAAAAAGAGAAAAGAGAGAAGGGACAATTGCTACTATCTTCTTTCCACACTTGTGCTTCAAAGTAGCACCATGTTCTTCATTGTAGAGAGTCTCATGCTTAGTCACTTTCATATACCAGTGGGAAAATTTTCATTATAGAACTTGGCTTGTATATTCCAACGATGGGCTTCCTCAAATGCCCTAGGTCTTCGTTAGCAAGCAAGTTGGATGCACACCCACTAGTTTCTTTTGTTGAGCTTTCATTCATATTTAGCTCTAGTGCATCCGTTGCATGCCAATCCCTACTCACTCACATTGATATCTATTGATGGGCATCTCCATAGCCCGTTGATACGCCTAGTCGATGTGAGACTATCTCCCTCCTTTTTTTCTTCTCCAGAACCACCTCTATTCCACCCATAGTGCTATATCCATGGCTCACACTCATGTATTGCGTGAAAGTTGAAAGGTTTGAAAAGATAGAGTATGAAAACAAATGCTTGGCTGAAATCGGGGTTGTGCATAATATGAATATTTTGTGTGATGAAGAGGGAGCATAGCCAGACTATATGATTTTGTAGGGATAACTTTCTTTAGCCATAGTATTTTGAGAAGACATGATTGCTTTGTTAGTATGCTTGAAGTATTGTTATTTCTTATATCAATATAGACTTTTATCTTGAATCTTTCAGATCTGAACATTCATGCCACAATTAAGAGAATTACATTGAAAAAACTATATTGGTTAGCATTCCACATCAAAAATTCTTTCTTTATCATTTACCTACTCGAGGACGAGCAGGAATTAAGCTTGGGGATGCTTGATACGTCTCCAACGTATCTATCATTTTTTATTGTTCCATGCTATTATTTATGAAGTCTTGGATGTTTAATGGGTTTTATCATTCACTTTTATATCATTTTTGGGACTAACCTACTAACCCATAGGCCCAGTCCAGATTGTTGTTTTTTGCATGCTTCAGGGTTTTGCAGAAAAAGAATATCAAACGGAGTCCAAACGGAATGAAACATTCGCAAGAGATATTTTTGGAGAAAATCACGCACGCGGAGCTTGAGAACCACGTCAGGGGACAGATGGCTGGCCCACGAGGGTGGGGGCGCGCCCCCAGCCTCGTGGCCCCCTCGAGCGTCCCCCGGTGCCCTGCTTCTTCCTATATAAGTCTACGTACCCCCAGAAACTCCGAGAACAGAGAGAAAACCCTAATTCCACCGCCGTAACCTTCTATTCCCGTGAGATTCCATCTTGGAGCCTGTTCCGGAGCTCCACCGGAGGGGGATCCATCACGGAGTTCTTCATAATCATCATCATCATCGCCCTCACCATGAGTTGTGAGTAGTTTACCACTGACCTTCGGGTCCATATCTAGTATCTAGATGGCTTCTTCTCTCTCTCTCTCTGGATCTCATACAAAGTTCTCCTCGGTCTTCGAGGAGATCTATTCGATGTAATCTCTTTTTGCGGTGTGTTTGTCGAGATCCGATGAATTGTGAGTTTATGATCAAGGTTATCTATGAAAGATATTTGGTTCTTCTCTGAAATTTTTATGTGTGCTCATAATATCCTTGCAAGTCTCTTCGAATTATTGGTTTGGTTTGGCCTACTAGATCTATAGTTCTTGCAATGGGAGATGTGCTTGGCTTTGGGTTCAATCTTGCGGTGTCCTTTCCTAGTGACAGTAGGGGCAGCAAGGCACGTATTGCATTGTTGCCATTGAGGATAAAAAGATGGGGTTTATATCATATTGCTTGAGTTTATCCCTCTACATCATGTCATCTTGCTTAAGGTGTTATTCTGTTCTTATGAACTCAATACACTAGATGCATGCTGGATAGCGGTCGATGTGTGGAGTAATAGTAGTAGATGCAGGTAGGAGTCGGTCTACTTGTCTCGGACGTGATGCCTATATACAATGATCATTCCTAGATAGTCTCATAATTATTTGCTTTTCTATCAATTGCTCGACAGTAATTTGTTTACCTGCCGTAGAATATCGCTATCATGAGAGAAGCCACTAGAGAAAACTATGGCCCCCGGGTCTATTCTCAACATATCAATCTACATCTACTTTACTTTTACCGCTTTTATTTGCTGTTTTTATAAACTAAAAAAACCAAGAATATAAACTATCATCTCTATCAGATTTCACTTTCGTAAGTGACCGTAAAGGGATTGACAACCCCTTATCGCCTTGGCTGCAAAGTTCTTATTTGTTTGTGCAGGTGTGAGGGACTCGCGCGTGGTCTCCTACTGGATTGATACCTTGGTTCTCAAAAACTAAGGGAAATACTTACGCTACTGTACTGCATCTCCCTTTCCTCTTCGAGGGAATACAACGCAAGCTCAAGAGGTAGCAGGCTCCGTCTCGTAAAACGCGATAATTCTTTCTCCATGATTTTTTTCTCCCCGAAAGTGAATATATAGGATCTGGGGATATGTCGGTGGAGCACCACCACACGGCAGGGGCGTGATGACCCACAAGTGTAGGGGATCTATCGTAGTCCTTTCGATAAGTAAGAGTGTCGAACCCAACAAGGAGCAGAAGGAAATGATAGGCAGTTTTTAGTAAGTTATTTTCTGCAAGCACTAAAATTATAGGTAACTGATAGTTTTGTGAAAGGATAATTGGTAGCAAGTAATAAAAGGTAAAAGTAAATAAGGTGCAGCAAGGTGGCCCTGTCCTTTTTGTAGCAAAGGACAAGCCTGGACAAACTCTTATGCAAGTTGAAGCGCTCCCGAGGACATATGGGAATTATCGTCAAGCTAGTTTTCATCACGATCGTCTGATTCACGTTTGGTACTTTGATAATTTGGTATGTGGGTGGACCGGTGCTTGGGTGCTGCCCTTACTTGGACAAGCCTCCCACTTATGATTAACCTCTAATGCAAGCATCCGCAACTACAAAAGAAGTATTAAGGTAAACCTAACCATAGCCTGAAACATATGGATCCAAATCAGCCCCTTACGAAGTAACGCATAAACTAGGGTTTAAGCTTCCGTCATTCTAGCAACCCATCATCTACTTATTACTTCCCAATGTCTTCCTCTAGGCCCAAATAATGGTGAAGTGTCATGTAGTCGACGTTCACATGACACCACTAGAGGAGAGACAACATACATCTCATCAAAATATCAAACGAAGACCAAACTCACATGACTACTAATAGCAAGACTTCTCCCATGTCCTCAGGAACTAAAGTAACTACTCACAAGACATAATAATTTTCATGATCAGAGGGGTATTAATATGCATAATGGATCTGAACATATGATGTTCCACTAAATAAACCAACTAGCATCAACTACAAGGAGTAATCAACACTACTAGCAACCCATAGGTACCAATCTGAGGTTTGGGTACAAAGATTGGATACAAGAGATGAACTAGGGTTTGAGAGGAGATGGTCCTGGTGAAGATGTTGATGAAGATAGCCCTCCCCAAGATGGGAGAGTTGTTGGTGATGACGGCGGTGACGATTTCCCCCTCCCGAAGACAAGTATCCCCGGCAGAACAGCTCTGCCGGAGCCCTAGATTGGTTTCCGCATCGGTTCCGCCTCGAGACGGTGGTGTCTGGTCCCAAAATCCTCCTCCTCATTTTTTCCAGGTCAAAACGCTTCATATAGGATAAGATGGGCACCGTGGGCCTGCCGGCTGGCCCTCGAGGCAGGGGGCGCGCCCTGGGAAGGGGGGCGCGCCCCCCCCCCCAGTCTTGAGGCCAGCCGGTGGCCTCTCCCGTGGGTTTCTTTCGCCAAATATTTTTTATATTTTCCGAAACGATGTTCTGTGGAGTTTCAGGGCTTTTGGAGTTGTGCAAAATAGGTTTCCAGAGTTTGCTCCTTTTTCGGCCCAGAATTCCAGCTACCGGCATTCTCCCTCTTCATGTAAACCTTGCAAAATAAGAGAGAAAAGGCATAAGTATTGTGACAAAACATGTATGAACAGCCCATAATGCAATAAATATCAACTTATAAGCATGATGCAAAATGGACGTATCAACTCCCCCAAGCTTAGACCTCGCTTGTCCTCAAGCGAAAGCCGATATCGAAAAATATGTCCACATGTTTAGAGATAGAGGTGTCGATAAAAACAGAATACAGACATGAGGGCATCATGATCATTCTTATAACAACAACTTATATAAATAAAGTCATATGATTCTTATGCTAAATTAACAATTCATCCACAATACCAAGTATGCATTATAAACTTCATTGGAAACTAACAAACTTTGGTCTCGGTCATTGAAGCTATTGCAATTTATCGTAACATCGGAAAGAGTCAATATAAGAGCTTTTCAGCAAGCCTACATACTCAACTATCATATACTATTTCACAATTGCTCACACTCACGCAATACTTATGTTTATGGAGATTTAATCGGGCACAGAGAAAGATAGGGGCTTATAGTATTGCCTCCCAACCTTTTACCTCAAGGGTAATGTCAACAGTAATAGATCAAGAAAACTTACGTCCAAGTGGGTGATACGTCTCCAACTTATCTACTTTTCCAAACACTTTTGCCCTTATTTTGGACTCTAACTTGCATGATTTGAATGGAACTAACCCGGACTGACGCTGTTTTCAGCAGAACTGCCATGGTGTTGTTTTTGTGCAGAAATAAAAAGTTCTCGGAATCGCCTAAAAATCACCGGAGATTTATTTCAGAAAATATGAAAAATACCTGTCAAAAGATCCACACTTGGGGGACCACGGGCTGTCCTCGAGGGTGGGGGGCGCGCCCCCTTCCCAGGGCGCACCCCCTGCCTCGAGGGCACCCCGATGCCCCACCGACGTATCCCCAGGTCCTATATATTCCGTTTCGTGGAGAAAAAAATCGAGGAGAAAGAATTATCGCATTTTATGAGACGGAGCCGCCACCAAGCCCTAATCTCTCTTGGGAGGGCTGATCTGGAGTCTATTCGGGGCTCCGGAGAGTGGAGATCGTCGCCATCGTCATCATCAACCTTCCTCCATCACCAATTCAATGATGCTCACCTCCGTGTGTGAGTAATTCCATCGTAGGCTTGCTGGACGGTGATGGGTTGGATGGGATCTATCATGTAATCGAGTTAGTTTTGTTAGGGTTTGATCCCTAGTATCCACTATGTTCTAAGATTGATGTTGCTATGACTTTGCTATGCTTAATGCTTGTCACTAGGGCCCGAGTGCCATGATTTCAGATCTGAACCTATTATGTTTCCATGAATATATGTGTGTTCTTGATCATATCTTGCAAGTCTATAGTCACCTACTATGTGTTATGATCCGGCAACCCCGAAGTGACAATAATCGGGACCACTCCCGGTGATGACCATAGTTTGAGGAGTTCCTGTATTCACTATATGTTAATGTTTTGGTCCGGTACTCTATTAAAAGGAGACCTTAATATCCCTTAGTTTCCAATAGGACCCCGCTGTCATGGGAGGGTAGGACAAAAGATGTCATGCAAGTTCTTTTCCATAAGCATGTATGACTATAGTCGGAATACATACCTACATTGCATTGATGAACTGGAGCTAGTTATGTGTCACCCTAGGTTATAACTTCTACATGATGAATTGCATCCGACGTAATTTCCCATCACCGATCCAATGTCTACGAGCTTTACCTATATTGCTTGTCGCTTATTTACTTTTCCGTTGCTATTATCACAAAAACTACAAAAACACTATCTTTACTTTTATTGTTGCTACCACCACTATCATATTACTGTGCTACTAAACTATCTTGCTGTAGATACTAAGTTTCCAGGTGTGGCTGAATTGACAACTCAGTTGCTAATACTTAAGAGTATTCTTTGGCTCCCCTTGTGTCGAATCAACAAATTTGGGTTTAATACTTTACCCTCAAAAACTGTTGCGATCCCCTACACTTGTGGGTTATCAAGACTATTTTCTGGCGCCGTTGCCAGGGAGCATAGCTCTATTCTTTAAGTCACTTGGGATTTATATCTTCTTATCACTATGAAGAATTTGAAGGACTAAAAAACCAAGATCTTACCCTCAACTACGAGGGGAGGTAAGGAACTGCCATTTAGCTCTGCACTAGATTCTCCTTCTGTTATGAGTAAACTTGCGACACCTACTCATGCTATTGAATCTGATATGTCGTATGTTCTTGATGATGCTACTTCTGCTATGTATGATGAAACTACCTCTATGCCTGATACTGTGCCACTAGGTGAATTTCTAGATGAACAAATTGCTAAGGTTAGGGAGAGTGCAAATGTTGATGATATTTATGAAAGTGATAATGAAACTACTCCCAATAGATATGAATTGCCTATTGTGCCTGAGGGTTATGTTATGGATGAAGAAACTGCTAGAGACTTTCTTGCTTGCAATGATAGATATGATCTTAAGAAGTTATTAGCTAAGTTGAAAGAAAAGTCCTTGAATGCTAGAATGAAACATGACCCTGCTTTTGCTACTTCACCTATATGTGTCACTGATAAGGATTATGAATTCTCTGTTGGTCCTGAGTTAATTACTTTGGTTGAATCTGATCCTTTCCATGTCTATGAGTCTGAAACTGTTGTGGCACATCTTACCAAGTTGAATGATATAGCCACCCTGTTTACCAATGATCAAAAGATTCGCTATTACTATATCCTTAAACTATTTCCGTTCTCGTGAAAGGGTGATGCTAAGACTTGGTTTAATTCTCTTGATCCTGGTTGTGTGCATAGTCCCCAGGATATGATGTATTACTTTTCTGCTAAATATGTTCACGCTCATAAGAAACAAGCTGCCTTACGGGAAATATATAACTTTGCTCAAACTGAAGAAGAGAGTCTCCCACAAGCTTGGGGGAGGCTTTTCTAGTTACTTAATGCTTTGCCTGATCATCCTCTTGAGATGCATGATATACTTGATGTCTTTTATAATGGACTAACCTATGCTTCCAGAGACCACCTGAATAGTTGTGCTGGTTGTGTTTTCAGGGAAAGAACAGTGGAATAAGTTGAATTACTATTGAATAATATGCTGGCCAATGAAAATAATTGGACATTTCCTGAACCAGCCCCTAAGCCAACTCCGAAGAAGAGAGGTGTTCTATTTCTCAGTCCTGAAGATATGCAAGAGGCAAAGAAATCCATGAAAGAAAAATATATTAAAGCTGAAGATGTTAAGAATTTACCGCCTATTGAAGAAATACATGGTCTTGATAACCCGACACAGGTAGTAAAGGTAAATTCTCTTTATAGATTTGATGAAGGTGATATCCCTCGTTATAAGTCTGCTAGCCGATGCTTAGATGAGTTTGACAATTTTATTGTCAAACAAGAAAACTTCAATGCTTATGTTGGTAGACAATTACAACACAATGCTTATATGATTGAACGCTTGAGTGATTATCTGTCTAGTGCTAAAGATGAACTGAAACTCATTGGTATACATGCTTCTATGGTCACCACTCAAGTAGAACAAGTACTTAAAGCTCAGAATGATTTGCTCAATGAATTAAATAGTAAGAATAATGATAATGCCATTAGAGTTGTGACTAGAGGTGGCAGAATGACTCAGGAACCTCTGTATCCTGAAGGCCACCCTAAGAGAATTGAGCAAGATTCCCAGAGAGCTAATATAGATGCGCCTAGTTCTTCTAAGAAGAATAAAATGAAAAATGATAGGACTTGGCATGCTTCTAGTGAACCTGTAGCTCACCCACTTGAGAATCCCAATGATATATCTGTTTCTGATGCTGAGACACTATCTGGTAATGAACATGAACCTAGTGATACTCTTAATAATGATGTTCATGTTGATGCTCAACCTAGCAATGATAATGATGTAGAGATTGAACCTGCTGTTGATCTTGATAACCCACAATCAAAGAATCAACGTTATGATAAAAGAGACTTTGTTGCTAGGAAGCACGGTAGGGAAAGAGAACCATGGGTTCAGAAACCCATGCCTTTTCCTCCGAAACCATCCAAGAAAAAGGATGATGAGGATTTTGAGCGCTTCGCTGAAATGATTAGACCTATCTTTTTGCGTATGCGTTTGACTGATGTGCTTAAAACAAATCCTTACGCTAAGTATATGAAAGATATTATTACCAACAAAAGAAAGATACCTGATGTAGAAATCTCCACCATGCTTGCCAATTACACTTTTGAGGGTGGAATGCCTAAGAATTAGGAGATCCAGGAGTACCTACTATACCTTGCTCCATTAAGAGAAACTATGTTAAAACTGCTTTATGTGATCTTGGAGCCGGTGTTAGTGTTATGCATCTCTCTTTATATCGTAGACTTGACTTGAATAAGTTGACACCTACTGAAATATCTTTGCAAATGGCCGATAAATCAACTGCTATACCTGTCGGTATTTGTGAGGATGTGCCTGTTGTAGTTGCAAATGTTACTATTCTAACGGACTTTGTTATACTTGATATTCCCGAGGATGATAGTATGTCTATTATTCTTGGAAGACCTTTTCTGAATACTGAAGGGGTTGTTATTGATTGCAACAAAGGCAATGTCAATTTTCATGTCAATGGTAATGAGCATACGGTACACTTTCCGAGGAAAAAACCTCAGGTCTATAGTATCAACTATATTGGAAAAACTTCAACAATCACTATTGGAGGTTTTGAGTTTCCTATTCCTACTATCAAGAAGGCATATGACATACTTATTGTTGGGGACATACATATCCCCATTGAGGTAACATAGTGTTATTCGAAAATTCTCCGGTTTCATGTTACTCGGAAAGAGTTTATTAACAAGACTTTATCAACCTTGTTAATGGATTCCTTTTGATGAACATGGGATAGGTGAATCTAGATAGCACAAACCTTCTGTACCCTCCTTTTACTTTCTTTTAATTAGGTTAAATAAAACAAAAATAGCATTATCTGTCTGTCTCCAGACTTATCCGTGCAATAAAAAATATCCCACAAATAAAAGTTCTCCAAATGCCATGAAAATGAAATATGATTTTTTCCAGAATATTTAAGAAAATATGGCACTGAACACACAACGAGGGGATCTAGCACCTGGCCTCGAGGGCACAGAGCGCGCCCCCCTTCACAGGGCGCGCCCCCTGCCTCGAGGGCCCCACGTGGCCCCCCTCCACTTATCATTTCACCCATACCCTTCTTCTTCCTCCCAAAAAAATCCCCAACCAGCTCAAACCCGAGTTCTAGCTCATTTTGCTGCCATTTTCGATCTTCTTGCTCAAAGCACCATTCACCAAACTGCTTGGGGAGATTGTTCCTTGGTATGTGACTCATCCATTGGTCCAATTAGTTTTTGTTCTAGTGCTTTATTTGTTGCAAATTTGTGTTGCTCTGGTGACCTTGTTCTTGAGCTTGCATGTCAAATTTTCTTGGTCCCAAGTAGTTCTAATGCATGATATAGTCTCTAGGCACTTGTAGGAGTTGTTCCTATCAATCTTGTTGAGTTTGGTTAACTTTTATTTGTGAGTTACTAAAAATTTCAGAAAAATGTCTAGGAAAAACTTCCAAGGTGGTCCTTCAAGGAAGCAAGGACCAAGGCTCGCGTTCCGTGAGCCGGATGATGAACCACCGAGGGATGCTGATGTGCGGCCTTGTGAATGGCCGTCAGATGAATTTATGAGTCAAGCAGGCATCAAAGATGAATTATACGCATATGTGCGTAACGCTGACCTCGAGGACTTCATGCAAGATAAGTGCCTCCAATATCGTGGCTTGACTGATAGCTTTGTGAGAAGGTTTAAATTTTCATCTTCACGTAACTCTCACACTGTCTTGTTTGATCTATATGATAAATCTTATACCATGGACTTAGAGGATTTTAATGAGGCCTGCAAGCTCCCACAGTGGGGCAGTATGAGTGATCCTCGTAAATCTGAATTTAGAGAATTCCTTGCCAGTATTACAGTGGGAGAATCTAGGGACATCACACAAGCCACCACGGGGAGCATACATTTTCCTGCTATTCATTACTTTGCTCTTTTTATCGGTAGGTGCATAAATGGTAAAGATGAGTCTTGTCACATGTGTGTCCCTGATCTTAGCGTTCTCATATGCTGTGCTAGGTGATAGGCAATATAATCTGGGAGATATTGTTGCACGTAGGCTACACCATAATGGTTATAATGGAGATTTATTTGGTGGGGTCTATGCTACTCGCATAGCCCGCTATCTTGGTGTGTCTGTGCACCCGTACGATGACCCATTACCTACTGTTTATTTAGACTATAATGCTATGGCTAGTCACCGGTTTATAGAGTGGGATAATCAAACTCTCAAATATTGACTAATCTTTAACCGGCAACATGCCATCCCAATTGTTCTTCCTGCCCCTACTTTGTTTAACTTTCAGGAAAAAGGGAGACACACTATAACTATGGAGGAGGCAAATGCCTATTATAACATGACGGAGGCAAACCGCCTTCGAGCTGCAGCTCAGCAGGCAGCATCTGCTGCATCTCAGTACGACCCCAACTACAACTTTGGATATCCGTCACGCCAATACTGGCCGTAGACCAACTTAGGCCAAAAGCCTAAGCTTGGGGGAGTACGTGTTTCTCACCGACTTACATTCATGTCCACACTTATTCTAGTTGTCGGTGCTCACACTCTTTCACTGTACCATCCATGCTTAGTTTAAATATCTTTTTCTTAGTCTTTTTCTTGTGTCCTAGAAAAACCCAGAAAAAAAAATAGTTGTGGCTTCTAGCTAGTTTACTTTCTTTGCTTGTAGTAGTAGTTAAAAAATGAAAACCTAAAAAGATTTCCCGTTCTTCTTTTGCTTGTTGGGAGCTTTCCCGTGTAAATAGTTTCTTTTCTTTAGGGGTTAAGAGTAGAAGACCATGATTAAAATGCTTAGTGGTTCTCATATGCTTTGTTGTTGATTTAATCTTGAGCCATATTATCTTGTCTTCTCTCTTGTATTAAATGTCTGCAGATTCCAGCTTAGGCCAATGCACGTGCACTATTATTATTTTCCACACCGTTCGGTCGTGCGAGTGAAAGGCAATAAGGATGATATATGATGAACTAATCGAGATGAGAAAAGCTGGTATGAACTCGACCTCTCTTGTTTTTGTAAATATGATTGCTCGTCGTTCTTGATTCAGCTTGTTATGAATGAAACATGTTTGCAATGACAATTAGAGATCATAGCTGCTTATGCCATGCTTAATTAGCTGAGAGTTTATAATGGTCTATCTTGCATGCCAACATGATTTTAAAATGGTTGTGATGTGGTATGATGGGTGGTATCCTCCTTTGAACGATTTAAGTGACTTGACTTGGCACATGTTCACGCATGTAGTTGAAACAAATCAACATAGCCTTCACGATATTTATGTTCATGGTGATTTATATCCTACTCATGCTTGCATTCATTGTTGATTAATTTTAATGCATGTTCATGACCGTTGTTGATCTCTAGCTGGTCGCTTCCCAATCTCCTTCTAGCCTTCACCTGTACTAAGCGGAAATACTGCTTGTGCATCCACTTCCATAAACCCCAAAGTTATTCCATATGAGTCCACCATACCTTCCTATATGCGGTATTTACCTGCCATTCCAAGTAAATTTGTATGTGCCAAACTCTAAACCTTCAAATGAAATTTTGTTTTGTATGCTCGAACAGCTCATGTATCAACTAGGGTTGTCTATATCTTCCATGCTAGGTGGGTTATTCTCACGATGAGTGGACTCCGCTCATCATTTACGAAAAAATGGCTGGTAACCGGGATGCCCAGTCCCATGCTTAAAATCATAGTAATTAAACATAACTCCCCCAGGGTTTTTGCTTGTTTGGAAGATAAACCGTGGATTCGGCTGGCCGTGGAGTGTGCTTGTTGGTGGTTGGGGGAGTATAAACTTTTACCATTCTGTTTGGGAACCGCCTATAATGTGCGTAGCATGGAAGATATCGAGATTCTTGGTTGTTATGTTGACAATGAAAGTATACCGCTCAAAATGTTATTCAATCTCTATTTAAAAATCGAGCTCTGGCACCTCTACAAATCCCTGCTTCCCTCTGCGAAGGGCCTATCTATTTACTTTTATGCAGAGTCATCACCCTCTTATCAAAAACCACCAGTAGGAGAGCACCTCTGTCGTTGCATGTATTACTATTAATTTGCATTGAGTATGATCATGACTGGATCTCTTTTACCATGAATTACTATGTCTAGCCAGTCCTTGATCTTTAAAGGTGCTCTGCATTTATGTTTTGCGGTCTCGGAAAGGGCTAGCGAGATACCATCCTGTTATATCATATCATGATTGTTTTGAGAAGTGTTGTCATCCGAGGTTTATTATTATTGCTCGCTAGTTGATTATGCCATTGATGTGAGTAGTCTTGAGACCTGAAAGTTATTGTGAATGTGGTTAGTTCATGATCTTGTTGAAAACCTGAATGCTAGCTTACATATTTACAACTACAAGAGCAAACAGAGTTTGTCAAAGTTTTTCTTTATCACTTTTAGTTTATCAACTGAATTGCTTGAGGACAAGCGAAGGTTTAAGCTTGGGGGAGTTGATACGTCTCCAACGTATCTACTTTTCCAAACACTTTTGCCCTTGTTTTGGACTCTAACTTGCATGATTTGAATGGAACTAACCCAGACTGACGCTGTTTTCAGCAGAACTGCCATGGTGTTGTTTTTGTGCAGAAATAAAAAGTTCTCGGAATCGCCTGAAAATCAACGGAGATTTATTTCAGAAAATATAAAAAATACCTGTCAGAAGATCCACACCTGGGGGCCCAAGGGCTGTCCTCGAGGGTGGGAGGCGCGCCCCCTGCCTCGAGGGCACCCCGATGCCCCACCGACGTATCCCCAGGTCCTATATATTCCGTTTCGTGGAGAAAAAAATCGAGGAGAAAGAATTATCGCGTTTTACGAGACAGAGCCGCCGCCAAGCCCTAATCTCTCTCAGGAGGGCTAATCTGGAGTCCGTTCGGGGCTCCGGAGAGTGGAGACCGTCGCCATCGTCATCATCAACCTTCCTCCATCACCAATTCCATGATGCTCACCGCCGTGTGTGAGTAATTCTATCGTAGGCTTGCTGGACGGTGATGGGTTGGATGGGATCTATCATGTAATCGAGTTAGTTTTGTTAGGGTTTGATCCCTAGTATCCACTATGTTCTAAGATTGATGTTGCTATGACTTTGCTATGCTTAATGCTTGTCACTAGGGCCCGAGTGCCATGATTTCAGATCTGAACCTATTATGTTTCCATGAATATATGTGTGTTCTTGATCCTATCTTGCAAGTCTATAGTCACCTACTATGTGTTATGATCCGGCAACCCCGAAGTGACAATAATCGGGACCACTCCCGGTGATGACCATAGTTTGAGGAGTTCATGTGTTCACTATGTGTTAATGCTTTGGTCCGGTACTCTATTAAAAGGAGGCCTTAATATCCCTTAGTTTCCAATAGGACCCCGCTGCCACGGGAGGGTAGGACAAAAGATGTCATGCAAGTTCTTTTCCATAAGCACATATGACTATATTCGGAATACATGCCTACATTGCATTGATGAACTGGAGCTAGTTCTGTGTCACCCTAGGTTATAACTTCTACATGATGAATTGCATCCGACGTAATTTCCCATCATCGATCCAATGCCTACGAGCTTTACCTATATTGCTTGTCGCTTATTTACTTTTCCGTTGCTATTATCACAAAAACTACAAAAACACTATCTTTACTTTTATTGTTGCTACCACCACTATCATATTACTGTGCTACTAAACTATCTTGCTGCAAATACTAAGTTTCCAGGTGTGGCTGAATTGACAACTCAGTTGCTAATACTTAAGAGTATTCTTTGGCTCCCCTTGTGTCGAACCAACAAATTTGGGTTTAATACTTTACCCTCGAAAACGGTTGCGATCCCCTACACTTGTGGGTTATCAGTGGGTATATATGTCAGGATCTTTCCAACACAATGTGCTTGCGAAAGGATAAATTGTAAAAGGGAAAGGTGGGTTTTACCTTGACACTTATAAGACAAGAATAAAAGATAGGCCCTTCACAGAGGGAAGCAGAGGTCGACATGTGTTTTTATGGTTGGATGCACAAATTCTTAGCATAGAGGAACTTCGCTTTATATTGCCACTTGTGATAAGGACCTTTATTATGCAGTCAGTCGCTTTTATTACTTCCATATCACAAGATCGTATAAAGCTAATTTCTCCCACACTAATAAATCATACATATTTAGCGGATTTGCAACATGACAACTTACTTGGAAGGATCTTTCTCAATCCATAGGTAGGTATGGTGGACTATCATGGAAAAACTAGGTTTAAGGATATATGGAAGCACAAGTAGTATCTCTACTTAGTGCGAGGAGTTTCAGATAGCATGAGGGGGAAAGGCATGCTCAACATGTTGGACGATCCGTGACAATATACTTTATTGCGGATATAAGAAGACATAACCCATTATGTTGTCTTCCTTGTCCAACATCAACTCTTTAGCAAGTCATACTTTAATGAGTGCTCACAATCATAAAAGATGTCCAAGATGGTATATTTGTATGTGAAGCCTCTCTTCGTTTATTACTTCCTATTAATTGCAACGATGACCAAAACTATGTTTGTCACCTCCCAACAACTTTTATTTATCATACTCTTGTATGTGAAGTCATTACTCCCCATAAGATCGATATGGTCTCTTTGATACTCTTTATGTTTTCTTTCTTTTTACCATGACCCAAGTGAGGGAATCAAGCCCTTGACTCAACACTAATCTTTATTATATAGCTCACGGACTCGTTTACAAAGGATAAAGCTCACAAAGCAAAAGCTCACAACTAGATCATGCTAACTTTATTCTAATAGATCAAGATACTACCAAAAGGATCAAACTAAGTAAAACGGTAAATATAGGAGTGATGGTTATACGATACCGGGGTCACTCCCCCAAGCTTAGAAGTTGCCAAGGGGAGTGCCCATACCCATATGATTATGTCTCCTTCTTCGGGGTTGGTGATGATGGAGTTGCTGCTGATGTAGGCTTATTGTTCATCTTCCAAGGCATGGGCTCACCATCGTAGAAGGATGATCGAGTCTCTGGGATACTCAAATCTACAGCCAAACTCATGTTCTTGAATCTATATTCATACTCACATTTTTGGTTCTGCGGGTCATAGATCTGGGCTTGGAAGTGATCGATCTTCTCTTGAAGATTGGATATGGCTTCCCCGAACATCCTTGGGTCCATCTTGAGGTTGTTGGCAAGCTCCGAGATCATCATGTGGTTGGCGTCAAGTCCTCGTTCCACCATACGTTGGCACTTGAAAACTTGTTGCTCCATTGCTTCGAGTTTTGTCTCCACGCTTCCGGTCCTTCTCGGCCCCTCAACATCACAGATGTGCAACACCCCCTCATGCAACTCCATGGTTTTGGGGTGGTGCAGCACCTCCGCAAGGTAGGGGTCGATGACTGTCGGTGTACTAAGATAGGGGTACCTTAGTACCCCAACTTGTGCACGGGCAGTAGCAGCTTCCCGCGGTAGGGCTTACCACGTGCTCGCCGGAAACCTTTCTGGTCCTTATAAAACCATTCAAGAACAAAGTATACAAGTCAGAAGATCAAGGCCCCGGCAAGAGGAGCTTGCCGGGAAGGCCGCACCAGGCTCAAGGATATCATTTTAATACAAGACCCTGGCAAGAGGAGCTTGCCAGGAAGACCAAGGAATGCACACCTCAAGAAACGCCCCGGCGCATCCTGCGCCCGGGCAGGACCCGGGGAGCGACAAGCTTCCGGGCCCGGCAAGATCACGGCCCCGGCAAGGTGCTTGCCGGGGGGAACTTATGCTGTGTGCCCGCGCTCCAGCTCATCTGCCCACGCGTCGCCCTGGGGCCCTTCCAGGGACGCGTGGCGGAAGGTTGTGCAGCCTGGGGCACACGGTGGCGAGCCACGGTGACGAGGCTACCGCCGTGTCGAATGGAGAAGCATGGACGGACACTTTTGGGGTCGATGGTGACGGGCATTTAATGCCCTTGTCCCCCACTGTCAAGGTTAGGTGATGACCACTGTTCATCCACCGTTCACGCACTATTCCCGCACTGTTACAACTACCACCAAAGTTACATTTTTGCCCTCCTCTACGTTGACACCTGTCGGTGACCCCTTGAGCTATAAAAGGAGGCCCATGCACAACGTAGAAAGGGTTCGAATCCTAAGCAACTCCCTCGCTCGGTGTAGCTAGTATTGTAGCTCTTCAAGCTCCCGAGCTCAATACAACCAAGGCAGGAGTAGGGTTTTACGCGTCCGCGCGGCCCGAACCTGGGTAAACTGCCCGCGTGCGCTCCTCGATCTGCTCTCCGTGCTTCCTCCGCTCCCTTACCGCAACGTAGAAGGGGCTCCGGTCCCATAGGTGCTCATGGGAGGACAGTTTCCCCCGACATCTTTGGCGCGCCAGGTAGGGGGCGTCGAGGTTGTGCGAACCTGATCCGGCGCTCACGCGGGCGCATTCTTCATCAACCTCTCCAGCTTCATCAACTTCATCAGCAGCACCAACATGGCTCCAAAGAAGAAGGCTTCGGAGGTCGGAGGCCCGTCTGCGTCTGTTCCACCGCCACCAGAACCAACGGTTGGTGGAGGAGACGCCGGCGGAAGGGTGGTCGCCGGCGAGGAAACTCACGGCGCCACCAAATCTAAGGACAAGACGGACGACCGGGCGAACTCCAAGGCCTTGGTGTCCGTAGACGCACCACGTCCCTCTCAGCAGACGACAGGCCAGCAGCGCCGTGGTACAGGAGGTACCATCCGCTTGCTGGGGCAAGGACAAACCGGAGGATCGCGGGACGCTCAAGGCCATCGTCCTGGCACGAGCAAGGCGCGGTCGCCGGGACGAGAGACTGCTCCTTCTAACCCTGTTAGAAGTCCGAGCATATCTCGCTCCTCGCACCGCTCGCCACCGCTCCCCTCCTCTCTAGCAGAAGCTCTAGCAAGAGCGCAACTGCTCCTTGATTTCCCTCAAGCGGCAGACAAGGCCGAAGACTGGAGGGCGACGATCCAGAGCCTCATCGCCTTCGCCAACAACGACACGCCGCAGCAGCCGGCGACATCACGGCCACGTCAAGTCGACCAGGCGAAGGCCGATGCCGACAAGACCGCCGGGGGTGCAACTACCGTGCACTCCCCGCCGCGGAAGCAAAAGACGCCACCCCGCCGGATTAACGTCGACGACGACTCCACGGCGTCGTCGGATCCGCGGGCTCGTCGGGACCAGCGCCAAGTCCTCGACGATCGGCGGCAAGAAGACGCTCGAACGCGCATCGAGCGCCGACGAGAAACCCAGCGACAATCGGATCAGCGCGCTGGGACCGCTGTCGACACGTACGCGCCCGGCGAACCAGGCGACTTGCCGTACGCGGCAGGTTGCCCTGCGTTCACCCGTGAGCTGCGGCGAGTCCAGTGGCCCAGCATGAAAAACTTCAAGCCCGACGTACCCGAGAAGTACGACGGCAAGACGCACCCCTCGGAGTTCCACAGCATCTACACCATCGCGGTGCAGGCTGCTGGGGGACGCGACGAGAAGATACTAGCCAATTACTTCCCGCTAGTGCTTAAGCCGAACGTTCGTTCTTGGCTTATGCACTTGCCGGAAGGCTCCATTTCTTCGTGGGCAGACCTGTGCCACCAATTTGTTGGCGCCTTCACGGGCGGCCACAAACCCCACGGCTAGGAGAGCGATCTCCACATCTTGGCCCAGAAGGAAGGAGAGTCCTTGCGCAAGTACATCCAGAGGTTCAGCCGCGTGCAGCACAACATTCCCGACGTCTACCCCGCTGCGGTTATCAGCGCGTTCCACCAGAACATGCGTAACCGCCGCATGAGGGAAGAGATGGCCATGACCAAGATCCGGGATGTCAGCGAGCTCTACGCTCTGGCTGACAAGTGCGCGCGTGCCGAAGAGGGGAGGAGACTCCCCGGAGAGGATACTGGCGCAGGAGGAAGCGACAGTGAGGACGCCGCCCTGGCAAAGAAGAGCCGGCGGCGGAACAACAGAAGGAAGAAGAGCAAAGAGGTGCTAGTCGTCGAGCAGTCCGGCAAGGAGGCTCCCGCCAAGAAGGCACAGGCTGGCGGTTCCGGCAAGGAGCCTGCCCCTGTGGCGGCAGCCGACAAGCAGGACGGCTCCGACAAGCAATATTGTAAGATCCACCGCACCAAGGGCCACGACCTTTCGAACTGCAAACGAGTCGAGTACCTCGTAGAACAGCAGAAGGCTGAGTATGAGCGTCGCAACAAGGAGAAGGCCCAAGGTGGCGGAGGAGAGCCCAGCAAGAAGCGGTCGTTCAATGGCCGGGGAGGACGCCGCGGCAAGGCTAAGCAGCGGCAAGGTGATCGACCTCCCCGGGGCCGCGACAAGGATGAGGAAGAAGACGACGACGACGACATGGAGGAAGGAGATAACAGCGAGCAGGAGTTCCAGAAGGCCACAGAAGTTCTCTGTGTCGACGGAGGCGCCTCTCTGCATACTTCCCACCGCCAACTCATGCAGTGGGTGCGGGAAGTAAACGCAGCTGAGCCGCCCGTTGAGTCACGCAGGCTGCTGAAGTGGTCCAGCACGCCCATCATTTTTGACCTTGAGGATCACCCTGACCGCACAACTGCGGTCGGGTGCTTGCCGATGTTGGTCTCACCAACTATCCGCAACCTCAAGGTCACCAAAATGTTGGTTGACGTCGGGGCCGGCCTAAACTTGATCTCCTCAGCTGTGATCAAGAAACTCCAGATCCCAGACGGCGAGCTCGAAGAAACCGGGTCGTTCCAAGGAATAAACCCTGGAAGGAGCAAGCCCAAGGGGAAGATCACTCTGCCAGTGACCTTTGGCGGGGAACTCAACTTCAGGACGGAGAGGATAACCTTCAACGTGGCCGATATCCCATTACCGTACAATGGGATACTTGGACGTCCTGCCCTTGCCAAGTTCATGGCAGCTTCCCACTATGCCTACAATGTACTCAAGATGCCGGGGCCGATAAGCGTCATCTCTGTCCCTGGCGACAAGAAGGACGCGCTTATCTGCGCCGACAAGATATACCGGGATGCAGCAGCCGCAGTGGAGAGCAACACACTTGCCGCTGAAGCTCCCGGGGGGAAGAAGACCAAGACCAAGTCCGGCAAGTGCTCTGGGGCCCACTCCGGCAAACGCACCTCTTCGGAGTGTTGCGCTGCCGTCGAGGACGCACCATCGAGCTCCACCGGCAAGTGCAAGAAGGGGATGGCCGCTCCACCGGCAACCAAGAAAGTGTCCGCCAAGGAGGACGGCACTGGTGGTACCTTCACCATCAGTGCTACGCTCGACAACAAATAGGAAAGCGCGCTCGTTGCCTTCCTGCGGGCGAATGTCGATGTGTTTGCGTGGCAACCATCTGACATCCCCGGCGTTCCCAGGAAGGTAATTGAGCACAAGCTTGCTGTTTGTCCTCATGCGCGGCCCGTCAAGCAGAAGGTCAGGAAGCAAGCCGTGGAGCGCCAAGAGTTCATCGCGGAAGAGATAAAGAAGCTGGAAGCAGCAGGCCTAGTTAGAGGCGTGATCCATCCTACGTGGTTGGCCAATCCAGTTGTCGTACGCAAGGCCAATGGGAAGTGGAGACTTTGTATAGACTTCACTGATGTGAATAAAGCATGTCCCAAGGATCCATTTCCCTTGCCGCGTATTGACCAGATTGTTGACTCCACCGCCGGATGTGAGCTACTTTCCTTCCTTGATGCATACTCAGGGTACCACCAGATTTTTATGGCCAAGGAAGATGAAGAGAAGACTGCATTCATTACTCCATGCGGCACATATTGCTTCATACGCATGCCCTTTGGATTGAAGAATGCAGGCTCGACATTTGTGAAAGCACATTTGCTCCTTGGGTGGTTTTGGTAATTAATGACAACATACTTTGTGGTTGGACTAATACTTTTATCAAGTATGTTTCAGGAAACCCAATCACATTGGTAATGGCAAGAAGACTGAAGAAGTGGACCCCTCAAATGCTAAGGCAAGCATTGGCAAAAGCTCAAGACTTCATTTTTGGTTTAGTGATCAAAGATCACATTGAGTCCATAGGAAAAGCCAATACTATTAAAAGGGGATGAGGTTGTGTTGATGATCTGGTTGCTCAAGTGCTTGGTGATCTAACTCCCTCAACTATCAGCACTATTCACTACCACACACACCCATAAGTAATCTCGGTCAAACCGATTCTTCCAACTCAGTCCCACCGAGATGAACCACTTCTGCCATATTCCAAACCCTAGAAAAATCGGTCTAACCGAGTTTGAGATCGGTCTCACCGAAACTGAACTGCCAACCTTCTGTAACCATTTCACATCATTTCGGAATAACCGATTTTGCATTATCGGTCTTACCGAGATTGACAAGCTTCTGTCTTGGCTCAAATCGGTCGCACCGATAATTCATTTTCGGTCAAACCGATTCTGGCATGTTCCTACTCTTTCTCAAATCGGTCCAACCGAGTTTTCTTTCTCGGTCTCACCGAAATCTCCAACGTCCATATCAGATGCACTTTCGGTCCCACCGAGATGGTATTTTCGGTCCCACCGAAAATCCCAACGTTCACTATATTTGAACTTTCGGTCTGACCGAGTTTTAACTTCGGTCTCACCGAGATTGGTCAAATGTGTGTGTAACGGTTGGATTTTGTGTGGAGGCTATATATACCCCTCCACCCCCTCTTCATTCGTGAGGAGAGCCATCAGAAAGTACCACCACTTCTACCATACACTTTCTGAGAAGTGAACCACCTACCCTTGTGTTGAGATCAAGCCATTCCATTCCTACCATATGAAACTTGATCTCTAGCCTTCCCAAGTTGCTTTCCACTCAAATCTTTCTTCCACCACAGCCATATCAGTGAGGAGAGTTGAGTGTTGGGGAGTTTATCACTTGAAGCACAAGAGCAAGGAGTTCATCATCATCAACACCGTCTATTACCTTTTGGGGGGTGGTGCCTCCTAGATTGGTTAGGTGTCGCTTGGGAGCCTCCGTCGTGATGTGGAGTTGAACCAAGATGTTTGTAAGGGCAAGGAGATCGCCTACTTCGTGAAGATCTACCCCGAGTAAGGCTAGTCCTCCGTGGGCGTAGGCCATGATGGAATAGACAAGGTTGCTTCTTCGTGGACCCTTCGTGGGTGGAGCCCTCCGTGGACTCGCGCAGCCGTTACCCTCCGTGGGTTGAAGTCTCCATCAACGTGGATGTACGATAGCACCACCTATCGGAACCACGACAAAAATCTCCGTGTCACCAAACTGCGTTTGATCTTCTCCACTTCCATTTACTATATATGCAATTTACTTTCCGCTGCCCATACTCTAGAATTGCATGTGTAGTATGTTACTTGACTTGATCTTAATTGCAAAACTGCCAAAATCTGTCCTTGATAAAAGACAGAAATTTTATCTTGTCAAGTAGTCTAATCACCCCCCCCCCTCTAGACCTACTTCTTCGATCCTACAATTGGTATCAGAGCATTGGTCTCCATTGCTTTGGTTTACACACCATTGGAGGAAGATGGACGTGTCTACGGATGGGAGTGTTAGCCATAGAGTGCCTGTTCTTGATGGAAGGTTTTATAACTCTTGGAGGTCTGAAATGCTTAGTATCTTTAAGGTGTACAATTTGTGCAAATATGTTAAGACCCCCTATGTGCCTCCTGTTGATCCCTTGCACCCTACCATGGATGAAGAGCTTGATTTGCTTCGTAACCTTAGAACTGTGAATCTTATCATTAGAGGGTTACCTGATGACTTGCTTAATCTTGTTACAAACTTTGAGTGTGCCTATGCTATGTGGAAATTCTTGGAAGAACTTTATCCGGACTACTCTATGAGAGGTCTTGATGAAATTCTACACAAGACTATTGAATTTGATAGGTTGCACCCCAATGATCCTAACTTTGATAAATGCTTCTTTGAGCTTCGTGATCTTATGAAAAAGAAGGGTGATCCCGGTCTTATCAATATTAGAGTTAGAAATGCTCTTGCATTGCATTCCGAAGATTATTATTCCATTGACCAAACTAATGCAAATACTTATCAAATTGACCTAGGTGTTGATGATGAACAATCTATGGGTCAATATGATGATGAGCATGAGCATGATGATGATTACTCTGATTCGGACACCGAGCTAGACAAAGTCATGAAGAGTCTCAATCTCATGGGCAAATATGAGAGACTACTTGTCCGGTGGAAAAGAGTGGATTCTTGATAGTGGATGCACCGATCACATGACCGGAGACAAAGACATGTTTCGAGAGCTTGCAAAGAACGATGGTCCACGCAAGTATGTGACTTTTGGAGATAACTCCAAGGGTAAGGTACTTGGCCTTGGTAAGGTGGCCATATCTCATGATAGCTCAATTCAAAATGTCATGCTTGTTGAATCTCTTGGATACAATTTACTTTCCTTGTCCAGATTAGCTGACTTTGGATTCAATGTGCTATTCACCAAAGTAGATTGCCAAGTCTTTCGTCGTGATAATCAAAACATGGCTTTTACTGGTATTCGTAGAGGTGATCTATATATTGTTGATTTCACTAAGAAAGCCCAACCTAGAGCTTGTTTCATTGCTAAATCCTCTAAAGGTTGGCTATGGCATAGAAGGCTAGGACATGTTGGTATGCGTAATCTAGACAAGCTGATCAAAGGTGATCATATTCTTGGTGTTAAAGATGTTTTCTTTGACAAAGACAGACTTTGTAGTGCTTGTCAAGCAGGAAAACAAGTTGGTGGAAGTCATCCCGTGAAAAAGATCATGACCACAAGGAGACCGCTTGAGCTTCTTCATATGGATCTCTTCGGTCCCAATGCTTACAAAAGCCTTGGTGGTAACTCCTTTGGTCTAGTTATAGTTGATGATTATTCCAGATTTACGTGGGTATTTTTCCTTGATGATAAATCGCAGGTTCAGAGGATCTTCAAGACCTTTGCCAAAAAGGCCCAAAATCAATTTGAGGTGAAGATCAAGAAAGTTCGGAGTGACAACGGAACGGAGTTCAAGAACGCCAATGTAGAGTCTTTTCTCGATGAGGAAGGAATTCTACACGAGTTCTCGGCTACGTACACGCCTCAACAAAATGGAGTTGTTGAGAGGAAGAACCGAACGCTCATAGAGATGGCAAGAACGATGCTTGATGAATACAAGACACCGAAGCACTTTTGGGGAGAAGCCGTCGAGACAGCTTGTCATGCCATCAACAGGCTTTATCTTCATAAGCTCCTTGGCAAGACATCATACGAGCTTCTCACCGGTAACAAACCCCAAGTGGGATACTTTCGTGTCTTTGGTTCAAAATGCTATATCCTTGATAAGCATCGTCGGTCTAAATTTGCTCCTAAATCTCATGAAGGCTTTCTTCTTGGTTATGGATCAAACTCCCACACCTACCGTGTCTACAATAATTTCACCCGAAAGGTTGAAGAGACGGTAGATGTGAAGTTTGATGAATCTAATGGCTCGCAAGTAGAGCAAATGCCTATTGATGTAGGAGACAAGGACCCATCGGAAGCTATCCAAGATTTATCTATTGGAAAGATTCGTCCCATGGAAGTGAAGGAGAGTACCTCATCTACATATGTGGAGCCACCTACCTCACAGAGAGATGAACCTCAAGGCAACATGGAGGCCTCCACAAGTGGAACTCACCAAGATGAGGAAATGCAACAAGAAGATCCACCACAACCTCCTTCTCCACCACCTCAAGACAACACCAACAACAATGAAGAAGAAGAAGAAGAAGAGGAAGATGAAAATGATGAGGAAGCTGAGCCACAACATCAACAAAGGCTATCCCGAGTCCGAGCAAGAGTCAAGAAGAATCATCCCGTGGAACAAATGATGAATGACATCAACTCCGGGAGAATTACTCGCTCTAAAACTCGCTTAGCTAACTTTTGTGAGCATTACTCATTTATTTCTAGTATTGAACCTATGAAGGTAGAAGAAGCACTTAAAGACCCGGATTGGGTGAACGCTATGCACGAAGAACTACACAACTTCGAGAGGAACAAGGTGTGGACTTTGGTAGAGAAGCCCAACGATGATCAAAACATCATTGGAACCAAATGGGTGTTTCGGAACAAGCAAGATGAAGACGGACAAGTCATCCGCAACAAGGCTCGTCTCGTAGCTCAAGGTTACACACAAGTCGAAGGTATGGACTATGGTGAGACCTATGCCCCCGTTGCTAGACTTGAGTCCATTCGCATTCTTCTTGCCTATGCCAATCACCATGATATTACTCTCTATCAAATGGACATCAAAAGTGCTTTTCTAAATGGTGAAATTGAGGAGGAAGTATTTGTGAAACAACCTCCCGGTTTTGTGAATCCCAAAAAGCCTAATCATGTTTACAAGTTGCATAAAGCTCTTTATGGTCTTAAACAAGCCCCTAGAGCTTGGTACAAATGCTTAACTAGCTTTCTTCTTGAAAAAGGCTTTGAAATTGGAAAGATAGACTCAACGCTGTTCACGAAAAGGGTTAATGGTGAACTATTTGTGTGCCAAATATATGTTGATGATATTATCTTTGGTTCAACTAACCCCCATTTTAGCAAGAAGTTTGGACAGCTCATGTCGGAGAAGTATGAAATGTCCATGATGTGTGAACTCAAATTCTTCCTTGGGTTGCAAATCAAGCAATATAAGGAGGGTACCTTTGTCTCACAAACAAAGTACACCAAGGATCTCTTCAAGAAGTTCAACATGCAAGAAAGCAAAGGTATGAGTACCCCCATGCCTACTAGTGGACACAATGACTTGACAAAAGATGGAGAACCCGTCGATCAAAAGGTTTACCGTTCTATGATTGGTTCTCTACTATATCTTTGTGCTTCTCGTCCTGACATAATGCTGAGTGTATGCATGTGTGCGCGATATCAAGCAGCCCCTAAAGAATGTCATCTTAAAGCTGTTAAGAGGATAGTGAGATACTTGATACACACACCAAACTTTGGCATTTGGTATCCTAAGAGAGCCTCTTTCGATCTTGTTGGCTATTCCGACTCGGACTATGCCGGTGACAAGGTTGATAGAAAGTCAACTTCGGGTACGTGTCAATTCCTTGGTCGATCCCTTGTATCTTGGTCCTCCAAGAAACAAAATTCGGTATCATTATCCACTGCCGAAGCAGAATACATTGCTGCTGGTTCGTGTTGTGCTCAATTGCTATGGATGACACAAACGCTTAAAGATTATGGGATACATGTGAGACGTGTTCCCTTGCTTTGTGACAATGAGAGTGCAATCAAGATTGGACACAATCCTGTGCAACACTCTCGAACAAAGCATATTGAAGTTCGTCACCATTTTATTCGTGATCATATTGCCAAGGGTGATATTAATCTTAAGCATGTTCGTACTGACAAACAACTTGCTGATATTTTTACAAAACCTCTTGATGAGAAAGTGTTTTGTCGCTTAAGGAGTGAGTTGAACATCATTGATGCTTCAAACTTGGAGTGATAACTCCTTTGATGCATGCAAGGCATGAGCCTCTTGACTAATCCTTGATATCTCTCTTATGATGATGATCATATGTCTTGGACACATTTGCCTCCTTGTATTGCATCTAACTCTTTGCAGGTACTTGGATGATCTACATTCCACAAGATTACCACACACTCAAACCATGAGTAATCTTGTCATTGACCAAGTATCTAGCCCTTTGGGATGTTGAGTTCAAGGAACAAATTTTCACATATCCTTTTTGACACCTTATGCATCTAGTATTTCACTCTTGTCATCTTGGATATTCTTGAGTATTTCCTTGCTTGCCTAACCCATGTAGGAAGATGAACTACACAAGTAGAAAAGGCGCTCCAACTTCACATTCTATGAGCACCTACATCAAGTTCACCTACATGAGCAAAGCATCAACAAGCCCAAGGTATGTTCTTCACATCTTTGAGGAGCTTTGCTCAAAGTCATGAGTACAAGCAGCTTCATAAGATGTGATCACATCAAATGCTTAATCGAAAAATGGCAACCCCATTTTGAGCTTAAACGATGAGTATGACCTATGATCAAATGTCTTCATTTGACTCCTAAGTCAATATACTCAAACATAGGTGACTTTGTCGCCGACCTTTATCTAGATGAAGTACATATGCTTTTGGAGTTTTTCTGTTATGTTCTCTCATTGAGTTTTCTTAAAAAAAAAAAAAAAAACTTCATCTAGAATTTCTTTTTATTTCTTTTCTTATGTTTCTTTGTGAATATCTTTCTGGAAATCTTTTTCTGGCTCTGATCAATTCCCTGAAAATCTTTTACAAATTCATTGCAAATCCTTTGAAACATCCCTCGCAGAGTGAGCTGGATTATTTCTGTGTTTCCTTGGATTTATCTTCCAGGACATCACCTTCTGCAGCTCCACTCAGTCTTAAATCTTAAAGAGGGAGAGGACTCAAATTTGGACTCAAATTGTTTCTCTATGAATGTTCTTATTTGCCCTGTTGTGATTCTTCAGGATCCCACTTCTTTCTTTCTCTCTTTCCATCCTTCCTGTCCTACCTAGTTTACTGTCCTTTTCGGCACTTGATGTCAAAGGGGGAGAGAACTTAGGGGGAGTAGGGAGAGTAGGGGAGAAGAGAAGACTTAGGGAAGAAAAGCAATCTTATCTTAAGGGGGAGAGAATCACATCAAAGCTTTGTCGTGTTTTACATTGGACATTACAATTGGCATCTTTCTTCTGATTTTGCTTTTTCCTTCACACCCCTTGTTATCACAATTGGTATCTCTTGGAATCTTTTAGCTTAAGGGGAGAAGACTTAGAGGAATCTTCACAATTGATATCCTATGAAAAGCAAAATCTCTCTGAGTTCATTGAAAATCTTTTAGCTTCGGAGACATGTTTGCTGATTCAAGCCTGTGCTCAATATGAGACACTCTTTATACATGTCCTCCCTGGCTTGGTACTCTTGATGTTCTTGCAGTTGGTTGAAGGAATACTCTTGTGTTATCTAACCTTGTTTTCTCAAGTTTATCCCTTCAGGTACAAATGCCAAGGAACCTCAAGGTAAGTATATGCATCTTGCAGAATGTGCATGATGGTGACTTGCTTGTAAATACTTGTTTGCAAGAAATCACCATGCACATATGCATTATCACTCACTTCCTTTTCTTCTGCTCTGATGCATATAGCCAAGCTGCATGTAGCACATCTTGCTTATCTCTCTTGTGTGCTTGTGGTAGTCCAAAACCATAATCTATGAAAATCTTGCACACTTGTAGGGGGAGCTTGTGTACTACATGCTTGTCAAAGCTTTCATGATAATCCTGTCTTTCTTTCAATAAGCTTTGATGTCTCGTTCAATATAATTTCAGTGTGTTGCCATCAATTACCAAAAAGGGGGAGATTGAAAGCACATTTGCTCTCCGGGTGGTTTTGGTAATTAATGACAACATACTTTGTGGTTGGACTAATGCTTTTATCAAGTATGTTTCAGGAAACCCAATCACATTGGTATGGCAAGATGACTGAAGAAGTGGACCCCTCAAGTGCTAAGACAAGCATTGGCAAAAGCTCAAGACTCCATTTTTGGTTTAGTGATCAAAGATCACATTGAGTCCATAGGAAAAGCCAATACTATTAAAAGGGGATGAGGTTGTGTTAATGTTCTTGTTGCTCAAGTGCTTGGTGATCTAACTCCCTCAACTATCAGCACTATTCACTACTTAACACACACCCATAAGTAATCTCGGTCAAACCAACTCTGTCTCACCGAGATGAAGTTATCTCTACAAACCCTAACATCTCGGTCACACCGATTCATCCAACTCAGTCTCACCGAGATGAACCTCTTCAGTTGTTTCTCCAAACCCTAGCTTCTCGGTCAAACCGATTCTGAGTTTCGGTCTCACCGAAAAAGGGCTGCCAACCTTCTGTGATCAGTTGACATCAATTCGGAATATCCGAGTTTATATTTTCGGTCTCACCGAGATGGCAAACCCTAACCTTTGACTCACTTCGGTCTCACCGAGATGGTATTTTCGGTCCCACCGAAAATCCCAACGTTCACTATATTTGAACTTTCGGTCTAACCGAGTTTTAACTTCGGTCTGACCGAGATTGGTCAAATGTGTGTGTAACGGTTGGATTTTGTGTGGAGGCTATATATACCCCTCCACCCCCTCTTCATTCGTGAGGAGAGCCATCAGAAAGTACCACCACTTCTACCATACACTTTCTGAGAAGTGAACCACCTACCCTTGTGTTGAGATCAAGCCATTCCATTCCTACCATATGAAACTTGATCTCTAGCCTTCCCAAGTTGCTTTCCACTCAAATCTTTCTTCCACCACAGCCATATCAGTGAGGAGAGTTGAGTGTTGGGGAGTTTATCACTTGAAGCACAAGAGCAAGGAGTTCATCATCATCAACACCGTCTATTACCTTTTGGGGGGTGGTGCCTCCTAGATTGGTTAGGTGTCGCTTGGGAGCCTCCGTCGTGATGTGGAGTTGAACCAAGATGTTTGTAAGGGCAAGGAGATCGCCTACTTCGTGAAGATCTACCCCGAGTAAGGCTAGTCCTCCGTGGGCGTAGGCCATGATGGAATAGACAAGGTTGCTTCTTCGTGGACCCTTCGTGGGTGGAGCCCTCCGTGGACTCGCGCAACCGTTACCCTCCGTGGGTTGAAGTCTCCATCAACGTGGATGTACGATAGCACCACCTATCGGAACCACGACAAAAATCTCCGTGTCACCAAACTGCGTTTGATCTTCTCCACTTCCATTTACTATATATGCAATTTACTTTCCGCTGCCCATACTCTAGAATTGCATGTGTAGTATGTTACTTGACTTGATCTTAATTGCAAAACTGCCAAAATCTGTCCTTGATAAAAGACAGAAATTTTATCTTGTCAAGTAGTCTAATCACCCCCCCCCCTCTAGACCTACTTCTTCTATCCTACAATTTGCAAGGGTGGTGCACACTGCTTTTGAGCCACAGATTCACAGAAATGTGGAAGCTTACATGGATGATATAGTGGTCAAGAGCAAGAGCAAAGATACCCTGATCCAAGACTTAGAGGAAACCTTTGAGAATCTGCGCAAGATACAGCTCAAGTTGAACCCCGAGAAGTGCGTCTTCGGAGTCCCCTCCGGCAAGCTTCTCGGGTTCTTTGTGTCCCAGAGGGGGATTGAAGCCAATCCCGACAAGATAAAAGCCATCGAGCAGATCGAAGCCCCGAAGCGCGTCAAGGACGTAAGGAGACTTGCAGGTTGTGTGGCTGCCCTCAGTAGGTTCATTTCAAAGTCTGCAGAACGCGCCCTGCCTTTCTTCAAAATCTTGAAGAAGGCAGGTCCTATGAAATGGACTCCGGAAGCGGAGGCAGCGCTGCAAGACTTGAAAGGATACCTATCCTCCACTCCAATACTTGTCGCACCTAGGCCACAAGAGAAGTTGCTGCTATACTTAGCAGCAACCAATCAAGTGGTTAGTGCTGCGTTAGTAGCGGAGAGGGAGGCGGATGAGGAATCTACACCACCGGCAAGCGAATCCAGCGACAAGCAGGGGGCTTCCCCGACAAGCTCTGGCCCCGACAAGGACAAGTCTGCGCAGGAACAAGGAGAAGTGCGAAGGAAGATGGTGCAGCGCCCAGTGTATTTTGTGAGTTCCCTTCTGCAGGGGGCTAGATCAAGATACTCTGGGGTGCAAAAGTTGCTTTTCGGCCTCCTCATGGCCTCGAGAAAGCTGCGCCATTACTTCCAAGCACACGAGATAACAGTGGTCACTCGCTTTCCGTTGAAGAGGATATTGCAGAATCCAGAAGCAACAGGCAGGATCGTCGAGTGGGCACTGGAGCTGTCAAGCTTTGGTCTCAAGTTTGAGAGTACTTCAACTATACAGAGCAGAGCTTTGGCAGAATTCATAGCTGAATGGACCCCAACGCCCGATGAAGAAGTTCCAGAGACAAGCATTCCCGTCCAAGAAACGAGCAGCGAATGGGTAATGTACTTTGATGGTGCCTTCTCGCTGCAAGGCGCCGGTGCCGGCGTGGTACTCATAGCGCCCACCGGAGAGCACCTCAAGTATGTTGTCCAGATGCACTTCCCCAAGGAGCAAGCGACAAACAATACTGCTGAGTATGAAGGTTTGCTTGCCGGCCTCAGAATTGCGGCCGAACTTGGGATCAAGAAGTTGATTGTGCGGGGGGATTCTCAGTTGGTGGTCCAATAAGTGAACAAGAGTTACCAGAGCCCTTTGATGGAAGCCTATGTTGATGAAGTGAGAAAGCTTGAAGAACACTTTGAAGGTCTGCAAATGGAGCACGTTCCAAGAGCTCAGAATGAAATTGCAGATGGCCTCTCAAAGTGTGCTGTAATGAAGTTACCTGTGGAACCAGGGACCTTCCTGCTCAAGCTAACTCAACCATCCGTTACACCATCAGTTGGGCAAAGTAAGAAAAGAAAGTTGGTCTCCGGCGATTACTTGCCGGCGGATCTTCCCGAAACCGCCGCCAAGGTCCCCAGGATCAACAGCCAAGATGCCGAGGAACAGTTTGCTCCTGCAGATCCAAGGGTCTGTACAGTGGAAGCAAACGTTCCCGACAAGCCTTGCCCCGGCAGGCTTGCCGGGGGACCATCAGCTCCGACAGGACCGCAGGTTCTTGCCGTAGAAGCTGAGGTTCCCGCAGCAGCCCTCATGCCTTTAGTCCTTGTTGTTGAGCCTCAGGCTCCAGCATGGGCACAACAAATTGTTCGTTTTCTGCAAACTGGAGAACTTCCCGACGACCCAGAAGAGATAGAGAAAATAACCAGGCAGTCAAGTATGTATCAGTTCGTTGGCAGCGAACTGTACAGAAGAAGGCTCAATGGTGTCAGGTTGAAGTGCATTTCCAGAGAAGATGGACAGAAGCTGTTGGCAGAGATACATGGAGGCATATGTGGCCACCACATTGGCGCAAGGGCACTTGCCGGGAAGGCGTTCCGGCAAGGGTTCTTCTGGCCAGAAGCCCTCCAAGATGCAACTGCACAAGTAACCAAGTGTGAAGCGTGCCAGTTCCATGCCAAACAAATCCACCAGCCAGCTCAAACTCTCCAGACGATCCCTTTGTCCTGGCCCTTCTCGGTCTGGGGGCTCGATATCCTCGGCCCCTTTCCCCGCGCAGTCGGGGGCTTTGAGTACTTGTACGTTGCGATCGACAAGTTCACAAAGTGGCCAGAAGTGGAACCAGTGAGAAAGGTGACAACACAGTCAGCAGTCAGGTTCTTCAGGTCAATTGTTTGCCGTTTCGGAATCCCTAACAGGATCATAACCGACAACGGTACACAATTTACAAGTCGCACCTTCATGCAATACGTCCAAGACCTTGGCGCCAAGGTCTGCTTCGCTTCTGTTGCTCACCCGAGGAGCAATGGTCAAGCGGAGAGGGCCAATGCTGAAGTGCTGCGCGGACTCAAGACAAGAACCTTCGACAGGCTGCGCAAGTGCGGAAGAAACTGGATAGAGGAGCTACCGGCGGCTCTTTGGTCAATCAGGACGACACCAAGTCGAGCCACCGGACAGACACCCTTTGCTCTTGTCTATGGAGCAGAGGCAGTTCTCCCCACGGAACTCGTATACGGATCTCCTCGAGTACTCGCTTATGATGAGCTCGAGCAAGAGCAACTGCGTCAAGATGATGCATTGCTCCTTGAGGAGGAACGTCTCCAGGCTGCTGTACGAGCTGCTCGATACCAGCAAGCCTTGCGTCGCTATCATAGCCGCAAGGTCAAGGCCAGGAGTCTCGAGGAAGGCGACCTTGTTCTTCGGCGTGTTCAGTCCGCCAAGAATTCCAACAAGTTGACGCCGAAGTGGGAAGGCCCTTATCGGGTGAGACAAGTCACAAGGCCCGGCGCTGTCCGCCTTGAGACCGAAGAAGGCTTACCGGTGAGCAACTCCTGGAACATAGAGCATCTTCGCAAGTTTCACCCATAAGGCGCGGTTGCCGTGATCCGCTCCGGCAACCACCTTTTGTACAAGTCTTGCCGCTGTTGCATGTAAACCTTTCTACAAAGCCGGGCGCAGATCTCGTGCATCAGTAAAGTTTTTATGCTTCGCACTATTCGCCATTTCCATGCCTTTCTTTGTTATTTGCATGCATTGTTTGGCACCTTGTGCAACGCACATCCCCGGTAAGCACTAGCAGGCCGTAAGGCCGCATACTTGTTTTCCTCCTCTTTTTCTTTCCCTCTTAAGCAGAAGGAGTATTCCTCGCGCACAAGTTTGCCGGGGGAGAAGGAGAGAGGTATGAACCAAGTGCTGTTCAAGAAAGAAGCCTTGTCGGGGAGCAAAACAATATATGAAAGCTAAGTTACCAGAATTTGAGCAGTTCAAATTCTTAAATTTTAGTTATCTTCCTTGAACAACCACACTTTGTATGGAAAACCTGTGCGCGGAGGAACCTACCCGTGGCTAGCCGCACCCTTACTTTGTTTTCGTGCACGCTCAACGACTTAAGTGAGCTGCGACAAGTGTCGCGCCCTTACTTTGTTTTCGAGTTCGCTCAGCAAGCTAAGTGCGCTGCGACTAGCCGCGGCAAGGTTACTTGCCGGTAAGGCCTTTGCCAGCAGGCTGCTAAGAGTCCAGCACTCAGCGCTCGCGGCAAGGGCCCCTTGCCGGCAAGTCCCCTAAAAGCGTAGGGTAGAAAACATACAAAGTGAAGGACCAAAAGCAAGGGAGATAACACCGCATTGATTGATCAGAATAAGATTGTATATTACAATGGATAACTTGCCGCAATAACTAATTGATTCATGTCCATAACATACTTTGCAGCGGCAAAGGAAACAGAAGGAAAGAAGCCTAATCTACGTGGTCGCCTTCGCGCCTTGAGATCTTGTTCACCTTGGCGACGATGTGGGCGACCTGCGCCTTCAACGCCTCCTGATCTGCGTCATCCGGCAAGGAGCGGAGGACGGTGACAAGGTTGATGCCAGGGTTGCGGTAGACGATCTTCGTCAAGACGCGCTCCAAGGTGCCCACGCAGAGCTGACGCGACTCTTCGGCCAGCTGCGCGGGGAGCTTCTCCCGCAGCCGTGTAAGCGCCGGCGCGATTCCCCTGAAGAAGAGACTTAACTTGGCGCTGTGGGGGAGGTTCTCGTCGGGAGAGTACACGAGGTGCTGCGCCCTCAGCGCCATCATCTCCTTGTCAATGTTGGCAGCGGAGGTGACCAGATCGTCAGTCCATTGCTCTACCGCCCGGCTGAAGTTGTTCGCTGAGACGGCGGCGCTCTCCACCAGGCCTTGTTCCTTGCGGAGCTCGTCCTTCAGCTTCGTCTCGCGATCCCGGGCAGCGTCGAGCGAATCAGTCAAAGTGGAGACCTTCAACTCCAAGTCAGCAATTGAATCTTTGGCGGCAGTGAGCTCGTCGCCCTTCTTGGAGAGTCGTACCTGCAAGTCGGAGTTGGTGTGGGCATCTTTCTCCCGCTCCACGTTGAGTGCGGTGACCCTGTCCTCACTTGCCTTCAGGTACCGCTCCAGCTGATCCACCTTGAGCTCCAGGTCCCTCTTGGCGGTTTCCGCGGCGGCTGCGGCTTCCTTTGCCTCTTTCAGGGCCCCGCCAAGGGTCTGCTCCCGGGCGGTGAGTTCGTCGTCATGGGCGTCGAGCTCAACCTTCCGCTGGTTGAGCGCCCCCTCCCGACGAGACAGTTCCTCGGCGGCCAGCCGCTGTCGCTCTTCTGCCTCCGCCTTCTCCAGGAGGAAGGCTTGCTGCTCCCCGGCAAGCTCTTCCCGCTCCTCCGCCAAGTTGTGGAGGGCGGCCTGGTTGGCGGCGCGAAGCTCCGCGGCCCGCTTCTCCAAGTCAACTCCAGCCTTGGCGGCAAGAGCTTCCCGGGAGTCCAGCTTCGCCTGCCTGGCCCGGTAAAGGGCCAGGAGCCGGCGAAGGAGCTTCTCCTCCTCGGGCTCGTCTCCACCGCCAAGTGCTTCAACAACCTTCAACCCCGCGGAGGTGAGGACCTCTCCGTCGTAGGTCTCTTCCTCCATGGGGGCTCACGACGAAGACCCCCACGGGACTTGTATAAAGACACCGTTGGGGGCCTCAAGATAGACGCCTGGCTGCTCCGTGGCGGCGGAGGGGTCGGCGGCCGGTGCAGCGCTTGACGCTCCTGCTGCCTCCGGGCCAGCAGTGTGGTCGCCGCCCCCCTCCCCAGCCGCGGCGTCTGCGGTCGGGGCGGTCTCCTCAGCGGCAGGCTCGTCGGCTCCGGCCATGCCCTCAGCGGCAGTGGCGTTGCCGCCGTCGCCTTGCGCGCCCTCCTCGCCGGCGGTCTCCGTCTCCATCCGCTCCGGCGCAGGAGGATCTAGCAGAAGAAAAAGAAAAGAAAGAGTCAAGCAAATATCCAAAAAAGAAGAGTCCGAGAAGAAGAAGCTACAAGACTCACCTTCGTGGACTTCTTCGACGACAGGCTCCCTCGCCGGGGAGTCCTCCCTTGGCGGTGGAGCAGTGGCCCCTGCTGGCGGAGGGCCGCCCGCGCCCTCCCTTGGTGGGGTGGTCACCCTTGTCGGGCTGCTCACCCTTGGCGGGGTGCCCGCCTTTGGTGGGGTGCCCGTCCTTGGCGGAGCGTTCTCCCTCGCCGGGGAGTTCACCCTTGGCGGGGAGGGGGAGCAAGTGGCTCATCGGGGGCAGTCTCCGGGCGCTCCCGCGGCTGCGGCTCCACTTCTGCACAAGACAAACAAGACAACAAAATATCAGTACAAATAACAACCTCAAGCGTGCCCGACCAACAGAAAAGGATAACTACCAGACTTACGCTGGGGGCTGCGCTGGGGGCTGCTCCTCGGAGCAACGGGTTGATCCGGCAAGCTTGCCGCTGGCGCGTCTCCGGTCGCCGCGACGGGCGAGTCGTCTTCGACCTCGACCACTGGGATCTTGGCCCGCTTCGCCGTCCGCTGGGCCAGGGTCCTGAAAGCAAAACAAGAACAAGATCAGAATCATCAAGAAAGATCAAGACAAAATCGAAGAAGTTACAAGTGACAAGTACTTACTCCTCTTCCTCGTCGTCGTCGGAGCTGAGGGCGGAGAAGTCGAACTCCACCTGAGGTGCTCCCGCGCGAGGAGCAGGAGGAGAAGGCTCCCTCGGGCGCTTGGCGGTCTCCGGGGCTGGGGGCTGCGAAGACCCAGCCTCCGTTGACGCCGAGGCCCGAGGAGCAGGAGGAGCGGCCGTTCCACTCCGGGAGGATCCCCCTCCGCTTGGCGCTGGCGCGCGGGGCGCCTCCTCCGTCGCGGCCTGGCTCGCCCTGGTGGCGCGCGTCGCCCGGCGCGTAGGCTGCCGCCTAGGCGCCTGCGTCCTCGTCGCCGTCGCCACCTTGCGGAGGCGCTTCCTCGGTGGTTGCGTAGGACTTGCTGGAGGCGGGGAGTTCTCTGAGGACGAGGTGGCATCGTCGTCAAGTCCCAGAGATCCACCGGTGTCTTCATCGGCCTCGACGTCCTCCTCCTCCTCCCCGGCAGGCTCGCTGGGCCTAGCGCCATGCCCGGCGGCCTCGCTCCCTCCGGCGGTTCCGCTCCCTCCGGCGGCCCCGCTCCCTCCGGCAACCTCGCTCCCTGCGGCGGCCTCGCTCACCCCGGTAACCCCGGGTATCCCGGCATGCCTCAGGGAGGGCACCCCGGCAAACTCGTTGGGCGGAAGCTTGAGCAGCCTGAGGATTTCCGCCTCTTCTGCTCGATTCGCCTCGTCCGCGGCCTGCGCCTCGTCGACGGTGAATCCAAAATCTCCCGCCGCTGCAGCTGCGGCGGCCTCTTCCATCCTGGAAGCAATGTAAGCTATGTCCCACGCCGTAGTGGCCCGGGTGAGGCCCCTGTTCTCCTCGGAGTTCTTGGGCGTCTCAACTAAGTTGTCGAAGAAGCTCAGCACAGTATCCGGCGGAGGCTCGATCCAAGTGGGGACGATGCCATGGGAGTCGCACTCCGGCATCATCGCGCGCAAGGAATCGCAGGCGGTGCTGTTGCACAGTGGCACTACTCCCTTGGCCGGTCTGAACCACTCCGGATGGGCCGGGTCGTGCTTGAAGAGCTCTCGGACCATTCCTTTCAGCTCCAAAGCGGTGAAATTGAAGTTCAATCCTGGGCGCAGCCTCATGATATCCGCCGCATTGCCAAATTCCCAGGCGGGCCTTTTCCTCTCTTGTAAAGGGGCAATGCAGCGGCAGAGGAAATCTGCCCCAACCTCTCCGATGGTCAGATTAGCTACCCGGAGACGGATAATCCTGACGAGGGCAATAGTGAGCTTGTTGTCCTCCGGGGCCAATTCGCTCCAATTCCTGCCGCGCACTATGGCTGTTGTGCGCGGCGCAGTGAAGGGCTCCGACTTATCCTCTACTACCCAGCACCAATCTGCACGCCATTCTTCCCACTTGCCGCGGAGTTCTCCCTTCAGGTATGAATCCTTCTTATTCAGTCGGAAGATCCAGGAGATGCCGCCGGAAAGGGGGGCGCCAGCCTCTACTCTAGGCATAAAGAAATGGCGAAAGAGTGCTACGTTTGGATGGATCCCAACATAGTTTTCGCACAGATGTGCGAAAACAGCCATCGTAAGGATGGCGTTGGGGGTAAAGTCTAGTAGGTGGAGGCCATATGTGTTCATAATGTCGCAAAAGAACTCCGAGTACGGAGGGCACAATCCACAGTGGAAGAAAGCAGCGAAGAAGAAATACCCGCCGGGGAACATATCTCTCGCGACGGCAGGGAAGGCTCTGGTGCGGGGATGAGCTTTGGTCTCCCCGGACCAGAAGAGATAGTACTTGTTCCGCAGCTCCTTCGCGCCAAGCCTCGGCGCGAAGACCACGTTCCTCTTCCGCAGGGCGGCCAGCTTCGCCGCCTGCTCAGACTTCTCCTTCTTGGCCTTGTCAGCTTTCGCCTTGTCGCTCTTCGGAGCCATGGCGGAGGCGGCGAGGGAAGAGGCGAGGAGCTTGACGGCGCCGCAGATGCGGAAGACGGCAGAGGAGGAGTGGGGGCAAGGAGCAGCGGAGGATTTCTGGAGGATGAAGACGCAATGAAGACGAAGGAGGAAACTGCCCCTGCTTCCTCTTCTTTTAAGGGGGAAGTGGGGGACGCTCCGCATTTCCCATTAAACAACAGGCCACGATCTCTCCCACGATGCCGCAATCGACGCGTGCCGTTAGGGAGGGGCGCGGCGGATGCGGAAGGGGATACGGCTTGCCGTGGGCCGCGCGTGCCCGTGCACTGTTTTGGGCCTGGCCCAACAGCGCTCGGCACCGTGTGTGGCCCAGGCCCGGGGGCTCCTGTCGGTGTACTAAGATAGGGGTACCTTAGTACCCCCCAACTTGTGCACGGGCAGTAGCAGCTTCCCGCGGCAGGGCTTACCACGTGCTCGCCGGAAACCTTTCTGGTCCTTATAAAACCATTCAAGAACAAAGTATACAAGTCAGAAGATCAAGGCCCCGGCAAGAGGAGCTTGCCGGGAAGGCCGCACCAGGCTCAAGGATATCATTTTAATACAAGACCCTGGCAAGAGGAGCTTGCCAGGAAGACCAAGGAATGCACACCTCAAGAAACGCCCCGGCGCATCCTGCGCCCGGGCAGGACCCGGGGAGCGACAAGCTTCCGGGCCCGGCAAGATCACGGCCCCGGCAAGGTGCTTGCCGGGGGGAACTTACGCTGTGTGCCCGCGCTCCAGCTCATCTGCCCACGCGTCGCCCTGGGGCCCTTCCAGGGACGCGTGGCGGAAGGCTGTGCAGCCTGGGGCACACGGTGGCGAGCCACGGTGACGAGGCTACCGCCGTGTCGAATGGAGAAGCATGGACGGACACTTTTGGGGTCGACGGTGACGGGCATTTAATGCCCTTGTCCCCCACTGTCAAGGTTAGGTGATGACCACTGTTCATCCACCGTTCACGCACTATTCCCGCACTGTTACAACTACCACCAAAGTTACATTTTTGCCCTCCTCTACATTGACACCTGTCGGTGACCCCTTGAGCTATAAAAGGAGGCCCATGCACAACGTAGAAAGGGTTCGAATCCTAAGCAACTCCCTCGCTCGGTGTAGCTAGTACTGTAGCTCTTCAAGCTCCAGAGCTCAATACAACCAAGGCAGGAGTAGGGTTTTACGCGTCCGCGCGGCCCAAACCTGGGTAAACTGCCCGCGTGCGCTCCTCGATCTGCTCTCCGTGCTCCCTCCGCTCCCTTACCGCAACGTAGAAGGGGCTCCGGTCCCATTGGTGCTCGTGGGAGGACAGTTTCCCCCGACAATGACCTTCTCGAAGAACTTGTCCTTGGGGTGTTGGAGGACGCCATGATGATCTAGATCTGTCAAAAACAGCAGCTCGAAACGAAAACAGAGGATTTCTTCGTGATACAGAGGTCAAAACCTTCGGGAGTATATATAATGAATTTTTCCCGAACGAAAGGAGTAAGCCACAAGAAAACGGAGTCCAGGGAACACACGGGGTGCCCTCGAGGCAGGGGGGCGTGCCCTCGGAAGGGGGGCGCGCCCCCTACCCTGGAGGGTGCCCCGTGTCTCTTCTGGACTGCGGTTTATTTATTTATTTTTCTAAATATTCCAAAACGGAGAAAATTGCCTTTAGAACTGTTTTGGAATCGGTTTACTTACTGTATCACATACCTCTTCCTTTTCGGAGGCTGAATCATTCTGGAAAGTGTCCCTTATGTATTCCTTCGGGGTTATGGTTTCAATAATATTAGTTTCAACATTTATAGGATTACCTGAGATATGATGTTTGATCCTTTGACCATTCACCACCTTCGGACTTGTGCCTTCAAAGTTTTTGATTTTTATGGCACCGGAACGATAGACTTCCTCGATAATGTAAGGTCCTTCCCACTTGGAAAGGAGTTTTCCTGCAAAAAATCTTAAACGAGAGTTGAATAGCAAGACATAATCACGTACGTTAAACTCACGCTTTTGTATCCTTTTGTCGTGCCATCTTTTAACTTTTTCTTTAAATAGCTTGGCATTCTCGTAGGCCTGGGTTCTCCATTCATCGAGACAGCTAATATCAAATAGCCTCTTTTCACCGGCAAGTTTGAAATCATAATTGAGCTCTTTGATAGCCCAATATGCCTTATGTTCTAGCTCAAGAGGTAAGTGACAAGCTTTTCCATATACCATCTTATATGGAGACATACCCATAGGATTTTTGTATGCAGTTCTATAGGCCCATAATGCATCATCTAGTTTCTTGGACCAATTCTTTCTAGACCTATTAACTGTCTTTTGCAAGATTAATTTCAACTCCCTATTACTTAGTTCTACTTGACCACTAGTCTATGGGTGATAAGGTGATGCAATTCTATGGTTGACATCATACATAGCAAGCATCTTACGGAAAGCACCATGAATAAAATGTGAACCACCATCAGTCATTAGATATCTAGGGACTCCAAACCTTGGAAATATAACTTCTTTAAGCATATTAATAGGGGTGTTATGATCAGCACTACTAGTTGGAATAGCTTCTACCCACTTAGTAACGTAATCAACAGCAACTAGAATATGTGTGTACCCATTAGAGGCAGGAAAATGTCCCATATAATCAAAGCCCCAAACATCAAATGGTTCAATAACAAGTGAATAATTCATAGGAATTTCTTGACGTCTACTAATATTACCTATTCTCTGACATTCATCACATGATAAGACAAACTTACGGGCATCCTTGAAGAGAGTAGGCCAATAAAAACCGGATTGCAATACCTTGTGTGCAGTTCTGTCTCCCGCGTGGTGTCCTCCATAAGCTTTGGAGTGGCACTTGCGTAACATCTGTTCCTGTTCATGCTCAGGCACACAACGTCTAATAATACCATCCACTCCATCTTTATAAAGATGTGGGTCATCCCAAAAGTAATGCCTCAAATCCTAGAAGAACTTTTTCTTTTGCTGGTATGTGAAGCTAGGTGGTATAAACTTAGCAACAATGTAATTAGCATAATCAGCATACCAAGGAGCTACTTATGACAGCTAGTTGTTCATCGGGAAAGCTATCATCAATAGTTTGTGGGTCATCAAGTATATTCTCTAACCTAGACAAGTTATCTGCTACGGGGTTCTCAGCTCCTTTTCTATCAATAATATGCAAGTCAAATTCTTGCAGCAAGAGAACCCATCTAATGAGTCTAGGTTTAGCATCTTTCTTTTCCATAAGGTATTTGATAGCAGCATGATCAGTGTGAATAGTTACTTTAGAATCAACTATATAGGGTCTAAACTTATCACAAGCAAACACAACTGCTAAAAATTATTTCTCAGTGGTAGCATAATTTCTTTGGGCACTATCTAGAGTTTTACTAGCATACTGGATAACATTCAATTTCTTATCAACTCTTTGCCCTAAAACAGCTCCTACAGCATAATCACTAGCATCGCACATAATCTCAAAGGGTAAATTCCAGTCAGGAGGCTGGACAATAGGTCCAGAGATCAATGCTTTCTTAAGTATTTGAAATGCTTCTAGACAATCATCATCAAAAACAAAAGGAATATCTTTTTGTATGAGATTAGTTAGAGGCGTGGAGATCTTGGAGAAGTCCTTAATGAACCTCCTATAAAACCCGGCATGACCAAGGAAACTTCGTATACCTTTGATATCCTTAGGGCATGACATCTTTTCAATAGCATCAACTTTAGCTTTGTCAACTTCAATACCTCTTTCAGAAATTTTATGTCCCAAGACAATGCCTTCATAAACCATAAAGTGGCACTTCTCCCAATTCAAGACAAGGTTAGTGTCTTCACATCTCTGCAAAACTCGATCAAGGTTGCTTAAGCAATCATCAAAAGAAGTTCCGTAAACGGAGAAATCATCCATGAAAACCTCAACAGTCTTTTCACAAAAATCAGAGAATATAGCCATCATGCATCTTTGAAAAGTAGCAGGTGCATTACATAAACCAAAAGGCATATGTCTATAAGCAAAGGTACCGAAAGGACAAGTAAACGTGGTCTTCTCTTGATCCCCTTTTGATACAGGTATTTGAGAGAAACCAGAATAACCATCTAGAAAGCAGAAATGAGTATGTTTGGATAACCTTTCTAGCATTTGGTCAATAAATGGCAAGGGGTAATGATCTTTCTTAGTAGCTTTATTTAACTTACGAAAATCAATTACCATCCTATAACCTGTAACTATTCTTTGCGGGATCAATTCATCTTTATCATTAGGGACGACAGTCATACCTCCTTTCTTAGGAACACAATGGACAGGACTTACCCACTGGCTATCAGCAACTGGATAGATAATACCAGCTTCTAGGAGCTTTATTATTTCCTTTCTTACCACTTCTTTCATCTTAGGATTTAACCGTCACTGATGATCAATAACTGGTTTAGCATTTTCTTCCAATTTTATCTTGTGTTGGCATATAGTGGGACTAATGCCCTTAAGATCATCCAGAGTATATCTAATAGAAGCTCGGTGCTTCTTCAGAGTTTTCAATAATCTTTCTTCTTCCTGCTCTGAAAGGTTAGCACTAATAATAATAGGATATATCTTCTTTTCATCAAGATAAACATACTTAAGATTATCAGGCAAAGGTTTAAGTTCAAACACGGGATCACCCTTGGATGGAGGAGGATCCCCTAGGATTTCAACAGGCAAGTTGTTTTTCAATACGGGTCCTTGTTTAAAGAAAAATTCATCTATCTCCCTTCTCTCATTCATATGCATATCATTTTCATGGTCTAGCCAGTATTGTTCTAAAGGGTCATTTGGTGGCACGACAATAGAAGCAAGACCAATAATTTCATCTTTACTAGGTGGTGCCTTTTCAAGGGGTTGTCTACGGAATTTAGCAAAGTTAAAATCATGAGACATATCCCCTAATCCAACAGTGACAATGTCTTTCACGCAGTCTATTTTGGCATTAATGGTATTCAAGAAGGGTCTACCAAATATAATGGGACAGAATGCATCTTGTGGGGAACTAAGAACAAGAAAATCAGCAGGGTATTTAACCTTCCCACACAAGACTTAAATATCTCTAACAATCCCAACTGGTGAAATAGTATCTCTATTAGCAAGCTTAATAGTAACATCAATCCCTTCTAACTCAACAGGTGCAATATCATGCATAATTTCGTTGTACAAATCAAGAGGGATAATACTCGCACTAGCACCTACGTCACATAAACCATGATAGCAATGATCTCCTATCTTGACAGAGATAACAGGTAAGCCTACAACAGGTTTATGTTTATTCCTAGCATTGGGTTTGGCTATTCTAGCAGACTCTTCTTGGAGGTAAATAACATGTCCATCTAAATCTTCTACCAAGAGATCTTTAACCATAGCAACACTAGGTTCAACTTTAATTTGCTCAGAGGGTGTAGGTGTTCTAGTATTACTCTTACGAACTACAGTTGAAGCTTGAGCATGATCCTTTATCCTAACAGGGAAAGGTGGTTTCTCAATATAAGCAGTGGGAATAATAGGATCAACATTATAAGTGATAGTCTTTTCTTCAACTTTAATAGGTTCAACTACTTTTACTTCAATAGGGGGTGGTATTTAAACCACTTCTCCTTGGGGAGATCAACATGAGTAGCAAAGGATTCACAGAAAGAAGCTACTATCTCAGAGTCAAGTCCATATTTAGTGCTAAACTCACGGAAAACATCGGTATTCATAAAAGCTTTAACACAATCAAACTTAGGGGTCATACCTGACTCCTTACCTTCGTCGAGATCCCAATCTTTGGAGTTGCATTTAATTATTTCCAATAAATCCCATTTGAAGTCAATAGTCTTCATCATATAAGAGCCAGAACAAGAAGTATCGAGCATGGATTGATTATTATGAGGAAGCCGAGCATAAATTTTTTGAATGATCATTTCTCTTGAGAGCTCATGATTGGGGCATGAATATAACATTGACTTAAGCCTCCCCAAGCTTGAGCAATGCTTTCTCCTTCGAGAGGCCAGAAATTATAAATATAATTACGATCACGATGAACCTGGTGCATAGGGTAGAACTTCTGATGAAATTCCAGCTTCATACGATTATAGTTCCATGATCCAATATCATCGCATAGCCTAAACCATGTCAATGCATCACCCTTCGAAGATAAAGGGAAGACCTTCTTCTTGATAACATCCTCGGGCATACCTGCAAGCTTAAAAAATCCACAAACTTCATCCACATAGATTAGGTGTAAATCGGGATGCAATCTTCCGTCTAGTGTAAAAGGATTTCCAAGCAGTTTCTCAATCATACCCGAAGGAATTTCAAAGCAAAAATTTTAAATAGGTGCAGTAGGTTGAGGAGCAACTCTTTGCTCTTCTGTTCAGGGTGAAGATACCCCGAACAAGCCCCTCAAAGGATTTTGAGCCATAGTGACAAGTGACAATAAATTTCAGCACACTATATAAATTTTTCCTTACCAAATTCCACTTACCAAAGGCGCTTCACTCCCCGGCAATGGCGCCAAAAAAGAGTCTTGATGACCCACAAGTATAGGGGATCTATCGTAGTCCTTTCGATAAGTAAGAGTGTCGAACCCAACGAGGAGCAGAAGGAAATGATAGGCAATTTTCGGTAAGGTATTTTCTGCAAGCACTGAAATTATAGGTAACTGATAGTTTTGTGAAAGGATAATTGGTAGCAAGTAATAAAAGGTGATGCGGAGCATCCCGAGGTCATCCCCATGGACCCTCTTCCACCTCGTCAAGTGCCTCAAGGACCAATGACACGTGCTCGTGCTAGAGCTCTCGAGACCGAGGTGACGTCGCTCCTAGCCCTACTTCCATACGAATCTTGCGAGACATGGTTGCTACCTCAGACGGATGTGCTTTGTGTGCTCAGGTGTGAAGAAGACCACATTGGAGAAGGGCGTGAAGACGGACAAGTCCCCAAGTTCACGGACGAGTTGATGCATCGAGAAGGGCAGAAGGAAGCTCCAGGCCCCGGACATCCGGCCCCCTGGCCCGGACATCCGGCCCCTGGGCAATCATCTACAGAAGGCCAGCAGACGACGCTACAGGGCCCGGACATCCGGCCAGGGCCCGGACATCCGGCCTCGGGCCCGGAAATCCGGCGCCACTGTCCAGAGAGCACCCGAGGCTCGACCGCTCAGGCCCGGACATCCGGCCCCTCGCCCCGGACATCCGGCGCCCCGCGAAGCCCCGGACATCTGGCCCGACGCCCGGACGTCCGGCCCCTGATTTGCCTGCGTGCATCCCCTCGGCCGAGGCCCGTGTACCCCTTCGCTCCGTATACTATATAAACTCCTTTCTCCCCACCGTTTAGGGTTAGCTTTTGGATAGCTCATTTCAGACCTTTGTGTGGATTCTCTCCCACGAGACCGCGCGCCTCTTCGGAGAAGATCCACCTCGGATTCAAGACCTCCACATCGGGGAAGATCCCAAGGGATATCCAAGACCTCCTCCGGGAGAAGACTATCTTTGTACCACCGTCGTTGACTATGGACCGTGTATCTCGATGTGTATCGTGGATCTAGCACTTGTGTGATCATCTTCGTGTTGATTTGTGTGTTTTTCCTCTCGTGTTTTCCCCCGTTTCCGCCTTGTGTTCTCCGTGTTCATCGTGGGATATCCTCCAAGCGTGAAAGATCTGCTGATTAGGGTTCCACCCTACATCATCTTGGTATCAAGAGCATAGGTTGATCACGATTTTGGAGCCCCACGCCCTGTTTTCTAGCTTGTTTTTGTCGTGTTCTTCCCAAATTCGGAAATTCCCCACAAAAAGAGCCCCAATTTTTTTTTGTGATCTGTTGAATTTGGCGAGATTTTGTTGAATTTGTTCCATGGATTCGCTGTGCCACGAGTGGATCTAGCTTTTCCTCCACTTTTCCCCAATTTTCATCCGCAAAATCCGACGAATTTTGGCCCCAAAATCACGGATTGCAAGGAGTTCTTTGTGGCCTCGGGCACCCCGGACATCCGGCCCGTGCCCCGGACATCCGCCCCGGCCCAGACATCCGGCCCCTAGCCCGGACATCCGGCCTCCCGCAGCCATTTTTCCTCACCTCCACCCCACCTCGCACTCCCCCACCGCCATTTTCGTTCGGTAACCCACCCAACCTTCCGCATACCACCACCACTTCCGCAACCACCATCGCTTAACCGCTCCGAGTGTGAAAAGTTTGTCTCCCTTTGCCTTGGATACTTGAGTTGTGGTTTCACCGTTTCCTTGGATGTTTAGGCTACCTTGGAACGGCAAGACTTCGACAACACCACCGCTCAACTTCGGCAAGGACGGTAACATCGACGACACTTTGTTCCTTCTACCTTGCAATTGCATTGTCACCCTATGAACCATCTTTGTGTAGCTTTCCCATTGAGACTAGCCATTTGAGTATTGCCGGGCCACGACACTTGTGCACATTAGTGATAGGCATAGATACTTCATACCATATCATCATATCTCCGTGTGACACAAGAGTGTCCCGCATACACAATAGCTACCTTGATCCGAGAAGCATGCATAAGTGCCCAAAGAAATAGCTCACAAGCTTTTAAGCAAAAGAGCCAACCAAAGCAAAAAGACAATAGCATCATACGCCTTGCATCAAAAGAGATCATACATCATAGCAACATCATCTTGTGCTCAAGCATCGGCACATCATACACTCATAGCATACTTGTGATAGATAGTCGTTACGTTTGCCTCTTATAGGTCGTGCACAAGTGCGTATCCGCCTATTAAGCAATCGGTTAGCGTCTCTCTAGTGTTGTGCAACACGAGCATTTTTCGTGGTTTCCACATTTTCGCTCACCCTTGGTTGCACAACCACATCTATCTATCCGTGCGTGTGTTCCGTGTGCTACTTTGCTAGTGATCTACTTGTTGCATGAGCAAATTGTGAACCATTTTCAACATCATTAAGTCATTTTGACGATTGCATTGAATTTGTGCCACATCCTAACCAAGCTCCTCTCAAAGCTTTACTTGTGTAGGTGTGAGAATCGACACGAAGTGGTACCAATAGTGCTATTTCCGGGTTACATTATCGAGTGATCATTGATCCATTTTCAACTTCGGTTAAGGTACTTTTGGTATTGTCTTCTCCTTTCTCCCACTCACATACTTTCTTGTGATGATGGATAGGCCAAGTACATCTTCCAACTCGATCTTCGACGATCCTCAAGAAGCGAACAACTACGTCACCAAACTACATCTATTCGGTGTCCAACGAGCTCTACATCAAGAGAGTGAAGCTATGCGCGAGTACATTGGTCAAGTCGCCGAGGACGCGCGCCAATTTGAAGCAAGAACAAAAGAACAATTTGACATCATCAACACCAACATGTCTACTCAATACAACGAGCTTCGGACATTGATAATCAACCGACGTTCTTCTTCAACACCCTCTCAAAGACGAAGCCGCTCAAGTCGACATTCCGACTCCACGCAAGACTCAAGTACACCTACGTCCAACACTCTTCGTCAAGCCGCACGTCAAGATGGACGTAACAACCGGCAGCCTCTTCATGACAAGAGTTCACAAGAGCTATTCGACGAGCAAGACAGCCGACGCCGTCAAAACCAAGCTACACTTGAGCAAGCACAAGACCGGCAACGACTACGCCAACAACAACAAGAGCGAGCTCGTCAACACCAAGAAGAACTAGATGCCGAGGCTAACCGCCAAGCACAACAACGTCGAGAAGCTCAAGCTATGGAGGCGCAACGAGCGTTACAAGATGCACATCGCAATGTGGCAGCCCGCACTCGACACACTCGTCAAGAAGAGGATTTCCTTCGTGATGAGATGCAAGAGAGGCGCCATCAAGCAAGAATGCAAGACGAATCCCCTCTTCAAGCACGGCAAGAGCAACAACCCCAACAAGTACACCAAGCTCGGCAAGAGCAACGTGATAATGCCAACCGCCAAAATCAAGACCGCCCTCCCAATAGGCAAGGAAACAATGACGAGCATCGCTATGGCAAGCTCAAATTCACCATGCCAAAGTTCTCCGGAAGCATTGATCCCGAAGACTATCTCTCATGGGCATTGAAAGTTGACAAGATCTTTCGCCTTCACAACTTCGATGAAGAGAAGAAGATCGCAATGGCATCCCTTGAGTTCCAAGACTATGTTCTCATTTGGTGGGAGCAAATTATAGAGAGAAGAGAAGCAAAAGGTGAACCTCCTATCACCACTTGGGCTCAAATGAAGGAAGTCATGAGAGCACGCTTTGTGCCTACCCACTACAATCGTGACTTGTTCAAGAAGCTACAACTCCTCAAGCAAGGTACCAAGTCCGTTGAAGAGTACTACAAGGAGATGGAGATTGCCATGATAAGAGCAAACATCACGGAAGATGAAGAGCAAACAATGGCGAGATTCTTGAATGGACTCAACTATCCCATCAAGAAGATTGCGGACTTCCAACCATACAACAATCTCCTCGAGCTAGTACATCAAGCAACCAAAGCGGAGCGACAAGTTCAAGAGGACTACAAGTACTCCAAGTTCAACTCCAAGAACTTCGGCTCCTACAACCAAGCTTCAACGACTTCGGCTACTCCTCCTACCTCTACCAAGCCATCTACAAACTTCGGCGACAAGTCAAGCTACAAGAATGCGACTACATCGAGTCGTCCACCTTCTACCAACAACTTCAAGCCAAGAGCTTCCTCAACTACAACTCCAACCGAAGACAACAACAAGACGAGCTCCATCAAATGCTTCAAGTGCCAAGGACGAGGCCACAAGTCATTTGAGTGCAAGACCGTTCGCAGCATGATCATCAATGATGACGGATCTTATGACTCCATGAGCGATGATGAGATGGAAGCACTTGAGCATGTCGCTATGCATCGCCAAGTGAATGAAGAAGAAGACCGTCAAGTGTTTTGCGACAATGACTCAAGCCCCAATCTTGTTGTCTCCAAAGTCTTGACACTCCAACACCAACAAGATGACGACCAACGATGTCACATTTTCCATACGAAGGCCGGCATCAATGGACGCTCAGTCAAGGTTATCATCGATGGAGGAAGTTGTCAAAACTTGGCAAGCGAAGAGCTATGCGACAAGCTTCATTTGGTCAAGACGAAGCATCCTCACCCCTACAAGGTCCAGTGGCTCAACGACGCCGGAATTCTTCGAGTCGAGCACACCGTGCAAGTCTCTTTCAAGATTGGCGCCTACGAGGACACTCTTGAATGTGATGTGATACCCATGTCCGTGTGCCACCTTATTCTTGGACGTCCATGGCAATATGATCGTGGAGTCACACACAATGGACGGACAAATCACTATCATTTCAAGATGAAGGGCAAGGAATTCGTGCTCCGACCAATGTCTCCAAGTCAAGTAGCCGCCGACAAGCTTTTACCTACCAACCATCATGGAGAGAATGGTGAGAGAGTGAGCCACCAAAAAGAGAGTGAGAGCCACAAGCCAAATATGAGCGACTCCACGATGAGCGACAAGAAGCAACTAGTCCTATTTGCCACCAAACGTGAGATGAGAGAAGTGTGTGAGAACCCATCGAGCGTCTTCCACCTTGTGCTTTTATGCAAAGGGGAAGCCAAACCTACTAACACTTCACCACCTCCACCTTTTGTGTTGTCTCAATTGTTGCAGGAATTCTCGGACGTCTTTCCCGATGAACTACCTCCGGGTCTACCTCCACTTCGCGGAATCGAACACCGCATCGACCTCATACCCGGTGCACCACTTCCAAACAAGGCTCCCTACCGCTTCAACCCCGAGGAAACAAAGGAGATACAACGGCAAGTGCAAAAACTCATCGACAAAGGTCATGTACGTGAAAGCTTAAGCCCTTGTGCCGTTCCGGTTATTCTCGTGCCTAAGAAAGACGGAAGTTTTCGCATGTGTTCCGATTGTCGCCCGATAAATGCTATCACCGTTAGATACCGTCACCCTATTCCACGACTAGATGACATGCTTGATGAATTATGTGGTGCCAGAATTTTTTCCAAAATTGATCTTAAAAGTGGCTATTACCAAATTCGCATTCAAGAGGGCGATGAATGGAAAACATCTTTCAAAACCAAGTTTGGACTATATGAGTGGTTGGTCATGCCGATGGGCTTATCGGAAGCGCCCGGCACATTCGTGCGTCTTATGCACTTTGTTCTCCGACCTTATATAGGCGTCTTTGTAGTGGTTTACTTTGATGACATTCTAGTCTTTAGCAAGTCGCTTGAGGAACATGTTGACCATGTCCGTATGGTTTTGCAAGCCCTTCGCAAACAACAATTATATGCTAATATGGAAAAATGCACCTTTGGCGTTGACAAGGTTGTCTTCCTAGGATTTGTTGTTTCTTCACAAGGTGTTCACGTTGATGAAACTAAAATTGAAGGAATTAAAACTTTGCCTCAACCAACGAATCTCATGCAAGTGCGTAGTTTCCTTGGTCTAGCCGGTTTCTATCGACGTTTCGTGAAGGACTTTAGCACCATTGCTATGCCTCTACACGCCTTGAGCAAGAAGAACGCACCCTTCATTTGGGGTCCTTCGCAAGACACCGCGTTCAATGAGCTTAAGAGCTTGCTTACACACGCCCCACTTCTAGCCCTACCAAACTTTGACAAACCGTTTGAGATTCATTGTGATGCTAGTGGTACCGGCATAGGTGGCGTGCTAATGCAAGAAAAGCGCCCAATTGCGTACTTTAGCGAGAAGCTATCGGGAGCGCAACTTAACTATCACATCTATGATAAAGAGCTTTATGCCTTGGTGAGAGTTTTACGGGTTTGGGAACACTATCTTAGACCTCATGAATTCATTCTTCATACGGACCATGAGACACTCAAGTATCTCAAAGGTCAAACTAAGTTGAACAAGCGTCATGCTAAATGGAGTGAGTTCATTGAGTCTTTTCCCTATGTCATCAAATACATCAAGGGCAAAGAAAATGTTGTGGCGGACGCGCTTTCCCGCAAATGCATGCTTGTAACACAACTTGAGTTGAATGTGATTGGGTTTGAGCACATAAAAGATTTATATGAGCATGATCCTTTCTTTGCAAATGCTTATGCTAAGTGCTTGACTCACACTTCTTGGGAACATTACTACCTAAAGGATGGATATCTTATGAGAGCTAACAAACTTTGCATTCCCGAGTCTTCGCTTCGTTTGCTCCTTTTGCAGGAATCTCATGGAGGAGGACTCATGGGACACTTTGGACGCGACAAGACGTTTGCTACCCTCTCTAAGAACTATTTTTGGCCCAAGATGCTTCGTGACGTCTCACGCCTCACCAACCGATGTTCTACATGCCGCAAAGCTAAGTCCAAAGCTCAATCTCATGGTCTTTACATGCCTCTTCCTATTCCATACCATCCATGGGAAGACATAAGCATGGATTTCGTACTCGGATTGCCTAGAACCCAAAATGGCAAAGATTCCGTGCTAGTTGTCGTGGATCGATTCTCTAAAATGGCTCATTTCATTCCTTGTAACAAGATAGACGATGCTTCACATGTTGCAACTCTCTTTTGTAGGGAGGTCATTCGTCTACATGGCGTGCCGAAAACGATCGTGTCGGACCGGGACGTCAAGTTCTTGAGTTACTTTTGGAAAACCCTCTGCGCTAAGCTCGGAATCAAGCTCCTATTTTCTTCGGCGTACCATCCACAAACGGACGGCCAGACGGAGGTGACGAACCGCACGCTTTCCACGCTTCTTCGTGTGTTGATCAAGAGGAACATCCGGGAATGGGAGCAATGCTTGCCCATCGCCGAGTACGCCTACAACCGCGCAAGACATTCGACCACCGGCAAGTCTCCCTTCGAGATCGTCTACGGCTTCAACCCGTTGTCCCCATTGGACATCCTACCGCTACCTCTCCAAGAGCGCACGAACATGGACGCAAGTGCACGAGCAAGCTATCTCAAGAAGGTGCACGAGGATACAAGAGCAATGATCGAGCGACAAGTACATCGCCTCACCACCAAGCTCAACGTCAACAAGGCACCAATGGTGTTCCAACCGGTAGATCTCGTTTGGCTACATCTTCGCAAGGACCGTTTCCCACAAGAGCGCAAGTCCAAACTTCTACCTCGCGCCGACGGACCCTTCAAGGATCTATCTCCTTTCCATGGTGATGAAGAATTCGATCCGAGGTCGGATCTTTCCCAAGGGAGGGGAGATGATGCGGAACATCCCGAGGTCATCCCCATGGACCCTCTTCCACCTCGTCAAGTGCCTCAAGGACCAATGACATGTGCTCGTGCTAGAGCTCTCGAGACCGAGGTGACGTCGCTCCTAGCCCTACTTCCATACGAATCTTGCGAGACATGGTTGCTACCTCAGACGGATGTGCTTTGTGTGCTCAGGTGTGAAGAAGACCACATTGGAGAAGGGCGTGAAGACGGACAAGTCCCCAAGTTCACGGACGAGTTGATGCATCGAGAAGGGCAGAAGGAAGCTCCAGGCCCCTTGACATCCGGCCCCCTGGCCCGGACATCCGGCCCCTGGGCAATCATCTACAGAAGGCCAGCAGACGACGCTACAGGGCCCGGACATCCGGCCATGGCCCGGACATCCGGCCAAGCATGACCCGGACATCCGGCCTCGGGCCCGGAAATCCGGCGCCACTGTCCAGAGAGCACCCGAGGCTCGACCGCTCCATCCCGGACATCCGGCCCCTCGCCCCGAACATCCGGCGCCCCGCGAAGCCCCGAACATCCGGCCCGACGCCCGGACGTCCGGCCCCTGATTTGCCTGCGCGCATCCCCTGGGCCGAGGCCCGTGTACCCCTTCACTCCGTACACTATATAAACTCCTTTCTCCCCACCGTTTAGGGTTAGCTTTTGGATAGCTCATTTCAGACCTTTGTGTGGATTCTCTCCCACGAGACCGCGTGCCTCTTCGGAGAAGATCCACCTCGGATTCAAGACCTCCACATTGGGGAAGATCCCAAGGGATATCCAAGACCTCCTCCGGGAGAAGACTATCTTTGTACCACCGTCGTTGACTATGGACCGTGTATCTCGATGTGTATCGTGGATCTAGCACTTGTGTGATCATCTTCGTGTTGATTTGTGTGTTTTTCCTCTCGTGTTTTCCCCCGTTTCCGCCTTGTGTTCTCCGTGTTCATCGTGGGATATCCTCCAAACGTGAAAGATCTGCTGATTAGGGTTCCACCCTACATCAAAACGTAAAAGTAAATAGGGTGAAGCAAGGTGGCCCAAACCTTTTTGTAGCAAAGGACAAGCCTGGACAAACTCTTATGCAAGGTGAAGCGCTCGTAAGGACATATGGGAATTATCGTCAAGCTAGTTTTCATCGCGATCGTCTGATTCACGTTCGGTACTTTGATAATTTGGTATGTGGGTGGACCGGTGCTTGGGTGATGCCCTTACTTGGACAAGCCTCCCACTTATGATTAACCTCTAATGCAAGCATCCGCAACTACAAAAGAAGTATTAAGGTAAACCTAACCATAGCCTGAAACATATGGGTCCAAATCAGCCCCTTACGAAGCAACGCATAAACTAGGGTTTAAACTTCTTTCACTCTAGCAACCCATCATCTACTTATTACTTCCCAATGTCTTCCTCTAGGCCCAAATAATGGTGAAGTGTCATGTAGTCGACGTTCACATGACACCACCAGAGGAGAGATAACATACATCTCATCAAAATATCGAACGAAGACCAAACTCACATGACTACTAATAGCAAGACTTCTCCCATGTCCTCAGGAACTAAAGTAACTACTCACAAGACATAATAATGTTCATGATCAGAGGGGTATTAATATGCATAATGGATCTGAACATATGAACTTCCACCAAATAAACCAACTAGCATCAACTACAAGGAGTAATCAACACTACTAGCAACCCACATGTACCAATCTGAGGTTTGGGTACAAAGATTGGATACAAGAGATGAACTAGGGTTTGAGAGGAGATGGTGATGGTGAAGATGTTGATGAAGATATCCCTCCCCAAGATGGGAGAGTTGTTGGTCATGACGGCGGTGACGATTTCCCCCTCCCGGAAGGAAGTATCCCCGGCAGAACAGCTCTGCCGGAGCCCTAGATTGATTTCCGCCTCGGTTCCACCTCGAGACGGCGGGGTCTGGTCCCGAAGGCCTCCTCCTCATTTTTTCCAGGTCAAAACGCTTCATATAGGAGAAGATGGGCACCGTGGGCATGCCGGCTGGCCCTCGAGGCAGGGGGCGCGCCCTGGGAAGGGGGGCACGCCCCTACCCTCGAGGCCAGCCGGTGGCCCCTCCCGTGGGTTTCTTTCGCCTGATATTTTTTATATTTTCCGAAACGATGTTCTGTGGAGTTTCAGGGCTTTTGGAGTTGTGCATAGTTGGTTTCCAAAGTTTGCTCCTTTTTCAGCCCAGAATTCCAGCTGCCGGCATTCTCCCTCTTCATGTAAACCTTGCAAAATAAGAGAGAAAAGGCATAAGTATTGTGACAAAACATGTATGAACAGCCCATAATGCAATAAATATCAACTTATAAGCATGATGTAAAATGGATGTATCAGGGCGCGCCCTGGGGGGGGCGCCACCCACCCTCGTGGACAGGGTGTGGGACCCCTGGTCTGGATCTTCTTGCAGGTAGTTTTTATATTTTCCAAAATAATTCTCCGTGGAGTTTCAGGTCATTCCGAGAACTTTTTATTTCTGCACAAAAACAACACCATGGCAATTCTGCTGAAAACAGCGTCAGTCTAGGTTAGTTCCATTCAAATCAAGCAAGTTAGAGTCCAAAACAAGGGCAAAAGGGTTTGGAAAAGTAGATACTTTGGAGACGTATCAACTCCCCCAAGCTTAAACCTTTGCTTGTCCTCAAGCAATTCAGTTGATAAACTGAAAGTGGTAAAGAAAAACTTTGACAAACTCTGTTTGCTCTTGTTGTTGTAAATATATAAGCCAGCATTCAGGTTTTCAACAAGATCATGAACTAACCACATTCACAATAACTTTCAGGTCTCAAGACTACTCACATCAATGGCATAATAAACTAGCGAGCAATAATAATAAACCTCGGATGACAACACTTTCTCAAAATAATCATGATATGATATAACAAGATGGTATCTCGCTAGCCCTTTCTGAGACCGCAAAAACATAAATGTAGAGCACCTTTAAAGATCAAGGACTGACTAGACATTGTAATTCATGGTAAAAGAGATCCAGTCATGATCATACTCAATGCAAATTAATAGTAATACATGCAATGACAGAGGTGCTCTCCTACTGGTGCTCTTTTATAAGAGGATGATGACTCTGCATAAAAGTAAATAGATAGGCCCTTCGCAGAGGGAAGCATGGATTTGTAGAGGTGCCAGAGCTCGATTTTTAAATAGAGATTAATAACATTTTGAGCGGTATACTCTCATTGTTAACATAACAACCAAGAATCTAGATATCACCCATGCTACGCACATTATAGGCGGTTCCCAAACAGAATGGTAAAGTTTATACTCCCCCAACCACAAACAAGCACACTCCACGGCCATCCGGATCCACAGGGTACCGTCCAAACAAGCAACAGCCCTGGGGGGAGTTTTGTTTAATTATTATGATTTTGAGCATGGGACTGGGCATCCCGATTACCAGCTATTTTCTCGTGAATGATGAGCGGAGTCCACTCATCGTGAGAATAACCCACCTAGCATGGAAGATATAGACAACCCTAGTTGATACATGAGCTGTTCGAGCATACAAAACAAAATGTCATTTGAAGGTTTAGAGTTTGGCACATACAAATTTACTTGGAACGGCAGGTAAATACCGCATATAGGAAGGTATGGTGGACTCATATGGAATAACTTTGGGGTTTATGGAAGTGGATGCACAAGCAGTATTCCCGCTTATTACAGGTGAAGGCTAGAAAGAGACTGGGAAGCGACCAGCTAGAGAGCAACAACGGTCATGAACATGCATTAAAATTAATAAACAATGAATGCAAGCATGAGTAGGATATAAATCACCATGAACATAAATATCGTGGAGGCTATGTTGATTTGTTTCAACTACATGCGTGAACATGTGCCAAGTCAGATCACTTAAATCGTTCAAAGGAGGATACCACCCCATCATACCACATCACAACCATTTTAATATCATGTTGGCACGCAAGATAGACCATTATAAACTCTCAGCTAATTAAGCATGGCATAAGCAGCTATGATCTCTAATTGTCATTGCAAACATGTTTCGTTCATAACAAGCTGAATCAGGAACGATGAACTATCATATTTACAAAAACAAGAGAGGTCGAGTTCATACCTGATACGTCCAAAACGTATCTATAATTTCTGCTTGCTCCATGCCACTTTTGGGTGATATTGCTATGATATTCATACACTTCCATACACTTTTGATCATATTTGGACTAACTTACTAATCCAGTGCACCCCAGTGCCAGTTTCTGTTTTCGGTTGTTTTTGTATTTCAGGTTTTCACATTACGAGAACTGTCAGGAAAAATCCAGAAAAATTATATAAAAAATCAGCGTTCCAGAACCTACCTTGCGCCCGAAGTACAGCCGGGGGGGCCACCAGGGCCCCAGGCGCCCTGGCGGCGCCCCCCCTAGGCCGCGCCGGGGGGGCGCCTGGGCCCCCCGAGCCCCGTCTGATGCCCCCCTTTGGCATATATTTAGAGCGTCCTTCGAAACCCTCGGGACGGGAACTCTTTTTCGCGATCTCATCTCTGTTCCGCCGCCGCCGCCGCTTCCAAGATCGGGAGCACCAGGAGAACTCTTCCCGGCACCCTGCCGGAGGGGAGGATCACCATCGGGAGCCTCTCCACCACCATGGACGCCTCCCGGATGAGTTGTGAGTAGTCTCCCTTGGACCATGAGTCCATGACCAGTAGCTATGTGATGTTCTCCTCCCGTTCTTGTGCTTCACTAATTAGTCCTCGTGAGCTGCCCTACATGATCGAGGCACATATGTAATCCTTATGCTGTTGCTATGATGAGTTTGCTGGGATCCGATGGATTATGAGATTATGTTCAGATTGTGATTGAGTAATATATTTGATCTACCTCTTTTATATTTATGTTCATAAGTAATTCTTGCATGTTCTCCGTTGTTATTTATTGCTTTGGCCAAGTAGTAGGTAGTGACTCCAAGAGTGAACGTTATGCTCGATTGTGGGTTCATGCCCCTCGATGACTAGTTTGAGTGACAGAAACATGAGTCTAGGGGATGTGTTGTTGCCACAAGGGGGAAAACAACGTGCTTGTGCCCGCGGGTGCAAGGATTGTTTACTTTACGCAAAGTTCTTTTAATGCAGTTGTCTGTTGCTTTGAGTTCACTATGGGTGGGGCTCGCAACTTAATACCAGCGAGACGTTCTGGATAGATATCTCAAGGTGGATGATTAGTAGTAGATATTGATGGATTTCGGTCTACTTACTTTGGCGTACCGCCCATGCTTTGAACCTCAACCTTTCTTGCAATGTAGTCAGCATTGGTTTGCGTTCGTGGTCCTGTCAATTGCCCAGTTGTAATTCGTTTACCTCACATAGCTGTTTTATCGTCTTTTGGGAGAGAGACATCACTAGTGAACATCATGAGACTCCGGTCCATATTACCATCATTGATCACATCCGCTATTTACTTTTCGCTTTTACTTACTATTGCAAACATTATCTATCACTACTATCATTTGCGTTTAATCCTTTGTGAACTACAAGGCCGGAGGGATTGACAACCTCTCTGTACTCATTGGGAGCAAAGTTATTTGTATCTGTGTGCAGGTCCACGTTGATTGCTAATATCTGGCGCCGTTAGCAGTTGACACCTACTTGTTGAACCTAGGAGTCTCTGGGGATTCGATCCTTGGCATCTTTGCTAAGGGAAAAACTTCCACAACACTGCATCTCACACCTTCCACTTGGGGTAACCAACGAGGGGTTAGAGGCCCATCAAGGAGTTTTTCTGGCGCCGTTGCCGGGGACTCCACTCTTCAGGATAGGGGAGTTGCACGCTATCTTTTACCTTTGCTTTTAGTCTTGTTAGTTTACCTTTCAGTTTCTGCTTTAGTATCTTTTATCGAAAATCACAAAAATAGTTATCTTGCTTTCTTGCTACAATGGGTTCCACCGAGAACACCAAGTTGTGTGACTTCACTAGTCACAACAACGATGACTTTATCAGCACACCTATCACTACACCTGCCACTTCAGCACCTTCATATGAAATTAAACCTGCTTTACTGAACTTAGTCATGAAAGATCAATTCTCCGGTGCTGGAGATGATGCTGCTTTACACTTGAACAACTTTGTTGAACTTTGTGATATGCAAAAGTACCAAGAAATAGATGGTAATATTGTTAAGCTTAAGCTTTTTCCTTTCTCCTTGAGAGGAGGAGCTAAAATTTGGTTTCAGTCTTTGCCTAGAAATAGCATAGATTCATGGGACAAGTGCAAAGATGCTTTTATCGGAAAATACTATCCACCTGCTAAAATTATCCAACTAAGAAGTAACATAATGAATTTTGAACAATTGGATAATGAACACGTTGCCCAAGCTTGGGAACATATGAAATCTCTTATCAAGAACTGCCCTACTCACGGTTTGACTACTTGGATGGTTATCCAAACTTTTTATGCAGGCTTGAACTTTACCTCGCGGAACTTGTTAGATTCGGCCACGGGAGGAACTTTTATGTCAACTACACTTGGTGCTGCCACAAAGCTTCTCGATGAGATGATGGCCAACTATTCCCAATGGCACACCGAACGCGCTCCAACAGGTAGGAAGGTAAACTCTGTCGAGGAGATTTCCTCCCTTAATGAAAAAGTTAACTTGATCATGTCTCTACTTTCGAAGCAATCTTCTGTTGATCCTCGCGATGTTCCTTTAAATTCTTTGATTGCTCAAGAACAAGTAGATGTGAACTTTATCTCTAGAAAAAATTTGAACAACAATGCTTATAGGAGTAACTTTGGTAACAATCCTAGACCGTTCCCCTCTAATTCTTATAAAACAACAATAATTATCCTATCACCAAGAACTCCACTAGTGAACTAGAGACTATGCTTAAAGATTTCATCACTACCCAAAAAGCTTTTAATAATAGTGTAGAAGAAAAACTAAACAAACTAGGTGATCTTTCTTTTAAGGTAGACCATTTAGCCAATGAGGTAAAATTGCTAAAAATTAAAACTTCTCCTCTTGAGGAGAGAGAAGTCACTCCTATAAATGCTATTCAAGTGCGAATTAATGAAAACATTAGGATGATGGCTAAACTTAAAGAGAGATGGGCTAGAGTAAGGGAGGAAGAAGATAGAATTAAGAGCCTTCCTACCCACCACACTGTTGCTACTATCCAAGTTGTTGAGGATGTTCAACCTCTTAGCACCCAATGTACTCTTGGTCCCATTGGACCTATTAATGGTGATGCTATGACTATAGAAACTACCAAACAAGTGAACCTAAAGGACACCACTACCACCTTACTTGATGCTAATGACCTTGATTTTGATAATTGCACTCTTACCGAAATTATTGATTTCCTTCACAAGATGTCTAGAGACCCCCGCACTAGCACGCTTAATCTTGCCTTCACAGAGCATATCACTAATGCTCTCATCAAAGCAAGGGAGGAGAAACTTAGAGTAGAAGCCTCCATACCTAGAAAGCTAGAAGATGGTTGGGATCCTATGATAAAAATTAAATTGAATGACTTCTCTTGTTATGCATTATGTGATGTTGGTGCTAGTACCTCTGTTATGCCCAAAAGAATATATGATATGCTTAAATTGAAACCTTATGATTCTTGTTCTTTTGGTGTTCGTCTCGTTGATTCTTCCATAAAGAAACCTTTGGGGAGGATCGACGATGTTCTTATTGTTGTCAATGATAATTATGTTCCCGTTGATTTCACTATTATGGATATTGAATGTGATCCTTCATGTCCAATTATTTTGGGACGTCCCTTTTTACGCACCGTTGGTGCTATCATTGACATGAAAGAGGGTAATATAAAATTTCAGTTTCCTCTCAAGAAAGGGATGGAACACTTCCCTCGTAAGAAGATCAAGTTACCTTTTGAGTCCGTTGTACGGACTAGCTATTCTTTTACTCTTGATAAAACTTGATCTCTATGCATTATGCCTAGCTTAAAGGCATAAAAGAAAGCGCTTTTGGGAGGCAGCCCACATGAATAAATTTTTATATTTTGCTTTTGTTGTGTCTTGATGTTGTTTACTACAGTAGCATCATCATTGTATCTTTGCTTTTCATATTTGTGCCAAGTATAGCCTCTGATTGCTAGAAAGTTCAAAAGTTGTGAGGTGCTGTCCAGGAAACACATTCTGTCCTTGGATAGAAAAATTCGTATAAAATCACCAGATCATCTTTTTGGTCTGAATTTTTTCGAAAGCGTTATCTATATAATTGTCTTTCGTGCATCTGTTCTGAGTTTTTTGATTTGAGTTGCAGAAGTACCCCGAACAAATCATTTACTACCTGTTGTTCTGTTTTTCACAGATTCTGTCCTGTTTTGCCTTTCCTTCATTTTGCAAACCAAGAGCTTGCTTTTTCTTTGCAAAAACCTTTTCGCAATCTTGAGAAACAGTAGAACTTCAAGAATATCTTTATTTCCAGCAAGGAACAATTATTTTATTAAGGGTACTAACCTCGCTTATCAGATTATAATGAGTTATGTATGAAGGGAGTTTTCAAGTGTGCGAGGGAAGATGATAAAAAGATTCAGGAGTGTCAAGCGCTCAAGCTTGGAGATGCCCCCGTGCACCCCCAAGAAATATTCAAGGAGACTCAAGCGTCTAAGCTTGGGGATGCCCCCGTGCATCCCCTTCTCCATCAACATTATCAGTTCGTCTTTCGTTCCACTATATTTTAATCACTTCATGTGTTATGTGCTATGCTTGGAGCGTCTTGCTTTTAGTTTCCTTTTTAGTTTTTCATAACGAGTCAGAACTCAGCGTTCTTTATGTGGGAGAGAAACACGCTCCACTTCTACCTAGAACATAACATAGAATTTTCATGTCTATCTTTGCTGTGTGTGTTCTTTGTCTTTTAATAGCTACTATCATGCTCTGCTCTTAGTATTCATGCTTATCTTTTCAAAGAGCTTTTGTTTAGTTGGTTGCTTGAACTCTCTTTAATTATCATGCTCACCTTATTAAGAGAGTTTGCTTCCGTTGCATTGGTTAATATGTCTATGATAAAGATGCTACGTGCATAATGGCGCTTAGTAGTTCAGGTTTTCTTATGGTTAGTCTCAAATAGCTGGGGGATTCCCAGTGTGTTATTGGAGTACCAACTTGATTTGTTTTCCTATGATGTGGTATGGTTTAGTAATATCTTCCTTCAAGAATTTATTTTGATTGACTTGGCATATGCTCACGCATATTTAAGACTGTAAAGAAAGTCTGTCAAGCCTTGATGATCTTTTATTTCTGAGTAGCGATATAACTACCATGCCTGATTCAATGTTGCTTTGTCGCTCTGCATGATTATGACCGTCATTGCTCTCTTAGTTGGTCGCTCCCAGTCTTTTGCTAAACTCCACCTGTACTAAGCGGACTAACTTTGCAATACATAGCTCATGGGAAAGTAGCTTAAAAACTATTGTGGTAAAGAATATGTTGCTTATGTATCTTATTTCTTATAAGTTGCTTGCTGAGCGGTAACCATGTTTCTGGGGACGCCATCAACTGTTACACTTTTGTTGAATATCATGTGAGTTGCTATGCATGTTCGTCTTGTCTGAAGTAAGGGTGATTTGCCATGGGTTGAATGAGTATGCATATTGTTAGAGAAGAACATTAGGCCGCCAACCAAAGCCATGTATAATGGTGGAAGTTTTAGCTTGGACATTAATCCTCAATCTCTTATGAGAATATGCCTATGCATTAAAGAGGAGTCCATCATCTATTTTCTATGTTGTCCCGGTATGGATGTCCTCAAGTTGAGATCTATCAAAAACGAGAAATCAAATGCGATTTATCTCCTTGGACCTTTGTACAGATGGCATAGAGGTACCCCTTTGTGACACTTGGTTGAAACATATGTAATGCAATGATAACCAATGGAAATCCGAGCTAATTAGGACAAGGTGCGAGCACTATTGGTATTCGATGCATGAGGCTTGCAACTTATAGGATGTCTTATGCATGACACATATGAAGTACTACTACCGTTGACAAAATTGCTTCTATGTTTTCAAAATAAAAAAAGCTCTAGCACATAACCATTCTTTTACTTTTATGTTGAGTCTCCACCTTCTTTCTTCAAGCACCAACTACTCAGAGCATGATTGTCATTCTAAGTGTAATGTGCATTGTTCCAAAGTAGCATTGTCTTTTGCATGATTGTGATATCGTTTATTTTGAAATCATTGTATCTAGTCATCACTTAAACCTTGAAGGTGCCCCTGCATTTATGTTTTGCTTCACTAAAGGGGGCAAGCTAGATATCACTTTATCATATTTGCACATCATGTTCATTGCAAATCTATTTGATGCTTCAATGTCATGTTGTAAAACTTTCAGTCATTTGTGATTTTCTCATGAGGCAACTTAATTACTATAGAATCATTGTCTCAGTAAGCTTTTGTCATATGACTATGAAAAAGTCCTATATGGTTAATAGCATGTCACCACAGAAATTATTCTTGTTATCATTTACCTACTCGAGGACGAGCAAGAATTAAGCTTGGGGATGTTGATACGTCCAAAACGTATCTATAATTTCTGCTTGCTCCATGCCACTTTTGGGTGATATTGCTATGATATTCATACACTTCCATACACTTTTGATCATATTTGGACTAACTTACTAATCCAGTGCACCCCAGTGCCAGTTTCTGTTTTCGGCTGTTTTTGTATTTCAGGTTTTCACATTACGAGAAATGTCAGGAAAAATCCAGAAAAATCATATAAAAAATCAGCGTTCCAAAACCTACCTTGCGCCCAAAGTACAGCCGGGGGGGGGGCACCAGGGCCCCAGGCGCCCTGGCGGCGCCCCCCCCCCCCCTGGGCCGCGCCGGGGGGGCGCCTGGGCCCCCCGAGCCCCGTCTAGTGCCCCCATTTGGCATATATTTAGAGCGTCCTTCGAAACCCTCGGGACGGGAACTCTTTTTCGCGATCTCATCTCTGTTCCGCCGCCGCCGCCGCTTCCAAGATCGGGAGCACCATGAGAACTCTTCCCGGCACCCTGCCGGAGGGGAGGATCACCATCGGGAGCCTCTCCACCACCATGGACGCCTCCCGGATGAGTTGTGAGTAGTCTCCCTTGGACCATGAGTCCATGACCAGTAGCTATGTGATGTTCTCCTCCCGTTCTTGTGCTTCACTAATTAGTCCTCGTGAGCTGCCCTACATGATCGAGGCACATATGTAATCCTTATGCTGTTGCTATGATGAGTTTGCTGGGATCCAATGGATTATGAGATTATGTTCAGATTGTGATTGAGTAATATATTTGATCTACCTCTTTTATATTTATGTTCATAAGTAATTCTTGCATGTTCTCCATTGTTATTTATTGCTTTGGCCAAGTAATAGGTAGTGACTCCAAGAGGGAACGTTATGCTTGATTGTGGGTTCATGCCCCTCGATGACTAGTTTGAGTGACAGAAACATGAGTCTAGGGGATGTGTTGTTGCCACAAGGGGGAAAACAACGGTGCTTGTGCCCGCGGGTGCAAGGATTGTTTACATTACGCAAAGTTCTTTTAATGCAGTTGTCTGTTGCTTTGAGTTTACACTATGGGTGGGGCTCGCAACTTAATACCAACGAGATGTTCTGGATAGATATCTCAAGGTGGATGATTAGTAGTAGATATTGATGGATTTTGGTCTACTTACTTTGGCGTACCGCCCATGCTTTGAACCTCAACCTTTCTTGCAATGTAGTCAGCATTGGTTTGCGTTCGTGGTCCTGTCAATTGCCCAGCTGTAATTCGTTTACCTCACATAGCTGTTTTATCGTCTTTTGGGAGAGACATCACTAGTGAACATCATGAGACTCCGGTCCATATTACCATTATTGATCACATCCACTATTTACTTTTCGCTTTTACTTACTATTGCAAACATTATCTATCACTACTATCATTTGCGTTTAATCCTTTGTGAACTACAAGGCCGGAGGGATTGACAACCTCTCTGTACTCGTTGGGAGCAAAGTTATTTGTATCTGTGTGCAGGTCCACGTTGATTGCTAATATCTGGCGCCGTTAGCAGTTGACACCTACTTGTTGAACCTAGGAGTCTCTGGGGATTCGATCCTTGGGATCTTTGCTAAGGGAAAAACTTCCACAACACTGCATCTCACACCTTCCACTTGGGGTAACCAACGAGGGGTTAGAGGCCCATCAATACCAGCTTTTCTCATCTCAATTAGTTCATCATATATCATCCTTATTGCCTTTCACTCGCACGACCGAACAGTGTGGATAATAATAATAGTGCATGTGCATTGGGCTAAGCTGGAATCTGCAAGCATTTAATACAAGAGAGAAGACAAGGTAATGTGGCTCAAGGTTTAATCAACAATAAGGCATATGAGAGCCACTAAGCATTTTAATCATGGTATTCTACTCTTAACCCCCAAAGAAAAGAAAAGAAACTATTTACACGGGAAAGCTCCCAACAAGCAAAAGAAGAACGGGAAATCTTTTTGGGTTTCCTTTTAGTTACTACTACAAGAAAAGTAAACTAGCTAGAAGCTACAACTAATATTTTTTTGTTTTTCTTAAGGTTTTTTTTCTAGCACAGAAGAAAAAGACTAAGAAAAAGAAATGAGACTAAACATCGATGGTACAATGAAAGAGTGTGAGCACCGACAACTAGAATAAGTGTGAACATGAATGTAAAGTCGGTGAGAAACACGTACTCCCCCAAGCTTAGGCCTTTGGCCTAAGTTGGTTTATGGCTACGGATCGAAGCTACTCCCTCCAGTGTACTGAGATGTATCCTCTAGGTGCCACTGGTTGGCGAGCTCATCCAGCTCCACCCATAAACAGACTAACGGTAAGGATCAAGTAGTGGCTCTGGCTCAGGCTCTGAAGCTTGTGCTTGGCCTTGGTACTTGTAGAAGGCATCTGATGTAATGACGTATATGCTTGTGGACAGATCAAACAAAGATGGTGCAGGCAAGGTAACAATTTCACAATATATTTCATAAAACCTTAATTTATAATTAAGCAACCTATTCTTGTCTTTAACAATAAAATCCTGAGCTACCATGCTCTTGTAGTCTATATAAACACGGGCAAGCAATTTTTCTTCCTTCTCATGATGCCTAATAGGTATTCTAAAATATTCAGCAAGGCGAGAAGCAAAGATGCCTCCAAAGACGGGCCCCTTTGAGCGGTTCAGACTCAGTAGTTTAGCAACGACGGCGCCCAAGCTAAAAGTTGTGTCTTGAAACAAAGCATGGTGTAAGATGACAAAATCAGGGGCACTAAGATTCCCACTGTTCCCGCAACCAATTAAACATCTACTAGCAAATAAAGCAAAGTAGCGCAGAACAGGGAAGTGTATACTAGTGATTCTTGCCCCTGAGACTTGTCTAGCTTCCCCTACATCTATCATGCCAATAAACCCTTCAACGTCTTCACGACGTGGTTCATCAAGTCTACCTCCAAAGGGTACCTTACATATTTCACAAAATTCTAAGAGTGATATTTCCTTGATCACATCATATAAACAAAACTCCACTGTAGGTGGTGTTTTCTTAGCATGAAAATGAAAACTTTGCGTGAAAATATTGGTGAGTAAGAGATACTGTTCTTTCTGGTCGTGGAGGAAGTCGGTGAGGCCTGCATTATTTGCCAACCAATAAAAGTCTTCGTAAATACCGGCGGACATCATGAAATCATTACAAGACCATTCGCACTGTTGAACTTCCGCCATGCAAGGAAGATTATATTTGGGCTTCTTATTTTCTTCTTTCTTCTTCTCCTCTGAACTCTTACTGGAGGAGCCCCTCAACAATCTCATTATCATTTTGCTTTTCTGAAAACTTCAGAAAATTTTAGTAACACAAAATAAAAGTTAACCAAACTCAACAAGATTGATAGCAACAACTCCTACTAGTGCCTAGAGAGTGGAGGAGCCACATACCAAGGAACAATCTCCCCAAACAGTTTGGTGAATGGTGCTTTGAGCAAGGATTTCGAAAATGGCAGCAAGATGAGCTAGAACTCGGGTTTGAGATGGTTGGTGATTTTTTGGGAGGAAGAAGAAGAGTGTGGGTGCAGGAATAAGTGGAGGGGGTCACGTGGGGCCCATGAGGCAGGGGGCGTGCCTTGGCAGGGGGGCGTGCCCTGGACCCTCATGGCCAGGTGCTGGCTCCCCTCGCTGTGTGTTCTGTGCCATATTTCCTCAAATAATCTAGAAAAATCATATTTCATTTTCATGGCATTTGGAGAATTTATTTTTGGGGTATTTTTATTGCACGGATAAGTCTAGAAACAGACAGAAAATACTATTTTTGCTTTATTTATCCTAATTAACAGAAAGTAAAAGGAGGGTACAGAAGGTTTGTGCCATCTAGATTCACCTATCCCATGCTCATCAGAAGGAATCCATTAACAAGGTTGATCAGGTCTTGCTAATAAACTCTTTCCGAATAACATGAAACCGGAGAATTTTCAAATAACACTAAGTTACCTGGACGGGGATATGTATGTCCCCAACAATAAGAATGTCATATGTCTTCTTGGTAGTAGGAAGAGGAAATTCAAAACCTCCAATAGTGATAGTTGAATTTTTTCCAATATAATTGATACTGTGGACCTGAGGTTGTTTCCTCGGAAAGTGTACCGTATGGTCATTACCATTGACATGAAAAGTGACATTGCCTTTGTTGCAATCAATAACAGCCCTTGCAGTATTCAAAAATGGTCTACCAAGGATAATAGACATACTATCGTCCTCGGGAATATCAAGTATAACAAAGTCCGTTAAAATAGTAACATTTGCAACTACAACAGGCACATCATCACAAATACCGACAGGTATATCAGTTGTTTTATCAGCCATTTGCAAAGATATTTCAGTAGGTGTCAACTTACTCAAGTCAAGTCTACGATATAAAGAGAGAGGCATGACACTAACACCAGCTCCAAGATCACACAAAGCAGTTTTAACATAGTTTTTCTTAATGGAGCAAGGTATAGTAGGTACTCCTGGATCTCCTAGTTTTTTAGGCATTCCACCCTTGAAAGTGTAATTGGCAAGCATGGTGTAAATTTCTACTTTAGGTATCTTTCTTTTGTTGGTAATAATATGTTTGATATACTTAGCATAAGGATTTGTTTTAAGCACATCAGTCAAACGCATACGCAAAAAGATTGGACTAATCATTTCAGCAAAGTGCTCAAAATCCTCATCATCCTTTTTATTGGATGGTTTCGGAGGAAAAGGCATGGGTTTCTGGACCCATGGTTCTCTTTCCCTACCATGCTTCCTAGCAACAAAGTCTCTCTTATCATAACGTTCATTCTTTGATTGTGGGTTATCAAGGTCAACTGCAGGTTCAATCTCTACATCATTATCATTGATAGGTTGAGCATCATCATGAACACCATCATTAATATTATCACTAGGTTCATGTTCACTACCACATTGCGTCTCAGCATCAGAAACAGATATATCATTAGGATTCTCAGGTGTGTCAGCTACAGGTTCACTATAAGCATGCAAAGTCCTATCATTTTTCTTTTTCTTCTTCTTAGAAGAATTAGGGGCATCTAAATTAGCTCTGTGAGAATAATGCTCAATTCTCTTAGGATGCCCCTCAGGATACAAAGGTTCCCGAGTCATTCTGCCACCTCTAGTCACAACTCTAATGGCATTATCATTATTCTTACTATTTAGTTCATTGAGCAAATCATTCTAAGCCTTAAGTACTTGTTCTACTTGAGTGGTGACCATAGAAGCATGTATACTAATAAGTTTCAGTTCACCTTAAGCTCTAGATAGATAATCACTCAAGCGTTCAATCATATAAGCATTGTGTTATAATTGTCTACCAACATAAGCATTGAAGTTTTCTTGTTTCACAATAAAATTACCAAACTCATCTAAGCATTGGCTAGCAGACTTATAACGAGGAATATCACCTTCATCAAATCTATAAAGAGAATTTACCTTTACTACCTGTGTCGGGTTATCAAGACCATGTATTTCTTCAATAGGTGGTAAATTCTTAACATCTTCAGCTTTAATACCCTTTTCTTTCATAGATTTCTTTGCCTCTTGCATATCTTCAGGATTGAGAAATAGAACACCTCTTTTCTTCGGAGTTGGCTTAGGGGCTGGTTCAGGAAGTGTCCAATTATTTTCATTGGCCAGCATATTATTCAATAGTAATTCAGCTTGTTCAACTGTTCTTTCCCTGAAAACACAACCAGCACAACTATCCAGGTGGTCTCTGGAAGCATCGGTTAGTCCATTATAAAAGACATCAAGTATATCATTCATCTCAAGAGGTTGATCAGGCAAAGCATTAAGTAATTGGAGAAGCCTCCCCCAAGCTTGTGGGAGACTCTCTTCTTCAATTTGCACAAAGTTATATATTTCTCGTAAGGCAGCTTGTTTCTTATGAGCGGGAAAATATTTAGCAGAAAAGTAGTACATCATATCCTGGGGGCTACACACACAACCAGGATCAAGAGAATTAAACCAAGTCTTAGCATCACCCTTTAACGAGAAAGGAAACAATTTAAGGATATAGTAGTAACAAATCTTTTCATCGTTTGTAAACAGGGTGGCTATATCATTTAACTTAGTAAGATGTGCCACAACAGTTTCAGACTCATAGCCATGGAAAGGATCAGATTCAACCAAAGTAATTAACTCAGGATCAACAGAGAATTCATAATCCTTATCAGTAACACAGATAGGTGAAGTAGCAAAAGCAGGGTCATGTTTCATTCTAGCATTCAAGGACTTTTCTTTCAGCTTAGCTAATAATTTCTTAAGATCATATCTATCATTGCAAGCAATAAAGTCTCTAGAAGTTTCTTCATCCATAACATAACCCTCAGGAACAACATGCAATTCATATCTATTGGGAGAAGCTTCATCATCACTTCAATAAATATCAGTTTCAATATTTGCATTCTCCCTAACTCTAGCAATTTGTTCATCTAGAAATTCACCTAATGGCACAATATTATCATGCATAGAGGTAGTTTTATCATACATAGCAGAAGTGGCATCATCAAGAACATACGACATATCAGATTCAATAGCATGAGTAGGTGTCGCAAAATTTACCCATAACAGAAGGAGAATCAAGTGCTGAGCTAGATGGCAGTTCCTTATCTCCCCTCATAGTTGAGGGTAAGATCTTGGTTTTTGAGTCCTTCAAATTCTTCATAGTGATCAACAGATATAAATCCCAAGTGACTTAAAGAATAGAGCTATGCTCCCCGGCAACGGCGCCAGAAAATAGTCTTGATAACCCACCAGTGTAGGGGATCACAGCAGTTTTTGAGGGTAAAGTATTCAACCCAAATTTATTGATTCGGCACAAGGGGAGCCAAAGAATACTCTTAAGTATTAGCAGCTGAGTTGTCAATTCAACCACACTTGGAAACTTAGTATCTGCAGCAAGATAGTTTAGTAGCAAAGTAATAATTTGATAGAATACTCTTAAGTATTAGCATCCGAGTTGTCAATTCAACCACACTTAAAAACTTAGTATCTGTAACTTAGTATCTGCAGCATGATAGTGGTTGATAACCCTCAACCGTAAGGGATCGAGATAGTCTTCGCGGATAAGAATAACCCAATTTATAGATTCGACACACGGGGAGCCAAAGAGTATTTATAAGCTTTGACAGTTGAGTTGTCAATTCAACCGCACCTGAAATATACTTACTTGCAACAAAAGATAAGTGGTAACGGTGATATGATAGTGATGGTGGTGACAGCAAAAGTAAACAGCAAAAGTAACAACTAATAACCAGCAAGATTGAAACACTGTAGGCTAGGGAGATGGATGGTTGGGAGCTGCATGGATGAGATACATCATGAATCTAACTTGGGGCAAGGCACACAGAACAGTAATGATCATCTAGGCAAATATCAAACATTAGGCATGTATCCCACAGGTAGTTGTACGCGCTTGCAATAAGAACTTGCACAACATCTTTTGTCCTACCATCTCGCTACGAACGGGGCCAAAAGGAACTTATGGAGATTAAGGTGCTCCTGTCAAAGAGCACCGGAGCACAGCAATAAACTCAATGGATACATGGAATCCTCAAATTATGGACCATCCCCTTTGGTGTCCCAACCTGTCACCTTTGGGATCGCCGGTTCCGGACCATAATAGGTGCAAACAACTCATAGATAGGATCAAGATCACACATATATTCATGCAAACACATATGGTTCAGATCTGAAATCATGGCACTCGGGCCCTAAGTGACAAGCATTAAGAGCAACAAGTTGAAGCAAAGATGATAAACACCAAAGTAGATGATAGGCAACATGCCCCCAACAATCTGATAAACTATTACATGATCTAACTCATCCAATCCCTACCATCCCCTTTGCCTACAGCAGGGAATTACTCACACATGGAAGGAGAAGTCATGGAGGGAGGATGGAGTGGTGATGATGATGACGATGGCGACGATCTCCCCTCTCCGGAGGCCAAATCAGCCTCCAGATTAGCCCTCCCGAAGAAGAACAGAGGGTGGCGGCGGCTCCGCGACGGAAACTGGGAAAACGACTTCTGTTCTGGGGTTTTCTCGTCATGGGAATAAATACGAGCCAAGGTAGGGCACCAGAGGGGGGAGGACCCTCCTAGGCGGCCTCCCGGAGCGGCCAGGGGTGGGGCCGCGCCAGCAGGGCGCCTGGGGCCCCCTGGCTGCCCTCTGGCCCCACTTCTGGCACAATGGCCCTTCGGGTGCGTGGATTTTCTGTGATTTTTCTTGGAATTTTCTGAGACACCTAAAAATCCGTTTTCCTGCACCCAATAAAACCATACAGGCAGCTCTGCTGAAAACAGCGTCAGTCCGGGTTAGTTTAGTTCAAATCATGCAAGAATGAGGGCAAAACAATAGCAAAAGTGTTTGGAAAAGTAGATACGTTTGAGACGTATCAACTCCCCCAAGCTTAGCATATTGCTTGTCCTCAAGCAATTCAGTTCAACGAACTGGACGCGACAAAGAAAACTTTGACAAACTCTTTTGCTTCATTAGATGTATATAAGCATGTACTACGAAAAGAGTCTAGCAAGTATTGAAACAATGCTATGAAGACAATGCACGAAGCAATCCTTCTTTCAAGTGACCAATCACAAATAACTAAAAGTAAATAATATGCTACTGAAAATCAAGACAAGATTACATTGCACATAGCTTGAACATACTAGAGTGGTATCTCGCTAGCCTCCATGAGTGAAGCAAAACATAAATGCAGAAACTCCTCACTAGAACTAAGAATTTCAGAATAAATAATACCACAAGCATGCAGAAGACAATGTAATACTTTGGGACAATGCACATTACACTCAGAATGACAATTATGCTCTCCTAGTTGGTGCTTTGAAGAAAGAAGGTGGAGACTCTCGAACCATGGAATTTGATGGCGAGGTTGAAAACCCGTGGTTGGAAGCAAAGACTAAACATGTACCAGAGCTCTTGGTTTTGAAAACAGAGGTAAAAATGATTTTGGGAGGTGCATATTTTGTCAACGAATGTTAGTAGACAACCCAATCACTTCCCGAACTGGACAAGTTTCGAGGAACGGCTCCCGCACGGGGACGATCACATCCCCTTAATCTCCTTTGTTTATCACTGCCAAAAGTTTTCTGATTTCTCATGAACAAAGCGTGAAGGAGGGTTTGTTTGTTGTATTATCTTTTGTGAGCCGGGCGCACTCATGCCAGTTCCTCCTCGTATTAGGGGTTTGCAGATTAGACATGCAATCCCGGGATAAAACTTGTCCAACTTAAAAAGATCATGAATTAACTACTACTTCCTCATGAGCTAAAACAGGGGCACAAAATAGGAGTAAATTTGAATAATTTCGAGATGGTACAAGAAAGTCCTCGTTAGGATGGCCAGTAAAGACCACATAGGAAGGTATGGTGGACTCATATGGAATAACTGGTTTGAAAGGATTTGGATGCATAAGCAGAATTCCGCTTAGTGCGAGCGAAGGCTAGCAAGAGACTGGGAAGCGACCAACTAGAGAGCAATAATGGTCATAATCATGTAGAGCGACAAAGCAACATTGAATTGGGCATGAAAGTGATATAACTATTCTGAAACTCAAAGATCATCAAGGCAAAGCAGACTTTTTAGTCTTAAACATGTGTAAACATGTGCCAAGTCAATCCAAGAATTCTCCAAAAGGAAATACCACCTTAGTATACCAAACTATGAACAATGTAATGCATGTAAATCATTTCAATAACACATTATATACTCTAGCTAATTGAGACTAGCCACAAGGAAAGCATGAACCACTGGGAAAGCATTGTAAACATAGCACTATGTCGCTACAAGCTGGTCTCTAGATCATAAGTACAGGCATATGTACAAAAGTAGAAACAAGAAGAGTTCATACCGGTTTTCCTTGTTGCTTCCCTTCCGTCGATCTTCGTCATTACTGCCTTGTCACTTGCACGATCGAACGTAGGAAATATAATTAAATGCCATCACGGACTCGAGCTGAACTCTGAAAACAAAGCAAACTAAAGAGAGAAAGGAAATCTTTTTGGGTTTTTTTTTTCAAAGGTTGAACGAAAGCAAAAGAAAAAGGGAAATCTTTTTGTTGTTTTTTCAAAGAAAGAACAAAGAAGAACGGGCAAAAACTTCGAAAAGATCAAAGCGAACAAAAATAAAACGGATAATACAATGGAAAAGTGAGAAGGGCACGTACTCCCCCAAGCTTAGGCTTTTGGCCTAAGTTGGTAGTAGCTAATGCCCCCAGGAGCCTCCTGCTCCGGGGTGGTACTGGTGAGTCCAAGGGTCGTAAAAGGATTCCGGCGCATACACCGAAGTCCTCGGATCCTCCCACAAAGAAGGGTCCGCACTCCAAGCAGAGGAAGACCCTTCACCAAACTGGGTGACGGTCTCCCCCTGAAAAGGTGGTAACTCACCGTGCTCCTCCTCGTCGGGCACAACCCCCTCCATGGGGTTATGAAACTGATGCTGGACCATGAACTCATCGAACTGGATAACATCAAAGGACCATCTGTTCCTGCGAGAAAAATCAAACAAAAGAGGTGCAGGTAGACGGATCTTGCGTTCCGCGGTAGTTCCGAAACGCAAGATATAAACAAGGTTACCAAACTCAGAAGTCATGGTAACAAACTTATGCCTTTTCATAGCAGCAAGATCAAAACTTAAATAAGTAAAAGGCTTATCATCAGGGTGTGGGGTGCCTTCAAGATACTCTAAGATAAGTGTGGCATAAACGCCACCAAATAAATCTCCCCGGTTACCGTTCATAGCAAGGCGTCGAGCAATTAAGGCACCCAAATTATAATCAAACCTCCCTGAGAGGGCGATTGCCAGGATAGCAATATCCGGCGCAGAAATGTTGCTCGCGTTGTCACGAGCTAATACCCCTCTAGCAACATAATACGCAAAATACCTGAGGTGAGGGAATAAGATGCTGGAGATTTTTGACTAATGAATATCCCTCGTATCCATGCCGCAGAGAGAGTTGAAGACGGTTCTCAGCTCGGAGGGCTGAGAGGTCATCTTCGTCGTCCGCCCAACGTTTGGCACACCTATTATTTCACAAAACTTTTCCAAGGGCATGGTCAAAAGATCATTGTAAATTTTAAACTCAATAGAACCAGTATCAAGGTTATATCTAAAACTGTTAATGAAATCGGAGGTGAGTTTTTGATACTGAGTAACACGGCACGTGACGAGCCGTGTCAGACCTGCATTAGCACAAAGATTATAAAACTCATCCTTAATTCCTGCAGCTTCAAGGAATTCATCACATGGGAACATCATCGCACGTGCTGGATTTGTGTCTTCCAACAACTATAGGGGCACATGATCTTCATTGTAGCTCACCCTAGCAGTCGAGGGTTAAGCTGCGGCTCTAGTAACTCGATCGGAGCGTGTGGGCTTCTTCTTCTCAAGCCACCCCTTTGCCCTTCCTAACAAACTCATTTCTGAAATTTTTGACAAATTACAAAAACAAGGATTTAAACAAAGTGGATTAAGGCAAACTACTCAACTCACTTACCTAAGGCATAAACTTGCATCAAAACTTGGAAAATAAATTTCTACACATGCATGCAAGCTCATCTACACAGCACCAAGAACTACTAAATACTCACAAATGAAGCCACCAACTAGAAATCTAATTGGAGGGGTGGAGGAGTTACATACCAGGGAGTATTTGTTCAAAATCTCAGCTCGAATGATAGGCTGTAGAGAGAGATCGAAAATTGCCTCCAAGAACAGCAAGAACGCAAGAACAGGTGCAGAACTCGTGTTTTTGGAGAGAAAGAGAAAGAGAGGAAGAAGACTCACCTGGAGGCGGGTCCTCTGGGCCCCAGGCGCCCTATGGGCGCGGCCAGGGGGCAGGCCGCGCTAGCTGGCCGCCTGGGCCACTGGTGGCCCCCCCTGGTCAGCCCCAGGTGCCTCTGGGTCACTCCCGGCATGGAAATTTTTATTTTTATTTTTCTGGAATTTTTCTGAAAACTTCACTGTTGAAAATTTTTTGAAGTTCAAAAGGCTGCAAAACTTTCTGAAAACTTAAAGCAGTGATTAGTATTGTGAAGCTTCAAAAACATAAACACTTGGTACAGCAAGGAGAACAAAAGCTAAAACAAATGAAAACATAACAAGCTCAACTTTTTACCTATATAAAACATGCTCACTAGTAAGGTTGATCAAGTCCTACCAACAAACCGGCGATATACAGAGCAAAGAGTCCCACCTCTTACGAAGTGATCATTGCACCTTTACTTTAATGGACATTGTCCCCACCATAATAGTTTTGTATTTGTGGTGCACATGTAGTGGACAGTCCCATTTTCCAATCTTCACGGTCTCGATATTTTCTATAGAGTTGAGGCCATGCCTCTTGTCGGTCTTCTTTGGAAAATACACCGTGTGTTCTTTATCATTCACATTGAAGGTAACCTTCCCTTTATTGCAATCAATAATAGCACCTGCGGTGTTAAGAAAAGGTCTACCAAGAATAATGGACATGCTCCCATCCTCGGGCATGTCAAGCACGACAAAATCAGTAAGGATCAAACATTTAGCAACTTCTACGGGAACATCCTCACAAATACCTATCGGGACGGCGGTTGACTTGTCAGCCATCTAAAGAGAGATATCTGTAGGAATTAGTTTCTCTAAACAAAGCCTCTTGTAAAGAGAGAGAGGCATAACACTCACTCCTGCTCCAAGATCACATAAAGCAGTTTTGACATAATTATTCTTTATGGAGCAAGGAATGGTGGGTATACCTGGATCACCAAGCTTCTCAGGAATGTTGCCACTGAAAGAGTAGTTAGCAAGCATAGTAGATATTTCTTCATTAGGAACTTTTCTTTTATTAGTAACAATATCTTTCATATATTTTGAATAGGGAGGTAACTTAATAGCATCAGTCAAAGGGATTTGAAGAAAAAGAGGTTTCATCCACTCACAAAACTTATTGTAATGCTCTTCTTCTTTAGATTTGAGAGACTTACCTCGAAAGGGCATGGGTTTCTGTATCCATGGTTCTCTTTCCTTCCCATGTCTTCTTGCGACGAAGTCTTCTCTAGTGTACTTCTTGCGTTTGTCAGGTGCTTCTTCTTCTCGAACTTCAGGCGGATCATTCTTCTCCTTATCCTTATCTTCAGGTTCGGCACCGTCTTCAGTCTCAGCATCGGAGGTAGATATACTGTTGGGATCAACAGCTGGCTCTTCACTTATAATAGGATCATTGGAATTGTCAGCCTCCTTGTGTTTCTTCTTCTTGTTCTTTGGAGAGCCAACAATTTCTTCTTCCTGCATTTGAGAATCTTGCTCGATTCTCCTCGGATGCCCCTCTGGATAGAGAGGATCTTGAGTGCTAGTTCCTCCTCGGGTCTTAATCCCGAAAGCCTGTAAATCATCTTGTTTGGTATTGTTAGCAAGCAAATCTTTTTGCACATTAGAAATTTGTTCAAGCTGAGTTTTAACCATATGAAAATGCTTCACAAGACATTTAACATCATTAACTGTTCTACCTAGAACATCAAGCAAACTTTTGATAGCAAGGGAATTATCATGCAATTGACTTTGTATCCTCTCATTAAAATGACTTTGCTTCATAATAAAATTATCAAGCTCATCTAAACATTGATCAGGAGGCTTACCATGAGGGATGTCACTTGCGTTGAAATCTAAAAGAGAGTGTACCTCTACCATAGGAGGGTGAGTGGTAGGCTCACACAACTTCTCAATAGGGGGTAGATTCTTCACGTCTTCAGTTTTAATACCCTTCTCTTTAATAGACTTCCTTGCTTCTTGCATATCTTCGGGGCTTAGAACAAGCATGCCCCTCTTCTTTGGTGGTGGAGGTGATTCAGGGACGGACCAATCTTCATGGTTTTTGGCAATCCTGCCCATCAATTCTTCTGCATCGTCCGGTGTTCTTTTCCTGAAAACACAACCACCACAACTATCCAAATAGGACCTGGATTCATCAGTTAGACCAGCATAAAATATATCGATTAATTCATTCTTAGGGACTCCATGTCCTGGTCTAGCCTGGATCAGACTACAGTACCTCCCCCAAGCTTTAGGGAGGTGCTCATCCTGCAACTGTTTAAAGTTATAAATTCTTTGTAAAGCAGCATGTTGCATATGAGCAGGAAAGTACTTATTAACAAAAGAGTGAGCTAAGTCTTGAGGACTCTTAATGGAACCACATGGTAGTGCATCATACCATGTTTTAGCACCTTCCTTCAAAGAGAAAGGAAGAAGCTTAGTCACATAAAAGTTTCGTATCTTTTCATTCGTGGTAAACAAGCCACCCAACTCACTGAGTTTGGTTAGGTGTGCGATAGCATCATCATTTTCTCTGCCATAAAAGGGGTCATCTTCAACCATAGATATAAGTGAAAGATCAACAGAGAACTCATAATCAGGATCATTGATGCATATAGGAGATGTAGCAAATTCAGGATCAGGAACAGTCTTGTTCTTCAAGGAGTGTTTTTCAAGCAGCTTCTTAATAGCTCCAGGGTCAGAGTCGGCAAACTCTGTCAGTTCCCTGCATAAATCATCATCAAGCATAATGTAATCATCATCAAGGAGTCTCTCCTTGAGTTTACTCAAATCAGGATAATCATAAGTTCCACCAATAGGGTAGCGAGTAATAGGAATTTCAATTCCAGATTTTTTTGCAGCAGCAGCAATCTGTTTCTCAAGAGCATAACCAAGTGAACCAATATCATCAAGAGTAGTAGAAGCATCATCAAAAGTATCATACATAGTAACAGATTCAGTAGAAGCATCATGTGGTGGTGGTGAGGCAAACTTACTCATAACAGAAGGTGAATCAAGTGTAGCACTAGTGTTCAGAACAGTACCTCTTCTTGTAGTGGATAGTAAGATCGGAACCTTGGGGTCTCCTTTCTTACCCATAGCGGATGAAGTGCAGCAGGTAGGATACTTCAAGTAGACTTGTAAATATTGCTATGCTCCCCGGCAACGGCGCCAGAAAACGGTACTTGATAACCCTCAACCGTAAGGGATCGAGATAGTCTTCGCGGGTAAGAATAACCCAATTTATAGATTCGACACACGGGGAGCCAAAGAGTATTTATAAGCTTTGACAGTTGAGTTGTCAATTCAACCGCACCTGAAATATACTTACTTGCAACAAAAGATAAGTGGTAACGGTGATATGATAGTGATGGTGGAGACAGCAAAAGTAAACAGCAAAAGTAACAACTAATAACCAGCAGGATTGAAACACTGTAGGCTAGGGAGATGGATGGTTGGGCGCTGCATGGATGAGATACATCATGAATCTAACTTGGGGCAAGGCACACAGAAAAGTAATGATCATCTAGGCAAATATCAAACATTAGGCATGTATCCCACAGGTAGTTGTACGCGCTTGCAATAAGAACTTGCACAACATCTTTTGTCCTACCATCTCGCTACGAACGGGGCCAAAAGGAACTTATGGAGATTAAGGTGCTCCTGTCAAAGAGCACCGGAACAAAGCAATAAACTCAATGGATACATGGAATCCTCAAATTATGGACCATCCCCTTTGGTGTCCCAACCTGTCACCTTTGGGATCGCCGGTTCCGGACCATAATAGGTGCAAACAACTCATAGATAGGATCAAGAACACAAATATATTCATGCAAACACATATGGTTCAGATCTGAAATCATGGCACTCGGGCCCTAAGTGACAAGCATTAAGAGCAACAAGTTGAAGCAAAGATGATAAACACCAAAGTAGATGATAGGCAACATGCCCCCAACAATCTGATAAACTATTACATGATCTAACTCATCCAATCCCTACCATCCCCTTTGCCTACAGCAGGGAATTACTCACATATGGAAGGAGAAGTCATGGAGGGAGGATGGAGTGGTGATGATGATGACGATGGCGACGATCTCCCCTCTCCGGAGGCCAAATCAGCCTCCAGATTAGCCCTCCCGAAGAAGAACAGAGGGTGGCGGCGGCTCCGCGACGGAAACTGGGAAAACGACTTCTGTTCTAGGGTTTTCTCGTCACGGGAATAAATACGAGCCAAGGTAGGGCACCAGAGGGGGGAGGACCCTCCCAGGCGGCCTCCCGGCGCGGCCAGGGGTGGTGCCGCGCCAGCAGGGCGCCTGGGGCCCCCCTGGCTGCCCTCTGGCCCCACTTCTGGCACAATGGCCCTTTGGGTGCGTGGATTTTCTGTGATTTTTCTTGGAATTTTCTGAGACACCTAAAAATCTGTTTTCCTGCACACAATAAAACCATACACGCAGCTCTGCTGAAAACAGCGTCAGTCCAGGTTAGTTTAGTTCAAATCATGCAAGAATGAGGGCAAAACAATAGCAAAAGTGTTTGGAAAAGTAGATACGTTTGAGACGTATCAGTCGTGGTAGCGGGAATAAAAGTAACGATAGTGTTTTTGTAGTTTTTGTGATAGTAGCAATGAAAAAGTAAATAAGCAACAAGCAATATGTGAAAAGCTCGTAGGCATTGGATCGGTGATGGTAAATTATGTCGGATGCAATTCAACATGTAGAAGTTATAACCTAGGGTGACACAGAACTAGCTCCAGTTCATCAATGCAATGTAGGCATGTATTCCGAATATAGTCATACGTGCTTATGGAAAAGAACTTGCATGACATCTTTTGTCCTACCCTCCCGTGGCAGCGGGGTCCTATTGGAAACTAAGGGATATTAAGGTCTCCTTTTAATAGAGTACCGGACCAAAGCATTAACACATAGTGAATACATGAACTCCTCAAACTTTGGTCATCACCGGGAGTGGTCCCGATTATTGTCACTTCGGGGTTGCCGGATCATAACACATAGTAGGTGACTATAGACTTGCAAGATAGGATCAAGAACACACATATATTCATGAAAACATAATAGGTTCAGATCTGAAAGCATGGCACTCGGGCCCTAGTGACAAGCATTAAGCATAGCAAAGTCATAGCAACATCAATCTCAGAACATAGTGGATACTAGGGATCAAACCCTAACAAAACTAACTCGATTACATGATAGATCCCATCCAACCCATCACCGTCCAGCAAGCCTATGATGGAATTACTCATGCACGGCGGTGAGCATCATGGAATTCGTGATGGAGGAAGGTTGATGATGACGATGGCGACGATCTCCACTCTCTGGAGCCCCGAACGGACTCTAGATCAGCCCTCCTGAGAGAGATTAGGGCTTGGCGGCGGCTCCGTCTTGTAAAACACGATAATTCTTTCTCCCTGATTTTTTTCTCCCCGAAAGTGAATTTATAGGATCCGGGGATACGTCGGTGGAGCACTAGGGGGGCCACGAGGCAGGGGGCGCACCCTAGGGGGGCGCCCCCCACCCTCGTGGACAGGGTGTGGGCCCGCTGGTCCGGATCTTCTTGCTGGTATTTTTTATATTTTCCAAAATAATTCTCCGTGGAGTTTCAGGTCATTCCGTGAACTTTTTATTTCTGCACAAAAACAACACCATGGCAATTCTGCTAAAAACAGCGTCAGTCCGGATTAGTTCCATTCAAATCATGCAAGTTAGAGTCCAAAACAAGGGCAAAAGGGTTTGGAAAAGTAGATACGTTGGAGACGTATCAGTAATCCACACACATGCGCCATGTGCCATTCTTTTTAAGCACAAACACCGGGTTAGCTAACCACTTAGGATGAAATACTTCTACAATGAACCCAGCCGCTAAGAGCCGGGCCACTTCTTCACCGATGGCCTTCCGTCTCTCTTCATTAAAACGGCGGAGAGACTGTCTGACCGGCTTATACTTTTGATCAATATTAAGAGTGTGCTCAGCGAATTCTCTTGGTACACCCGGCATGTCTGAAGGCTTCCATGCAAAGATGTCCCGATTCTCATGGATGAACTCGATGAGCGCACTTTACTATTTCGGATCCAAATTGGCACTAATACTGAACTGCTTGGAAGAATCACCCGGAACGAAGTCTACCATCTTGGTGTCATCTGCCGACTTAAACTTTAGCAACAGATCATGCTTTGTAGTTGGCTTTTTAAAGAAGTCATATCTGTCGGGTCAACATTATCCTTGTAAAACTTGAGCTCCTCCGTGGCACAAGCCGACTCTGCATAAGTTGCATCACCCGCTTCACATTCCAAAGCTATGGTGCGACTCCAATGCACTGTGATGTTCCCCTTATGACACGGCATCTTAAACTGAGAGCCGGAAAGCCTCCGCTTGAATCCACTGAGACCGGGCATCTAGAACATCCCATTCTTCGGCCATCCTGGTGTTCTCGGCCGCCATGTCCTCCCTAACTTGGGTTATCTCTTGCTGCAATTTATCCACCGCCGTCTTATGCTGATCCTGATTTTCTGGAGTAACCTCTGTTCCCATCAGAGTCGCCAGATTCTCCAATAAATCCGATAAAGCTTAAGCCGGTGATTGCACTGAACCATCTGCGTCAGGTGTTATGGTCCCAACGACGGTTGACCTGAGAGTCGGCTGGGTGCCGGCCATGAAGATTGCCACCCTATTCGGCGGTTCACTGACGTCTAGAATATTGTTGCCATCAGACGAGCTGATACGTCCAAAACGTATCTATAATTTCTGCTTGCTCCATGTCACTTTTGGGTGATATTACTATGATATTTATACACTTCCATACACTTTTGATCATATTTGGACTAACCTACTAATCCAGTGCACCCCAGTGCCAGTTTCTGTTTTTGGCTGTTTTTGTATTTCAGTTTTTCACATTACGAGAACTGTCAGGAAAAATCCAGAAAAATTATATAAAAAATCAGCGTTCCAGAACCTACCTTGCGCCCGAAGTACAGCCGGGGGGGGCACCAGGGCCCTAGGCGCCCTGGCGGCGCGCCCCCCCTGGGCCGCGCCGGGGGAGCGCCTGGGCCCCCCGAGCCCCGTCTGGTGCCCCCCTTTGGCATATATTTAGAGCGTCCTTTGAAACCCTCGGGACGGGAACTCTTTTTCGCGATCTCATCTCTGTTCCGCCGCCGCCGCCGCTTCCAAGATCGGGAGCACCAGGAGAACTCTTCCCGGCACCCTGCTGGAGGGGAGGATCACCATCAGGAGCTTCTCCACCACCATGGACGCCTCCCGGATGAGTTGTGAGTAGTCTCCCTTGGACCATGAGTCCATGACCAGTAGCTATGTGATGTTCTCCTCCCGTTCTTGTGCTTCACTAATTAGTCCTCATGAGCTGCCCTACATGATCGAGGCACATATGTAATCCTTATGTTGTTGCTATGATGAGTTTGCTGGGATCCGATGGATTATGAGATTATGTTCAGATTGTGATTGAGTAATATATTTGATCTACCTCTTTTATATTTATGTTCATAAGTAATTCTTGCATGTTCTCCGTTGTTATTTATTGCTTTGGCCAAGTAGTAGGTACTGACTCCAAGAGGGAACGTTATGCTCGATTGTGGGTTCATGCCCCTCGATGACTAGTTTGAGTGACAGAAACATGAGTCTAGGGGATGTGTTGTTGCCACAAGGGGGAAAACAACGGTGCTTGTGCCCGCGGGTGCAAGGATTGTTTACTTTACGCAAAGTTCTTTTAATGCAGTTGTCTGTTGCTTTGAGTTTACACTATGGGTGGGGCTCGCAACTTAATACCAGCGAGATGTTCTGGATAGATATCTCAAGGTGGATGATTAGTAGTAGATATTGATGGATTTCGGTCTACTTACTTTGGCGTACCGCCCATGCTTTGAACCTCAACCTTTCTTGCAATGTAGTCAGCATTGGTTTGCGTTCGTGGTCCTGTCAATTGCCCAGCTGTAATTCGTTTACCTCACATAGCTGTTTTATCGTCTTTTGGGAGAGAGACATCACTAGTGAACATCATGAGACTCCGGTCCATATTACCATCATTGATCACATCCGCTATTTACTTTTCGCTATTATTTACTATTGCAAACATTATCTATCACTACTATCATTTGCGTTTAATCCTTTATGAACTACAAGGCTGGAGGGATTGACAACCTCTCTGTACTCGTTGGGAGCAAAGTTATTTGTATCTGTGTGCAGGTCCACGTTGATTGCTAATATCTGGCGCCGTTAGCAGTTGACACCTACTTGTTGAACCTAGGAGTCTCTGGGGATTCGATCCTTGGCATCTTTGCTAAGGGAAAAACTTCCACAACACTGCATCTCACACCTTCCACTTGGGGTAACCAACGAGGGGTTAGAGGCCCATCACCGCCGCCGCTTCCAAGATCGGTAGCACCAGGAGAACTCTTCCTGGCACCCTGCCGGAGGGGAGGATCACCACCGGGAGCCTCTCCACCACCATGGACGCCTCCCGGATGAGTTGTGAGTAGTCTCCCTTGGACCATGAGTCCATGACCAGTAGCTATGTGATGTTCTCCTCCCGTTCTTGTGCTTCACTAATTAGTCCTCGTGAGCTGCCCTACATGATCGAGGCACATATGTAATCCTTATGCTGTTGCTATGATGAGTTTGCTGGGATCCGATGGATTATGAGATTATGTTCAGATTGTGCTTGAGTAATATATTTGATCTACCTCTTTTATATTTATGTTCGTAAGTAATTCTTGCATGTTCTCCGTTGTTATTTATTGCTTTGGCCAAGTAGTAGGTAGTGACTCCAAGAGGGAACGTTATGCTTGATTGTGGGTTCATGCCCCTCGATGACTAGTTTGAGTGATAGAAACATGAGTCTAGGGGATGTGCTGTTGCCACAAGGGGGAAAACAACGGTGCTTGTGCCCGCGGGTGCAAGGATTGTTTACTTTACGCAAAGTTCTTTTAATGCAGTTGTCTGTTGCATTGAGTTTACACTATGGGTGGGACTCGCAACTTAATACCAGCGAGATGTTCTGGATAGATATCTCAAGGTGGATGATTAGTAGGAGATATTGATGGATTTCGGTCTACTTACTTTGGCGTACCGCCCATGCTTTGAACCTCAACCTTTCTTGCAATGTAGTCAGCATTGGTTTGCGTTCGTGGTCCTGTCAATTGCCCAGCTGTAATTCGTTTACCTCACATAGCTGTTTTATCGTCTTTTGGGAGAGAGACATCACTAGTGAACATCATGAGACTCCGGTCCATATTACCATCATTGATCACATCCGCTATTTACTTTTCGCTTTTACTTACTATTGCAAACATTATCTATCACTACTATCATTTGCGTTTAATCCTTTGTGAACTACAAGGCCGGAGGGATTGACAACCTCTCTGTACTCGTTGGGAGCAAAGTTATTTGTATCTGTGTGTAGGTCCACGTTGATTGCTAATATCTGGCGCCATTAGCAGTTGACACCTACTTGTTGAACCTAGGAGTCTCTGGGGATTCGATCCTTGGCATCTTTGCTAAGGGAAAAACTTCCACAACACTGCATCTCACACCTTCCACTTGGGGTAACCAACGAGGGGTTAGAGGCCCATCAAGGAGTTTTTCTGGCGCCGTTGCCGGGGACTCCACTCTTCAGGATAGGGGAGTTGCACGCTATCTTTTACCTTTGCTTTTAGTCTTGTTAGTTTACCTTTCAGTCTCTGCTTTAGTATCTTTTATCGAAAATCACAAAAATAGTTATCTTGCTTGCTTGCTACAATGGGTTCCACCGAGAACACCAAGTTGTTTGACTTCACTAGTCACAACAACGATGACTTTATCAGCACACCTATCACTACACCTGCCACTTCAGCACCTTCATATGAAATTAAACCTGCTTTACTGAACTTAGTCATGAAAGATCAATTCTCCGGTGCTGGAGATGATGCTGCTTTACACTTGAACAACTTTGTTGAACTTTGTGATATGCAAAAGTACCAAGAAATAGATGGTAATATTGTTAAGCTTAAGCTTTTTCCTTTCTCCTTGAGAGGAGGAGCTAAAATTTGGTTTCAGTCTTTGCCTAGAAATAGCATAGATTCATGGGACAAGTGCAAAGATGCTTTTATCGGAAAATATTATCCACCTGCTAAAATTATCCAACTTAGAAGTAACATAATGAATTTTAAACAATTGGATAGTGAACACGTTGCCCAAGCTTGGGAACGTATGAAATCTCTTATCAAGAACTGCCCTACTCATGGTTTGACTAATTGGATGGTTATCCAAAAAATTTATGCAGGCTTGAACTTTACCTCGCGGAACTTGTTAGATTCGGCCGCGGGAGGAACTTTTATGTCAACTACACTTGGTGCTGCCACAAAGCTTCTCGATGAGATGATGACCAACTATTCCCAATGGCACACCGAACGCGCTCCAACAGGTAGGAAGGTAAACTCTGTCGAGGAGATTTCCTCCTTAAATGAAAAAGTTGACTTGATCATGTCTCTACTTTCGAAGCAATCTACTGTTGATCCTCGTGATGTTCCTTTAAATTCTTTGATTGCTCAAGAACTAGTAGATGTGAACTTTATCTCTAGAAACAATTTTAACAACAATGCTTATAGGAGTAACTTTGGTAACAATCCTAGACCGTTCCCCTCTAATTCCTATGGGAACAACAATGCTTATCCTATCACCAAGAACTCCACTACTGAACTAGAGACTATGCTTAAAGATTTCATCACTACCCAAAAAGCCTTAAATAAGAGTGTAGAAGAAAAACTAAACAAACTAGGTGATCTCTCTTCAAAGGTAGACAATTTAGCCAATGAGATAGAATTGCTTAAAATTAGAACTTCTCCTCTTGAGGAGAGGAAGGTCACTCCTATTAATGCTACCCAAGTGCAAATTAATGAAAATATTAGGATGATGGCTAAACTTAAAGAGAGATAGGCTAGAGAAAGGGAGGAAGAGGATAGAATTAAGAGCCTTCCTACCCACCACACTGTTGCTACTATCCAAGTTGTTGAGGATATCCACACTCTTAGCACCCAATGTACTCCTGGTCCCATTGGACCTATTAATGGTGATGATATGACTATAGAAACTACCAAACAAGTGAACCTAAAGGACACCACTACCACTTTACTTGATGCTAGTGATCTTGATTTTGATAATTGCACTCTTACCGAAGTTATTGATTTCCTTCACAAGATGTCTAGAGACCCCCGCACTAGCACGCTTAATCTTGCCTTCACAGAGCATATCACTAATGCTCTCATCAAAGCTAGGGAGGAGAAACTTAGAATAGAAGCCTCCATACCTAGAAAGCTAGAAGATGGTTGGGATCCTATGATAAAAATTAAATTGAATGACTTCTCTTGCTATGCATTATGTGATGTTGGAGCTAGTACCTCTGTTATGCCCAAAAGAATATATGATATGCTTAAATTGAAACCTTATGATTCTTGTTCTTTTGGTGTTCGTCTCGTTGATTCTTCCATAAAGAAACCTTTGGGGAGGATCGACGATGTTCTTATTATTGTCAATGACAACTACGTTCCCGTTGATTTCACTATTATGGATATTGAATGTGATCCTTCATGTCCAATTATTTTGGGACGTCCCTTTTTACGCACCGTTGGTGCTATCATTGACATGAAAGTGGGTAATATAAAATTTCAGTTTCCTCTCAAGAAAGGGATGGAACACTTCCCTCGTAAGAAGATCAAGTTAGCTTTTGAGTCCGTTGTACGGACTAGCTATTCTTTTACTCTTGATAAAACTTCATCTCTATGCATTATGCCTAGCTTAAAGGCATAAAAGAAAGCGCTTTTGGGAGGCAGCCCACATGAATAAATTTTTTATTTTGCTTTTGTTGTGTCTTGATGTTGTTTACTACAGTAGCATCATCATTGTATCTTTTCTTTTCATATGTGTGCCAAGTATAGCCTCTGATTGCTAGAAAGTTCAAAAGTTGTGAGGTGCTGTCCAGGAAATAGATTCTGTCCTTGGATAGAAAAATTCGTATAAAATCACCAGATCATCTTTTTGGTCTGAATTTTTTCGACAGCGTTCTCTATATAATTGACTTTCGTGCGTCTGTTCTGAGGTTTTTTATTTGAGTTGCAGAAGTACCCCGAACAAATCATTTACTACCTGCTGTTCTGTTTTTCACAGATTCTGTCCTGTTTTGCCTTTCCTTCATTTTGCAAATCAAGAGCTTGCTTTTTCTTTGCAAAAAAAAAACCTTTTGGCAATCTTGAGAAATAGTAGAACTTCAAGAATATCTTTATTTCCAGCAAGGAACAATTATTTTATTAAGGGTACTAACCTCGCTAATCAGATTATAATGAGTTATGTATGAAGGGAGTTTTCAAGTGTGCGAGGGAAGATGATAAAAATATTCAGGAGTGTCAAGCGCTCAAGCTTGGGGATGCCCCCGTGCACCCCCAAGAAATATTCAAGGAGACTCAAGCGTCTAAGCTTGGGGATGCCCCCGTGCATCCCCTTCTCCATCAACATTATCAGTTTGTCTTTCGTTCCGCTATATTTTTATCACTTCATGTGTTATGTGCTATGCTTGGAGCGTCTTGATTTTAGTTTCCTTTTTAGTTTTTCATAACGAGTTGGAACTCAGCGTTCTTTATGTGGGAGAGAAACATGCTCCACTTCTACCCAGAACATAACATAGAATTTTCATGTCTATCTTTGCTGTGTGTGTTCTTTGTCTTTTAATAGCTACTATCATGCTCTGCTCTTAGTATTCATGCTTATCTTTTTCAAAGAGCTTTTGTTTAGTTGGTTGCTTGAACTCTCTTTAATTACCATGCTCACCTTATTAAGAGAGTTTGCTTCTGTTGCATTGGTTGATATGTCTATGATAAAGATGCTACGTGCATAATGGCGCTTAGTAGTTCAGGTTTTCTTGTGGTTAGTCTCAAATAGCTGGGGGATTCCCAATGTGTTATTGGAGTACCAACTTGATTTGTTTGCCTATGATGTGGTATGGTTTAGTGATATCTTCCTTCAAGAATTTATTTTGATTGACTTGGCGTATGCTCACGCATATTTAAGACTGTAAAGAAAGTCTGTCAAGCCTTGATGATCTTTTATTTCTGAGTAGCGATATAACTACCATGCCTGATTCAATGTTGCTTTGTCGCTCTGCATGATTATGACCATCATTGCTCTCTTAGTTGGTCGCTCCCAGTCTTTTGCTAACCTCCACATGTACTAAGCGGACTAACTTTGCAATACATAGCTCATGGGAAAGTAGCTTAAAAACTATTGTGGTAAAGAATATGTTGCTTATGTATCTTATTTCTTATAAGTTGTTTGCTGAGCGGTAACCATGTTTCTGGGGACGCCATCAACTGTTACACTTTTGTTGAATATCATGTGAGTTGCTATGCATGTTCGTCTTGTCTGAAGTAAGGGTGATTTGCCATGGGTTGAATGAGTATGCATATTGTTAGAGAAGAACATTGGGCCGCCAACCAAAGCCATGTATCATGGTGAAAGTTTTAGCTTGGACATTAATCATCAATCTCTTATGAGAATATGCTTATGCATTAAAGAGGAGTCCATCATCTATTTTCTATGTTGTCCCGGTATGGATGTCCTCAAGTTGAGATCTATCAAAAACGAGAAATCAAATGCGATTTATCTCCTTGGACCTTTGTACAGGTGGCATAGAGGTACCCCTTTGTGACACTTGGTTGAAACATATGTAATGCAATGATAACCCATGGAAATCCGAGCTAATTAGGACAAGGTGCGAGCACTATTGGTATTCGATGCATGAGGCTTGCAACTTATAGGATGTCTTATGCATGACACATATGAAGTACTACTACCGTTGACAAAATTGCTTCTATGTTTTCAAAATAAAAAAAGCTCTAGCACATAACCATTCTTTTACTTTTATGTTGAGTCTCCACCTTCTTTCTTCAAGCACCAACTACTCAGAGCATGATTGTCATTCTAAGTGTAATGTGCATTGTTCCAAAGTAGCATTGTCTTTTGCATGATTGTGATATCGTTTATTTTGAAATCATTGTATCTAGTAATCACTTAAACCTTGAAGGTGCCCCTGCATTTATGTTTTGCTTCACTAAAGGGGGCAAGCTAGATATCACTTTATCATATTTGCACATCATGTTCATTGCAAATCTATTTGATGCTTCAATGTCATGTTGTAAAACTTTCAGTCATTTGTGATTTTCTCATGAGGCAACTTAATTACTACAGATTCATTGTCTCAGTAAGCTTTTCTCATATGACTATAAAAGTCCTATATGGTTAATAGCATGTCACCACAGAAATTATTCTTGTTATCATTTACCTACTCGAGGACGAGCAGGAATTAAGCTTGGGGACGTTGATACGTCCAAAACGTATCTATAATTTCTGCTTGCTCCATGCCACTTTTGGGTGATATTGCTATGATATTTATACACTTCCATACACTTTTGATCATATTTGGACTAACCTACTAATCCAGTGCACCCCAGTGCCAGTTTCTGTTTTCGGTTGTTTTTGTATTTCAGGTTTTCACATTACGAGAACTGTCAGGAAAAATCCAGAAAAATTATATAAAAAATCAGCGTTCCAGAACCTACCTTGCGCCCGAAGTACAACCGGGGGGGGCCACCAGGGCCCCAGGCGCCCTGGCGGCGCGCCCCCCCTGGGCCGCGCCGGGGGGGCGCCTGGGCCCCCCGAGCCCCGTCTGGTGCCCCCCTTTGGCATATATTTAGAGCGTCCTTCGAAACCCTCGGGACGGGAACTCTTTTTCGCGATCTCATCTCTGTTCCGCCGCCGCCGCCGCTTCCAAGATCGGGAGCACCAAGAGAACTCTTCCCGGCACCCTGCCGGAGGGGAGGATCACCATCGGGAGCTTCTCCACCACCATGGACGCCTCCCGGATGAGTTGTGAGTAGTCTCCCTTGGACCATGAGTCCATGACCAGTAGCTATGTGATGTTCTCCTCCCGTTCTTGTGCTTCACTAATTAGTCCTCGTGAGCTGCCCTACATGATCGAGGCACATATGTAATCCTTATGTTGTTGCTATGATGAGTTTGCTGGGATCCGATGGATTATGAGATTATGTTCAGATTGATCTTGAGTAATATATTTGATCTACCTCTTTTATATTTATGTTCATAAGTAATTCTTGCATGTTCTCCGTTGTTATTTATTGCTTTGGCCAAGTAATACGTAGTGACTCCAAGAGGGAACGTTATGCTCGATTGTGGGTTCATGCCCCTCGATGACTAGTTTGAGTGACAGAAACATGAGTCTAGGGGATGTGTTGTTGCCACAAGGGGGAAAACAACGGTGCTTGTGCCCGCGGGTGCAAGGATTGTTTACTTTACGCAAAGTTCTTTTAATGCAGTTGTCTGTTGCTTTGAGTTTACACTATGGGTGGGGCTCGCAACTTAATACCAGCGAGATGTTCTGGATAGATATCTCAAGGTGGATGATTAGTAGTGGATATTGATGGATTTCGGTCTACTTACTTTGGCGTACCGCCCATGCTTTGAACCTCAACCTTTCTTGCAATGTAGTCAGCATTGGTTTGCGTTCGTGGTCCTGTCAATTGCCCAGCTGTAATTCGTTTACCTCACATAGCTGTTTTATCGTCTTTTGGGAGAGAGACATCACTAGTGAACATCATGAGACTCCGGTCCATATTACCATCATTGATCACATCCGCTATTTACTTTTCGCTTTTACTTACTATTGCAAACATTATCTATCACTACTATCATTTGCGTTTAATCCTTTGTGAACTACAAGGCCGGAGGGATTGACAACCTCTCTGTACTCGTTGGGAGCAAAGTTATTTGTATCTGTGTGCAGGTGTAGGATCGAAAGTATGTCTAGAGGGGGGGTGATTAGACTACTTGACAATATAAAAAATCTGCCTTTTGATCATGCGATGTTTTTGGCAGTTTCACAATTAAGATCAATTCAAGTAACACCCTACACATGCAATTCTAGAGTATAAGCAGCGGAAAGTAAATTGCACATGTAGTAAAGAGAGGTGGAGAAGATCAAACGCAGTTTGGAGACACGAAGATTTTTGTCGTGGTTCCGATAGGTGGTGCTATCGTACATCCACGTTGATGGAGACTTCAACCCACGGAGGGTAACGGCTGCGCGAGTCCATGGAGGGCTCCACCCACGAAGGGTCCACGAAGAAGCAACCTTGTCTATTCCATCATGGCCTACGCCCACGGAGGACTAGCCTTACTCGGGGTAGATCTTCACGAAGTAGGCGATCTCCTTGCCCTTACAAACTTCTTGGTTCAACTCCACATCTCAAAGACGGAGGCTCCCAAGCGACACCTAACCAATCTAGGAGGCACCACCCTCCAAAAGGTAATAGATGTTGTTGATGATGATGAACTCCTTGCTCTTGTGCTTCAAATGATAATCTCCCCAACACTCAACTCTCCTCACTGATATGGCTGTGGTGGAAGAAAGATTTGAGTGGAAAGCAACTTGGGAAGGCTAGAAATCAAGTTTCATATGGTAGGAATGGAATGGCTTGATCTCAACACAAGGGTAGGTGGTTCACTTCTCAGAAAGTGTATGGTAGGAGTGGTAGACTTTCTGATGGCTCTCCTCACGAATGAAGAGGGGGTGGAGGGGTATATATAGCCTCCACACAAAATCCAACCGTTACACACACATTTGACCAATCTCGGTGAGACCAAAGTGAAAACTCGGTCAGACCGAAAGTTCAAATATAGTGAACGTTGGGATTTTCGGTGGGACCGAAAATACCATCTCGGTGTGTCCGAAGTGAGTCAAAGGTTGGAGCTTGCCATCTCGGTGGGACCGAAATTAACAACTCGGATATTCCGAAGTGATGTCAATTGGTTACAGAAGGTTGGCAGTCCATTTTCGGTGAGACCGAAACTCAAAATCGGATGGACCGAGAAATTAGGGTTTGGGAGTATAACTGAGGTGGTTCATCTCGGTGGGACTGAGTTTGCAGAATCGGTTTGTCCGAGATTACTTATGAGTGTGTTAAGTAGTGAAGAGTGCTGATAGTTGAGGGAGCTAGATCACCAAGCACTTGAGCAACCAGATCATTAACACAACCTCATCCCCTTTTAATAGTATTGGCTTTTCCTATGGACTCAATGTGATCTTTGATCACTGAACCAAAAATAGAGTCTTGAGCTTTTGCCAATGCTTGTCTTAGCATTTTGAGGGGTCCACTTCTTCAGACATTTCCATACCCATATCATCGAACTTCTCTGAAATGATTCTCAAGAAAATATTAGTTCAATGATATATATGTTGTTATTAATTACCAAAACCACCCGGGGATTAGTTGCACTTTCAATCTCCCCCTTTTTGGTAATTGATGACAACATATAGATCAAAGCTTCGACAAAGGATATAATCAATGAATAATATCGTCGCTTTGAGAAGTATGTGATAAACAAGAGCTCCCCCTAAATTTGTGCATTATTTAAAATTTGCGTTTGAATGCAAATGCACAATCGATTAGGATTATGGGTCACTCTTCCATGTCACATACATCTTGGTGGAGCGCACAAAATGATAAGAATGAATAACATGCACTCAATCACCAAGACAAGAGTAAATAGCCATACAATGAGGAACAGCATATGATAAGCATTAAGCACACATTAAAGCATAGTATGACTAAGCACTCATTAAGGTAGCATCAAACGTAGTAGCAAGCACACTGAAAGTTTCGAAAGACCAAAAGAAACCAATGTATCTCAAAGAAACCGGCAAAAGAACGAAAGAGCACTCTCTCTCTCGAAGCCCTATGATCTATACAATTTCTCCCCCTTTGGAACAAGTTACCAAAAAGTTCGAAAAGGTATAGAACTAAGCATCACTGCGGGCTCTGCTGGCGGCTCCCGTCTGGGTAGATGTCGGTGTAGAAATGACTGCATCGGCGAAGACTTCTGCTGATGTCTACGCTGGAGGAGTGGATGCTGGAGCTGGAGTAACTGCTGGAGCTGTAGCTGGTGCTGAAGTGGTAGCCCTGGAGTCAGTCACTGGGATAGCTGCAGATCTGGATCCTCTGGGAACCGGAGCAGTCTGGCGATGAGAGTCTTGGACTAGATCATCCTGCATGAGTTCTGCTCTCTCCTGCCTTGCTTCCTCCATGTCTGCCTCAAGCTTGTTGACGGACACCTGAATCTCTGTCAGCTTCACGTCCAGAGCGTGGATCTTGTCCTCAACAATCCTCTCTAGGTTCTCCTGAGATTGCTCAATGCTGGCCAGGCGTTGTTCAATCCTCTGGGTAGCTTCAAGAATCTGCTCTCCGAAGCTCTTTGGCTTAGCTGCTGCTGCTGCTGCCTCTTTGTCAGCTTTAGCTTTCTTCGCAGCTTCGATTTTGGCCTGTCCTTCAACTGAGGTTGGATCCTCCTCATCCATCATAACTACGCTGTCCTCATGCTCTGGCTGCAGTGGCAAGTGCTTCCTATCCAACATGAATTTGCCCGTGCCAAACTTGGCATTGATGAGCATCTGAATCTGCGGGGCAAACCCACATGACCTCTTCTGGTCAGCTGCAGTCCTCTTAATGGTCTCTACCATTAAGTCCATCACCTTGAAAGGTGCCTTCTCATCGAGAATGTGCAGCATGTTGATAGAATAGCCTCGAATCATGCGGTGGTCTCCAGACTTGGGCATCAAGGTATGCCTCAAAATAGTGTTAGTGGTGGTCACCTGCCTGGAGATAGTACACTGAGCCAAGCTTCCACCCTTCCAAATCAGCAGCGGGGATCTCCTTGTACATGTTCTTCATGGAATCATGACTCTTCTTAGGAATCCCATAGACATCAATGTCGTCCTCTCTCTGCACTGGAGCATTCAGAAGTTCTGCCCATTCTTCAACAGACGAAGAAAACCTTTGACCTTCAGTCATCCAGGTGATCTTGCCATCAGGATAGAAGTGGGCTGTGGCGTAGAACTGCATGATCATCTCGTCATTCCAAGCTGTCAGCTCTTGACCCACAAAATCAGCAACTCCACATGCAGTAAAGCTCTCATGCACATGGGGAAAGAAGTCTCGGTGCTCTTCACTGTCAATGTACTTCCAGTCAACATACCTGGTGTCAGCAACAATGGGCTTCTTATCCATCAGCACGGTCTCATAGAAGTCCTGCTGCTCTCTGGTGTGGAATCTGGGGTCCACAGCAGTCCTTCTCCTCACAGCATATGGATC
>LR738710.1:94482373-94526864 GCA_902687465.1 Secale cereale | reverse complement strand
ATTCCGAGTTTCAAAATCGGCTTCACCGAGATGCGTTCCGTGGAAACCTAAACCTAAGAATTTCGCTCGAAACTAGAGGATCTGATTGATGTTTAGGGAATATCTCAAACGTGGATAGATTCATGGCAAACCATTCGTGCAAGAGTCAGATGGGGAGCACGAAAGGGATCGGGACTCACCCTAACTTGGTGGAGTCCCTCTACGGCGGCAACGGTGCGGAGAGGATTACCGTTGACGGCGGCGGAGACCTGCGGCGAGGGCGCACAGGCGACGACGGCGACGATCCGTAGACCAGGGCGACGGCAGCAGGGGACTTGGGGGCGAACGGTTTGAAGAGTTAAATCGCGCGCAGCCCTCAGGTATATATATCCCCATGCTGTCGGTGGGACCGAGTTGAAAAACTTGGTGTCACCGAAATGTATAACTGCTGTGCAGTTACGCATATCGGTCAGACCGAGATTTTGAACTCGGTTTCACCGAGATGAAACCTAGATCAGTCTAAGCGTTTCGGTTGGACCGAGATGAAAAGCCGGTCAGACCGAAATGGACTTAGAAGGTTTTGGAAGTCAGCCTTAGACGGATCGGTGGCTCCGAGTGCTCCTCACTCGGAGAGTCCGAAAATGACTTGTTCAAAGTTGTGATATGAGCATGAATAGAATTTGAGACAAGAAAGCATAGATAGCTAGGGAAGGTGCTTAGGCATTCTTGTCCATCCATTTGGCCAAAAAAAAATCAAAACAATCAAAACAACAAATGGATGTCCTTGAATGGATAAAATCATGCATTCAACATGCTCACACAATAAGATAGCAACTGAAAAATGTGTCAAACATGCACAACCAACACTCTAGCTACTAGCACACAGTTTGTCGATGACTAGGTCATCTATATATGAGTATTTTGACTTAGGAGCCAAATGAGAACATTTGATCATAGGTCATACTCATCGTTTAAGCACAAGTGGGGTTACCACTTTTACATAAAGCATTTATGTGTTCACATCATTTGGAGATGCTTTAGCTCAATTTTTAGAGCAAAGCTCCCCCTAGATGTGAGAACCCCTTTTAAAGGGTCAAACTAACCTTGGGTTGTCGTAGAAGACTTCATGTAGATGTTGAAGATGTGGATGCTCAATGTTGATGTAGATCATCAAGAGTTGGGAGCTATCCTTTGGATTAGGGCACTTTCAAGACCTACATGGGTTAGTCCCACAAGGAACAAACAAGAATATCCATAGACATAGATTGAAGTTCACAAAGGATGATGTCCATGAAAACAATGATTACCTTGTCCCTTGACTTACCAACAAGAGGGTTTGTGACTCCATGAACTAGTGCATGATGTGGAAGTTGATTGCACAAGTTCTTGCCAAAATGAATATGAGTGAAGTTTGTTGGCGGAGTCACCCTCAAGAACCTTCTAGTTCTTCTTCTTTGGGATCCACATCATCTTGATGGGAATCCTTGGGGTTGTAGTTGAGCTTGACGAAGTAGAACTTGATGTGTCCTTGGGAACCCACTTGACCATGGCTTGAGGTGCTTCAATGAATGCATCAATCTCCTCTTGAAGCTTGTCCTTGGCCTTTAGCTTGTGGTCTTGTGGTGGAAGGTCATCTTGAGCTTGTTCCACATTGGAAGAAGTAGGATCATACTTCTCCTTTTGTGAAACAAACTGTGGAGTAGGGTATTGACCTTCTTCCCACTCAACACCTTTGGCGTTGAACTTTCGCTCAAAACCAATCCCTTGATTCTTCCGGTGTCTTCCTTGTTTGCGAACGATCTCCTCAAAGTTCTTGCTTCCGGCAAGACTCTTGTAGACACCTTTCTCTATGATTTCCTTCAATAAGCTATTTTCTTGCTCAAGTGTAACTTGGCTTGAAACATTGTTAGTGGAATCAAGAGAACTACTAGAAGCAACAATATTGGATTTAACATTGTTATTGTTACTACTAGAGGAAGAATTTTTCTTATGCTTGTCATGCTTAGTCTTGATAGGTGGCAAGAAATTAGACAAGAGAAGTCGTTTGGCAAGATATGAAGAACTCTTCTTTCGAAGATCGTCATTGATCGCTTTTAGAAACTCATGTTCTTGCTCTAGGGTGAGCTTCTCGAAGCGTAGCTTCTCATGAGATCTTAGGAGCTCTCTATGATCTTCTTGAGTTGTTTCATGAGCTAACTTAAGAGTGTTTAGTTCTTTAGTTAGACGCTCAATCTCCTTCATAGCATTGTCATTCGACTCTTCTCGACTATAAAGACTACTAGCATTTTCATCATTACTAAGCTCACTAGATTTATCATGCAAGAGCTCATCTTCACCAAGCAAGTCATCCTCATCACTATCAAAGTCAATGAATTCAGGGTGTGTTACCTTGGGGCCTTTAGCCATGAAGCATCTTCCAATTCCCTCATTTGGTGAATCAAATAAGTCGTAGGAGTTGGAGTTGGAGGATATGAGTGCAAGTCCGGCAACACCTTCATCTTGACTATAGTCGGAGTCGGAGTGATAGCTTCCATCGGATTGATTGTCGGAGTCGGAGCCGGAGACCCATTCACCTACATGAGCTTGATGTCTTCTTCTTGTGTAGCTCCTTGATGACTTGTCTTTCCTTTCCGAATCCTTGCTTCTCCGAGAGGGTCTTCGTTCATAACGATCATCTCTACTCCTTCTCTCTCTTTGAGGTGACTCATCTCTTGCTCTTCTTCTTGGAGATTCTTCTCTTCTCTTGTGGGGAGCCGTACACTCATTTGAGAAGTGTCCGGGTCTTCCACAATTGTAGCAGTTTCGATCACGACTAGAAGACCTCTTTTCATCATATGATCTAGACTTTGAGCTTCTTTCTTTGCCTCTATTCTTGTAGAACTTGTTGAAGTTCTTGACCATTAGGCTTATCTCTTCATTTGAAATTAGCTTGTCACTTGAGGTAGTAGGAGCATCACTTGTAGCTTTGTAAGCACCACTTGACTTATTGTGAAGCTCTTCCTTATCCTTAAGTGTCATCTCATGAGCAACAATTCTTCCAATGACTTCAGTTGGCTTGAGAGTCTTGTAGTTTGGCATCATTTGGATCAAAGTGCACACGGTGTCATACTTTCCATCCAAAGCTCTGAGAATCTTCTTAATGATGAATCGGTCGGTCATTTCTTCGCTTCCTAAGCCGGCAATCTCATTTGTGATGAGAGCAAGCCTAGAGTACATTTCAGCGACTCCTTCACCATCCTTCATCTTGAACTTGTCAAGTTGTCCTTGAAGAATATCTAGCTTTGATTCCTTCACAGATTCAGTACCTTCGTGCATTTCAACCAGAGTATCCCAAATCTCTTTAGCATTCTCAAGACGGCTGATTTTGTTGAACTCCTCGGGACACAAAGCATTGAAGAGAATGTCACAAGCTTGAGCATTGTTTTGCAACATCCGCAACTCTTCCGGTGTAGCTTCGCGATCCGGAACTTTTCCTTCTTCGAAGAAATCACCTTGCATACCAACACAAATAATGCCCCATGCGGCTGGGTTATGACCAAGAATATGCATTTTCATTTTATGCTTCCAACTAGCAAAATTTGTACCATCAAAGTAAGGACCTCTACGATAATTACCCTCACTAGACGCCATACTCTCCTAGGTTGTGAAACCAAGCTTATGGAGTCCAATGCAATGGAAACCAAAACAATGGAGACCAAAGCTCTGATACCACTTGTAGGATCGAAAGTATGTCTAGAGGGGGGTGATTAGACTACTTGACAATATAAAAAATCTGCCTTTTGATCATGCGATGTTTTTGGCAGTTTCATAATTAAGATCAATTCAAGTAACACCCTACACATGCAATTCTAGAGTATAAGCAGCGGAAAGTAAATTGCACATGTAGTAAAGAGAGGTGGAGAAGATCAAACGCAGTTTGGAGACACGGAGATTTTTGTAGTGGTTCCGATAGGTGGTGCTATCGTACATCCACGTTGATGGAGACTTCAACCCACGGAGGGTAACGGCTGCGCGAGTCCACGGAGGGCTCCACCCACGAAGGGTCCACGAAGAAGCAACCTTGTCTATTCCATCATGGCCTACGCCCACGGAGGACTAGCCTTACTCGGGGTAGATCTTCATGAAGTAGGCGATCTCCTTGCCCTTACAAACTTCTTGGTTCAACTCCACATCTCAAAGACGGAGGCTCCCAAGCGACACCTAACCAATCTAGGAGGCACCACCCTCCAAAAGGTAATAGATGTTGTTGATGATGATGAACTCCTTGCTCTTGTGCTTCAAATGATAATCTCCCCAACACTCAACTCTCCTCACTGATATGGCTGTGGTGGAAGAAAGGATTGAGTGGAAAGCAACTTGGGAAGGCTAGAAATCAAGTTTCATATGGTAGGAATGGAATGACTTGATCTCAACACAAGGGTAGGTGGTTCTCTTCTCAGAAAGTGTATGGTAGGAGTGGTAGACTTTCTGATGGCTCTCTTCACGAATGAAGAGGGGGTGGAGGGGTATATATAGCCTCCACACAAAATCCAACCGTTACACACATATTTGAGCAATCTCGGTGAGACCGAAGTGAAAACTCGGTCAGACCGAAAGTTCAAATATAGTGAACGTTGGGATTTTCGGTGGGACCGGAAATACCATCTCGGTGTGTCCGAAGTGAGTCAAAGGTAGGAGCTTGCCATTCTCGGTGGGACCGAAATTAACAACTCGGATATTCCGAAGTGATGTCAATTGGTTACAGAAGGTTGGCAGTCCAGTTTCGGTGAGACCGAAACTCAAAATCGGATGGACCGAGAAATTAGGGTTTGGAAGAATAACTGAGGTGGTTCATCTCGGTGGGACTGAGTTTGCAGAATCGGTTTGTCCGAGATTACTTATGAGTGTGTTAAGTAGTGAAAGGTGCTGATAGTTGAGGGAGCTAGATTACTTATGAGTCCAGTTTCGGTGAGACCGAAACTCAAAATCGGATGGACCGAGAAATTAGGGTTTGGAAGAATAACTGAGGTGGTTCATCTCGGTGGGACTGAGTTTGCAGAATCGGTTTGTCCGAGATTACTTATGAGTGTGTTAAGTAGTGAAAGGTGCTGATAGTTGAGGGAGCTAGATCACCAAGCACTTGAGCAACCAGATCATCAACACAACCTCATCCTTTTTTAATAGTATTGGCTTTTCCTATGGACTCAATGTGATCTTTGATCACTAAACCAAAAATAGAGTCTTGAGCTTTTGCCAATGCTTGTCTTAGCATTTTGAGGGGTCCACTTCTTCAGACATTTCCATACCCATATCATCGAACTTCTCTGAAATGATTCTCAAGTAAATATTAGTTCAATGATATATATGTTGTTATTAATTACCAAAACCACCCGGGGATTAGTTGCACTTTCAGCAGGTCCACGTTGATTGCTAATATCTGGTGCCGTTAGCAGTTGACACCTACTTGTTGAACCTAGGAGTCTCTGGGGATTCGATCCTTGGCATCTTTGCTAAGGGAAAAACTTCCACAACACTGCATCTCACACCTTCCACACTTGGGGTAACCAACGAGGGGTTAGAGGCCCATCACGAGCCCCCAAGCCGTCCGCTCTGCATCCGATACATGGAGTTAGTCTCACCTGTAGATGACTCACCATCAAAAAGAACAACTGTTTCTCCATAAGATCCGGCGCCTCTAGCGCCCTGGATGTATCCGACGAAAGCACGCTTCCTCGCAGGCCGAACCCGGGCGGGTCGCGCACGTTGAGCCGGCTTGACGATGTCGGTGCAGGTGTCTGGCTCAGGGCCCGGTTCGCCGATCTTGTCGATGAAGACGTGGATTCCGCCGAAGGGGACTCGGTATCCGTACTCAATTGAGCCGGCTTCGGGGCCCCAACCTTCGTCATCGATGTAAAGCTTGCCGCGACGACTCTTAGTCATCCGGCCCACAATGTATCCCTTAAGCCCTTCGAAGTTGCCCTTCAAGAACTCAAAACCGCCAGCCGTAAGACCCACGATGGGCGCCAACTGTCGTGGAAGTGTCACGGCAGATGTCCTAAGGTAAGGACTTGATTGTGGAGACATAGCGACGGGTTAGCTTAAAGGGGTTAAGAACGAAGCAAAGGACATGGGAAGTTTATACTGGTTCGGCCCCTGCGGTGAGGGTAAAACCTACTCCAGTTTAGGATGGGATTGCTGGGGTGTCGATTGCCAGGTCACAGATGTGCTTGCCTAGCTCTCGATCTCTTGTTTCTTGCCCTAAGCCTATGCCGGGTCGTCCCCTTATATACACGGGTTGACGCCCTGCGGCCTACGGAGTCTCGGCCGGCTCATACAATCGTGTTCGGCTCGGTGACTCATCTTACATGCCTTACATTAAAAGTCACATATATGGCGGTTTACTACTTATAGGCCTTAAGCCGCCGCGGGCCTTGGGCCCTTATCTGAACCGCTGTCCTAACAGGCTTCTGGGCTGGTCTGATGAACCGATGTCGGGTAACCCGGCCCCTCCTGGGCGGGTCATATGAAATACTTATATCCCCAACACACAGGTCCGGCCCTGAGGGGGTGCAGGGGGGGCGGCTGCCCCGGGCCCCCCAAACCTAGGGGGCCCCTCCTAGATATGTTGTACGCTGGTGGCCCATCGGCCCGTAGCTTCTCCTGCAATGAAATTAACCCAAGTGAAAGGAAAGACGTAGTAATATAGGAAAGTATACACCATACGCATCCAATCACGTCGCCCAATCAGTACGATCCTGTCTCCTGACACGTGAGATCGCATCCCTAATTCACTGCCCTATTCTCTATTCCCCCATCACGAACTCTCGATCACAAGTCGCAGGCCGCCGGCAGATACAATTCTCCAGTAGTTGGCTGCAGCGAGGACTCAAGCACGTCGCCGGGCCATGGGAATTGACAGCGCCGAGCGCCTCCGGCCGGTATCCAGTTTCCAGGCGCTGGGCGTATGATGTGGATTGCAAACGCGAACACCTACATCGTCAAGTGCCTCATTGCTGACCATCTAATCAGGGAAGCCGATGCAATTGGTATGAGGTATATCATTGTACTATTACCTATTCCCCAATCCTTATGTATGCTGCTAATTAAGTAATTTGCCTTCACATACATATATGATGCATATCTTGCACAAATAATGGTTTGGCAATACTCCGGAAACTGTTGGACAAAATTGACGTCGACCCAATCATAAATGAATTTGCATCGAGAATTATTTTAAGAGACTCAAACTTATGTATCTATGTATTGTTCTTTTGCCTTTGTTTGGTAATTCTGTAGTCGGGTTTTGGATGTTTTCTAGGATAGGCAAATGTACATTTGTAGTTTTTCGTTTGTGCACATGTATGTCCTCAGTAGAAGAATGAGTGATCATGTGTCATGCGAATCATGAACTTAAGGTCCTTAATGCTCAGCGGGATGTTAGAATAAACCTTTAAGATAACATCTAAAAAAGTTAGATGCAAATATCAAAATTGGGTCCATTAAAGAGTTTATATATAATATTTAAAAATTCCTTATTATTGTGTGACCCTTATATTAGGGGCCCATGATTTTCAGCTTCGGCCCGGGCCCCCAAAATCGCAGGACCGGCCCTGCCAACACAACCCAAGGATCCCCGCGCCCAAGGAACCCATCCAATTGAGATAGAAGGCCCATGTCAGGCTGGCAAAAGACTGAGATATGCCCAGGACCTTCTATTACACTGCCGCAAAACAAGAACAGTCGCGCGTGAATGCCCAACTGTCACCCGGATATTCCCCCCCTAATCGCGTTGCCTCTGCCCTCGACCGTCGTTAACACTCCAGCTGGTCCGCAACCCTCCCATGGATCCTCCATGACTCCTCCACTCGTTTGGACTGCTCCGGACCCGCGTCGAAGCCCAGCCGCGCCACCGAAGCAAGATCTGGCGCCACACCCTTCGCCGCTCGAGTCTAGTTGGTTGTCAGCCCTCCGTCGACCGTAATGGTCGTCGCTGCTCCTGCGCGGTTGTAGCCATCGACTAGAGGCCACTGAAGCTCTAGTGTTGGCCATGCGACCGAGTGCAGCCGCCTAATACGTCTCCAACGTATCAATAATTTTTTATTGTTCCATGCTATTATATTATCAACTTTGGATGTTTTATATGCATGAATATGCTATTTTATATTATTTTTAGGACTAACCTATTAACCTAGTGAGCCAGTTTTTGTTTTTTCCTTGTTTTGACAAAAACACCTACATGTCAAGGGATTTGCAAAGACGGTGCTCGAAGTGTTCGGGCCAGGGAATTTGAGAGCACCCCAATGCTTAGGACACAACCATACTTTTGGAGATGAACAAAGCTCATGGGTTTCCATGCATGTTTGTATCCATTAATTACATGCATTAGAGTTGGAAGAACTACCGTATAGCATGACATGGACAGTTCAAAGGACACAAGAAAGATGCCACCATCATTCTTGCAGTCGTGGCAGATCAGAAGGCATGGCTTTGGCATGCATATTTTTGGATGCCTTAGTATGACAATGACATCAATGTGCTCTAGCGGTCACCTCTCCTTGCAAAGCTAGTCAATAGAAAATTATCACTTGTGAAGTTACAAGCAAATGGACGCACATACAACATGGGTTACCACCTTGTGGGTGTGATATTTTCAAAGTGGGCTACTTCCGTGAGGACAATTTCAATCCCCCAAGGCAAGACAAAACTCTACTTACATAATGCTCAAGCGGCTGCTAGGAAAGATGTGGAGAGAGCCATTTGAGATTTTGCAAGCCTAATTTGTTGTTGTGCGAGTACCAGCTAGGTTTTGGGATCAAGAAATCCTTTGGTACATCACCACAGCTTGCGTGATCATGCACAACATGACCATTGAGAATAATCATGGGAAGTACTTGTATTACAACTTATACGATCTCATGGGAAAATTTGTGCGGGCGTGTAGAAGGCAAAACCAAGTCTGACACTTTTTTTAGGCGTACCATGACTGGAAATTCCGATACACATGTAGATCTTTAAAAAGATCTCATGGAGGAGTAGTGGACATGGTTGAGCAACAAGACACGTAGTTTGTCTCTATGTTTCATGTCATGTGTGTTGAACCTTGTTGTATTGCTTGATGGATAATTTATGTTCAGTTTGATGTTGTGGATTGATTAATTTGTTGTTATGTTTGTACTATCGCCGGCAGAAGCGTGTCCACAACATCAAAATGAATACAAACTATTCATCAAACAATACAACATCAAATTGAACAGGAAAGTTTTCAAGCAGAAGCGTATCCATGAAAACAAAAGTTTTCAGTCATTTTTTTGATACGCATTGAACTATGTAATAATTTGCTGCCGTGGATTGATTAATTTGTTGTTATGTTTGTACTATTTATCCTGGATTAAATTTTGATGAGTTTGATGTTGAATTGTTGCAATACATATGCAAATTGTGAAGAAGAAATATGTCGTGCTGCTGCTGTTGGAGATACACATTCTTTGGTGCCAAAAAAATAAAAAAAATTGTTGTCCTAAATTTTACCCTGAGTACTATTTTATACGCTAAAATAGGACTGTCGTTGGACATGTTTTTTTGCGGGGTATTGGAGATGCTCTAGCTACCCCCAAGTTTGACCTACAAATTGTGAGTCATAGCCACACAGTGGAACATAACATTGTTGTTGGAGTATTTTAATTTTTCAAACTTGTGGTCAACTTTTTGCGAAAGAAACATGATCAAATTTTGACATACAATTTGAGGGAACAAATAATCCCGAAGAAAATATGGATCATCGGAGCACCAACACTTCTCCCTTTTATACATTCACCGGCCAGGGCATCACACATTGATTTGTTTGGAAAAAAATATGCTTACATTTCAAAGTAAGTTCTGCAATTGGTTTGCTAAATCATATTAGAAATACTGGCCCAGTACTCTGATAGTTGCTTTCTACAGAAAGTAAAAGGCAAAAGATACAAAAAAAGACGGTGTACAAAAACAAAGCGAGTCGCCGAGTTACCACAACAAAGTGACCTATTATATATTGAACGGTAGTGCTGACTACCACAAACTTAACCTTTTTGACAGTAAAATTACCACAAGCTTTAACCTACTCAACCGTGACAGAAAAGTTTACCTTTCCTGTGGCGGAGAAAGGAGCGAGAGGGAAGTTTACAGTTACCCAGACCAGCTGCAGCGAGATCTCTGCCACTCGCACGGACATCAGAAAATGCCTGAAAACTTTTGTTTTCGTGGATCTCTTCTGCCTCCTGCGAGAGGTTCACGTCGCCAACTACGGCGAAAGTGACAAGATTCAGCCGGCCATGAGCATGCACGTGACGTGATTGTGTTGTCTCCTTGTTCAAAGCAATCTTTTTACGGACGGTGTATGTATATTGTATACTATGAACTGTAGTTAAGTTTAGAGTTTTCTGGGACTGGAGGTGCCGGGAGATCATTACCACCTGAATGTGTTTTTTCACGGCCGTGCAGGATGATGTGAAAAATGATTGCAGGATATGGGGCAAGATGATAGGCCAACGTATGCCCACTGTTTTGCAATCATACGCTACCGCCCTACACAGTAAAAACAGCTAGTAATCCGCAGTCATCATACCCTGTATTAGTTTAGAATATCAAGTACTCCCTCTAAACGATCTTATAATGTACTCCATGAAGAGGAGGGAGTACGTACGTAGCTGACAACTTGACACCCATGAAGAGAAGGAGTCTCCGAGATTTACGTCTAAGTCGATGAATCAAGCAATCAAACATAATCTTGATTACCGTACCAGGGAATTTGGGAGCGCTGGAGCTCAATCGATATTTCTCATGTCTCCCAACAATAGGAAAAAAAAAGACAATCCAACATAATCTTGATTACCGAATTTAGGGAGCGCCTAGAGCTATTTCACAACCGTCTCCCATGAAAGACAATAGAAAGAAAAACAACAACTGAAAAAAAAAGAACAACCTTGATTTATTTATTTTTTGTAAAGAAAAGGAGTTTTATTTCATAGTGATAGGGTTACAATCAAGTGACAGTAATTGCTCTATACAAGGGTCCTTGACCTAGCCACGCCATGTTTTGTTTTCTCATAATGTCAGCGCCACGACGAGCAAGCTGAGCGAGGGAACCGCTGCCATGGCAGCGAAGGGCCGGGATACTATCATGGCAGCGAGGCAGGCCCAAGATGGCTTCATGACGAGGAAGATCCCCAACAGGCCCAAACGGATCGTCCAGCCCAACAGAAGGTTCGTCGGGCCGGAGTGGGCCCGCTAGACCGCGTCACCGCTGGCTACTTATCTCACGGGCATCGGCTGGTTCAGCATCCAGAAGGATCAGGCAAAGGACGGCGGCTCTCTCTCTCTCTCCCTCACCTACTTTCCCCTTTCCTTTCTTCCTCACCAAGAACACCCATCGATGTGTATGAACTGAGTTAAATCTCTTGAGAGTGTAATAGATCGATCGATACCTAACATCCTGGTATCAGAGACCACCACCACCACCACATCCCTCCGTCGCGGAACGCTGGAAACCCGCCAACGCGTCCACGCCCGGCAAGTTCTCCTCTCCACCATGGATGCGGCGCTAAAGGAGTATCTCAACAAGCTCCATCAGGACGCCAAGAGTGACTCCGCCGCCGTCCTCAAGCAGCTGCAAGCCCAGTCGTCGCAGATCGACGATCTCCTCAGTTGGAAACCCGATCTGGAAGCCCGCTTTGCCAAGCTGGAGTCCAAGGTCGCCTTGCTACAGTCGACCGCGCCCCAGACGGCCGCACCACCCTCGTCGAGTGGAGCAACGACCCAAGTCCCTCCACCACCGCTGCTTCACGCGCGGGGACTGCTCCACGGGCCTAGTGGCCATGGCGACGCTGATCTCACGGGAGGGGGGGGGGGGCGTCGGTGACCGTCGAGTCGCCGGCGGCACTCCCGGTCACGGGTACGTATCCCCACCTCGCCAATTTGGGCCAGACCCCTCCCCCCATGAGTTTTCCCCTATTCACCGGCGAAAACCCGTAGCTCTGGAAAACGCTCTGCGAGCAGTATTTCCAGATGTTTGCCGTTCATGATTCCTATCGCGTTCCTATGGCAATTTTGAATTTCTCCGCCCCTGCTGGCATCTGGCTCCAGTCAGTTCAGAAGAAACTGATAGGACTAGATTGGGAGTCATTCATGTCTTTGCTCTGCACACGATTCGGACGTGATAAGCACCAGATGCTTATCCGTCAGTTTTACGCCATCAAGCAACATACCACTGTCGCTGATTTCATCGAGTGCTTTGAATCACTGATGAATCACCTCATTTCCTACTCTGAAAGTACTCACCCGTATTTTTTCCTCACCCGTTTTGTTGAGGGATTGCGGCCGGACATCCGCGCGGTGGTGCTTGTGCAGTGACCACCGGACCTGAACACGGCATGTTCGCTGGCCCTACTTCAGGAGGAAGTGGCCGATGGCGATCTACCCTACAGACGCTTCTCCAGCACCAGCCAAGGGCCAGGCCACGCTGCCAGATCGACTCCACCATCCTTCTTCAGTAGACCAGCGACACCTGCAGCTGGTTTTGAAGACATGCGTGGGACTGACGCAGCACGGGCTACATCCGAAGCAAGCAAAATTGCAGCACTCCATCAATTTCGCCGTGCAAAGGGGCTCTGTTTCAAATGCGGCGAACGTTGGGGCAAGGACCATGTATGCCCACCAACGATACAAATGCACATTGTGGATGAACTGCTCGCCATGTTCAGCTTGGATGACCCAACTGGTGACTTTCCACCAGACTTGCCTATTTCTGAATAAGAGAATCTGTGCACCATCTCGCGTCAGGCTGAAGATGGTTCGTCAGACCCCGGCGTACTACAGCTGCAAGCATGGATGCAAGGGCACGAGATACTGCTGTTGGTGGACTCTGGCAGCTCAACATCCTTCGTCGACAGCTCTTTGGCAGCAAAACTTACTGGAGCTACTTCTCTGCCGAGACCGTGCCGTGTGAGAGTAGCAGACGGAGCCACCATTACATGCACTTGTTACATACCTGCATGTCAGTGGATCACACAAGGACACGAGTTCCAAACAGATTTCAAAGTTCTCAAGCTAGGATCGTATGATGCTATACTTGGTATGGTCTGGCTCCGCAAGCATAGCCCCATGAATATCGATTGGATTGAACAATACACGACAGTTACTATACCTAGAGGGCAACTGAAACTGTCTGCAATTTCTTCAGATCAAACACAATGTTCAATCATCACAGCCCCAGAACTCCTAAAAGCTTGCAAACAAGGATCAATAGCTCACGTTGTCCACCTGAACTCACTGGATGGGAGCAACAAAACCGGCACACCAATTCCAACTGGAGTTCTTCGTCTACTGGAGCAATTTACCGATGTATTTGAAGATCCAAGATGCCATCCACCGCGACGTGAGTGTGACCATAGAATCCCTCTGATGGCAGGTGCACAACCAGTCAACTCGCGACCTTACAGATACAAGCCTGAACTAAAGACAGAAATCGAGCGTCAGGTGCAAGAGCTACTCGAGGCCGGCGTAATTCAGAAGAGCTCCAGCCCTTTTTCCTCCCCGGCACTACTCGTTAAAAAGAAAGATGGTACTTGGCGTCTCTGTGTAGACTATCGGTGGCTCAACTCCATGACCGTGGTCAGCAAGTACCCAGTTCCCCTCATCGATGAACTATTGGATGAACTCGCGGGCGCCAAGTGGTTCTCCAAACTGGACCTACGCGCAGGGTTTCATCAGATCAGAATGGCAGAAGGCGAAGAATACAAGACGGTCTTCCAAACCCATTCTGGTCACTGGGAGTTCTGCGTCATGCCTTTTGGGGTCACTGGAGGGCCATCCACATTCAATGGTGCCATAAACACTACCCTCCGCCCTGTCAACCGTGTTTGCGCTGTCTCATTCTTCGATGATATCCTCATCTTCAGCAAAACTCTGGAAGAGCACATCCAGCACATCTCGCAAGTACTGCAGTTGCTTCGAGCAAATCATTGGCAAGTGAAGCAATCCAAATGCTCCTTTGCCCAGCGACAAATTGCTTATCTTGGGCACGTCATCAATGAACAAGGTGTTTCCACTGACCCCAGCAAGATTCAGACAATTGAGAACTGGCCGACACTCACTTGTGCCAAGGATGTGCATAGCTTCCTAGGGCTGGCAGGATACTACAAAAAGTTCGTCCAGCATTTTGGAATCATTGCCCGGCCACTATTCACTCTGCTTAAGAAAAACCATCAGTTTGTTTGGACCAGTGACACACAACAGGCCTTCGATGCTCTGAAGCAGAAGCTCATCACAGCCCCTGTACTACAGCTGCCTGATTTCAAGAAAACATTCACCATCGACACAGATGCGTGCGCCTACGGGGTGGGTGCAGTTCTCCAGCAAGAGGGCCATCCCATAGCTTACATGAGTAAACCTTTTGGCCCCAGAAACAGAGGACTGTCAACTTACGAGAAGGAATGCATGGAAATCCTTATGGCCATCGAGCAATGGCGCCCATATCTGCAGAATGAAGACTTCGTTATCCGCACTGATCAACGAAGTCTGATCCACCTCGACGATCAACACCTATCCACCCCTGGCAACAAAAAGCTTTTACCAAGCTTCTCGGCTTACGATACAAGATCTGCTACCGCCCGGGCGCCACTAACACAACGGCGGATGCTCTGTCACGGCGAGTACCAGACGCAACAACAACAACAATTTCTGTCTGCAAACCGGCATGGCTGGACGACATCATTGCAATCTATGAGAGCAACCCCCAAGTTCAGAAAATTATCCGTGACCTCGCCCAACGGCCGGACCCCAAGTAGCTTTTCTCCCTACGTAGTGGCTTGCTCTATTTCAGAGATCGACTTTGGCTGGGCGGCTCCCCTGCTCTCCAACAACGCTTGCTTCGTGCCTTCCACAACAGCACGTTGGGTGGCCATTCTGGCGTGCCCATCACCTACCGCCGCCTCCGCCGCCTCTTCTCCTAGCCCAAGATGAAGGAGCACACCAAGCAGTACGTCTAGTCATGCTCTATCTGTGAGCAGGCCAAGCCAGAGCGTGTTCGCTACCCCGGTCTGCTTGAACCTCTTCCAATCTCAGACGGCGCGTGGAAGGTAGTCACCATGGATTTCATCGACGGGCTGCCCTCCTCGGGCAAGTTCAACTGCATCCTTGTCGTGGTTGATAAGTTCACGCGCTATGCACATTTCTTGGCCCTCAGTCACCCCTTCACGGCGGCCAAAGTAGCTCATTCCTACCTGGAGAACATCTACAAACTACACGGGCTCCCTGAAGCTATCGTCTCTGACAGAGACCCCGTGTTCACCAGCAGTTTTTGGCACGAACTCTTCAAGACAATTGGCACCGAACTCAACATGAGCACACCGTACCATCCGCGGACTGACGGACAAACGGAACGCATCAACCCGTGCTTGGAAATTTATCTCTGATGCTTCACCCACGCCAACCCCAACAAGTGGCATCAATACTTGGCCCTCGCAGAGTTCTGGTACAACTCCAGCTTCCACTCCGCTCTCAACACTTCTCCCTTTGTCGCCCTCTACGGTCACGAGCCTCGCCATTGGGGAATTGAAGCTGCCTCAACATGCAAGCTGCCACAACTCAAAGACTGGCTCGAAGAGCGGAAGCATATGCAGCAGGTCATCTCGGCACACCTCCACCGCGCCCGCAATATCATGAAGAACCAAGCTGATAAGAAGCGCACCGATCGCTCATTCCAATTGGGCGACTCCGTCTTCGTCAAGCTGCAACCATACGTCCAAACGACGGTGGCCCGCCGTTCCAACCACAAGCTTTCCTTCCGCTACTTCGGCCCCTACAAGATCATCCGCGTCGTCAACCCTGTCGCTTACGAGCTCGAGCTACCCGCCGGCGCCAAGGTACACCCTGTCTTCCACGTATCACAGCTCCACCGAGCCATCTCGCCCACCACCCAAGTCGAGACGGCGCTGCCAGTGCCCACCAACGAGCCCTTGAAGCCGGTGGAGATCATCAACACCCGATGGTGCCAGACTCCGCAAGGCCGGCGCGAACAACTACTCGTGCGCTGGTCCGACCCATCGGTCCTGGACGCCACATGGGAAGACGCCAAGGCCATGCGGGAACGCTACCCCATGCTACTAGCTTGGGGACAAGCCAGCTCTCAAGGAGGAGGGGATGTCAGTGCCACGACGAGCAAGCTGAGCGAGGGAACCGCTGCCATGGCAGCGAAGGGCCAAGATACTATCATGGCAGCTAGGCAGGCCCAAGATGGCTCCATGACGAGGAAGATCCCCAACAGGCCCAAACGGATCATCCAGCCCAACAGAAGGTTCGTCGGGCCAGAGTGGGCCCGCTAGACTGCGTCACCGCTGGCTACTTATCTCATGGGCATCGGTTGGTTCAGCATCCAGAAGGATCAGGCAAAGGACGGCGGCTCTCTCTCTCTCCCTCACCTACTTTCCCCTTTCCTTTCTTCCTCACCAAGAACACCCATCGATGTGTATGAACTGAGTTAAATCCCTTGAGAGTGTAATAGATCGATCGATACCTAACACATAACCACCTGAGGAATAAACTTCCGGACAAGCATTTGTTCCTTGATCTCTGCAACTAAGTGCTTGTAAGCTGACCTGGACAATCTATTATCGGAGAGACTTGACAAAGCTTGAGAGGAATCAAGTTGAACAATGATCTTGATTACCGCACCAGGGAATTTGGGAGCGCCTATAGCTCAATCAATATTTCTCAATCGTCTCCCGTAAAAAGCAATAGAAAAGAAAATAACAATCAAGAAAATTAGCACAAATCTCTGCACATACAAGTATGGCATGGATTGAGATATAGCTATTTCTCAATCGATTGAGATGAGGTTGCTGCCGTAGACAACCATTTCCACCTTTTTCTTTTGAACCGCACAAATTATAGTAATCAATAAACGGAGTACAGCTGCACATACATGTGCAAAACTATCAGGAAAACCAAGACATGACAAGTGTCCCAAAAAACTTTACAAAAAGAACTCAAAATAAAACAATATTATAAATAAGACCCTTGGGTCCCTGCAACCAATCAGATCTGAAACCGCTGTCGACCCTCAACGCCGCCGAGACGCACACCCAAGAAAGAGATGGGACACCAACAAACTGAAATCCAGGCGAGCGCCATAGTCTTGAAGGCGTTGAGAGCCAAAGACCAAACCTGAAGAACATACACTTGGCGATGTGACGTGTCGGTCAAGGACGATCCCCGCGCCAACCTGGATATAGATTTGACGCATCCACTGTCATTGCAAAGGAAGACCGTTAGAGACCCACCACCGTTGTGCCACCAACCTTGAACCAGCAGCAACATATCCAACTTGTCAGCGCCACCAAGAAAGGAAACAACCACCAGACAAAGGAAAACTTAAAGCCCACCGCTTTGAACAAACGACGAGCAGACGAGGCCATCGGCACACTGCTGCCGCCAGAGAGAACATTCCAATGATGAGGAGAGACTGAAGCCACCTTATTCAACAGAGCAGCAACCATATTAAACCTGTGCTAGACGAAGACAAGACCCTAAACCTACAGACCAATTGAAAAATAAACGAGATCCCACCTCCCCTCCACCAGCAATGGGAGCGGCGTACAAATAGGGTGGAGATCACCGCCTTGCCGATGTCTAACGGAGCATAGGAACTGCCGCTTCCCTCTCGCCATGGAGAAAGAGCGGAGCAGTTAGTGCTCTCATGCCATCCTTTCGGTACATATATTGCAAAGCAGTTTGTCAACGGTAAAATACCTCATTCGGTATAGATCCCCACAACACCGGATATTCAATTTGGCTCTAGAGAGCATATGCTCCTGCCAAAAATGGATTTTCCAAATGTATTATTTAAAAAAAAAAAGATGTGTTCATTGTCACACCAAAATGGTACATGTAAATTTGCAAGCGAAAAACTTAAGCATTTTGACGTGTGAAAAAAAAAACAAGTTAAATGCCGAATGTTACACTTAATTCTGTTTTTTTTACCGATGAGCACTGCTATCTCATATGACATGAAAATTATCAAGCACACTTGCCACTTTAATATGAACACCTACAAAAATATTCAGAAATATTAAATTTTATTTACATATTTATTTTATTTTTTCTGTTCATTAGGGAGCATATGTTCGGAGAGCCAAAAATCCACGTCGAGCACTTAATTGGATGGTATCCCAAAGTGCCGCAGCGGCTCCACGAATCTTAAAGGAAGCATCTCTTTACCCTCCCACTAGTGATTGTCTTTTGGGTTTCTAGATAGGTTATATCACACCACTGTTTAGACATAAGACGATTCAATATACCGATTCAGGCACGAGAAAACCTCACACCGCTTAATTCCAGCAAAACTGTTTCTTTGTGAAAAGGACGACGTGGTCTATAGTCTTCATCTGCCTCTTGAGTCTTGACCCACACGAGACGAGGTTAACATCACCCCATCCATCACACACCCAGACGTTCCACATTCATCCACCATCGCTTTCTCGCGACTACGAAGAGGACGCACGCATGAAAACACGCACATTCACATGAGCACGTCCACCAAGTCACGGACCGAGCCTGAGCACCAGCGACCCTCACTAAACCCACAGTAACTAAACACCCCCGCGGGTCCCACCAAAAGATAAATGCCCATGCGAGAGTAGATAGATAAATAGCAGCAGGTCCAATTCGTTTCATTTTTTTCATTTGACGAACATCTCAGTCAGATTCCCCTCAGCAAACCCGCCGGAGGGAAGCACCAAAGCAAATGGATCGCCATCGGTTCGTTATTATGGCACCACCAGCCAAAAAAGCTCACCCAGCAACCCCAAACGGCGGTGGTCCTCCACGACGCGGGACTGGCCCGGCCCGACCCGACCCGAAAGCCCCCCTGCTCCAACTGGGGCACTGTGGCAGGTAGAAATAACTGAGAGGAAACGATTTTTTTTACCCCACCGCTCGTTTTCTATGCGGAAAAGAAGCCTTGTATACTGGCGCGTCGCACCTAATCTCCCCCTCTCTCTCTGGCCGGGTCGCACCTACTCCCTGCCCAAACCCCTCCCCGACGGCTCACGCGATGCCAAGAGCGGGCCTTGGGAAACGTATTGATGCTTTGCGCACACCATGCTGTTTTTTATTTGGTTAATTATAATGATCCGTCGTAACCTTATGCTATGTGCAATGACGGAATGACTTGTCATTACAGTTTACAAGTCCGGGGTGGATGCATGCGTGGGGCCGTGCGGTCCGGCCAGATTTATGGGATTGTACCGCGTAGATTTATTTGCTGCGTACAACAATGTTGTTGCCGCCATGAAAACGGTCGCCTCCCACCTACCAGAAACAAGTACGCAATACGAGCCTAATTCATGCCCTTTGGAACAGTTTTTTTTTTGTTTCACTTCAATGCCATCGGTTGGATTGATCTCCGCTGTAATAAAATTCTGGCGAGCCTTGTGCATGTAAAATTCTGTGCCGATGCATGGAGCCCAGGAGAGGGACCAAACCAAGCGAGCCGTAAAGCATCGTCCATGTACGTGTATTTTGTGTTGGTCACGCTTCATTTCCCAACCATTTCTGCAAAATAAACAAGGAGGGTCTAGTTTAAGGTAAGATCCATCCAGCCAGGATAAGGCGGAAAGGTTAATCTAAAGCAAGTGTGGACAGCTTGGCAGCGGGGCTAAAGAAATCGAGAAAGCTTTCGGAGCAAGCTCCCCCCACCCCTACCCCCTACCCCATCGGACCCTCCCTCCACCCAAGCCAAAGTGGAGTGGACTCCCCCCAAACTCCTCGCAGACCGGAGAGAGAAATTTTACAGAGAGAAAGAGGGGGAGGGATCGCGGCGGGCGGGGCAGGCAGCCCCCGTGTGTGTGCGTGCGGTCGCGTAATCGCTGTCGCATTCGCTCCCCCCTCCACCTCCACCTCCACCTCCTCAGCGGCAGCCCCAGAGAAACCCGAACACCAAATCCTAACCACCGCCTAATCCCCGCCCGCTCCCCGCTACGCGTCGCGGCGCTTCCACCGCACGCCAGATCGCTGGCGCGCACCGCGGCGGCCGAGGGGGTCTGGATCCAATGCGGCCGCCGCTGCTTCTGTGGTAGTGGCTGCTGCGGTGGCGGCGCTGGTTGGCTGCTGGCTGCTTGATGCGGACGATCTGAGGAGGAGGAGGCGCGGCGGGGATGGCGGCTGCGGCGGGGGCGGCGCCGAGCGGCGGCCCGGTGAGTGCCCTTCTCCCTTCCTCCTGCGTGCGCCCTCTCGCTCTCGGATTCCTCGCCTGCGTTTGGGGGAGATGCTGTTTTTTTTCGGGGTGTTCGGGGTGATGGGTCGGAGTTTGGTATCTCATGCCCGGGCGGCGGAGGGATGCTCTGCTTTGGCGTGCGGACGGGTGCTTCACTGTTTTTGTTTGTGGATTTTTCGGGGTTGAGCTCTGGGAGGCGAGATGGGGCCGAGGAGAAATGCCGCTCAGGGGTGGTGTCATGTGTGGTGGCGGCTCTGATGCGAAAGGCGACAGAGCGATGGGTGGTGCGAGCTCGCAGGAGCTGCTGCTGCTGCTGCCTCTGGGTTTTGGCTGGACTGGAGAGTGTGTGTCCTATTTCTCAAGCATAAGCGGATACGGATTTAATTTGCCTTGGAGTAGTAGCTGATTAGTGATTGATACGGCACATGAATGCGAATGGAACTGTTTGGGGGTGGTTACATTTAAGGAAAATGAAGGCATTCAAACGAGGAACTGCTTGTGTGTGTCCAATTGGTTTCAGAGATGTGTGAATTCACTGATTACTTTGCAGGCTGAGGGACGAGGTTTGGTTCTTAAGGCGCCTCATGACTAGATGTCTAGATAAACAAGGATTTGTAGTGCAGGGGGAATTTAATTTTAGGAGCATGGTCAAGAATTTGCTGGAGTTTTCCCTCGTTTTGTTTTTGTGCGCATAGGGGATCAAACTGCGTACATTCATTCGGCTACTTGGAGAGCTCCCACCCGTTTCACTATGAGAGACGCTTCATGATTCAGTTTGCTCATTATGTAATCTATCAGATATGTAGGTTCCTGTTGAGCTACCACTTTAACAATGTTACGTTTATCTGGGCAATGAGTACCCAGTTGACTGACTTCTAAGCATTGAAGATACTGTTATGTGTTATCATTAATTCTTCCTACTGTTTCTGACATCAAAATTGCCTCATAACCAGGTATTTAAGAGTGGGCCTCTCTTCATATCATCCAAAGGTAAAATTATTTTCATCACACATTAGCTATCCTTTTGGGGTCATAAAGATGCTGCTTGCCTTATTATGTTTGAAGCAAAGCTACATACACAAGTGTCTACATTAGGCATTTACATTTGTCTTTAGTACTTTCGGTAAAGGCAACAGTAGTGACTTTCTTTTTCTTTGTTCTTGAAAAATCATCATCAAGAAGAAATGGATTATATGCAGAGCTAAAACATTTATATATCTTATTGATGATGATGCTGAAGGTTTCTCTGTATTAGTACAAAATAAATAAATTAAGATGGGGGCTAGACCAAGTCGAGTTGCTTGTATTTTCTCTCGCTCGAGAAAACACGAAGTTCTTGTGCCTTGAATTGATAGAAAGAAGAGTTCATAATTACAGCCTAATCCCCATACAACAGTAAACAAGAGCGCTAGTGCCCATTGCCAGGATCAGCCGTAACCCTGTCGCACCTGCTGTTTCCCAAGACCTTGCTTCCACCTGAATCTGTATGAGCAAGCACACGATATTCGGTTGGTTTCCATCGAGGACATATGCATTCCAATGCTTCCAGATCAACCATGTGGTGAGCAGTTTCATGGTTGCCGTTCCATCCCCTTGAACCATTGGTGCGGAGTTGATTGCCAGCCTCCACCACTCAGAAATGTCGAGTTGCTTGTATTCACATAGTGATTCCGTTGGTTGAATTGGATTGTAGATTCAAGCCACAGATGGAGATGCATCAATTCATAATACCATTATGGCACTATAGTTAGTTGTGTTTCCTGTCCATGTGGGAAAGTTCCACATGAGGCCCATTCCCAGTTTCCCCAATATGTTTTCAACATCACAGCCATCCATATCTGTTACAGGCCCAAAGTAAGAGAGGGAGCTATAGGTTCTATATTGTTTGTGACCAAGTTAGAATCTGTGTCGTCAGTTTCCTTTTAATACCTTTTCTATTATGAGTTCCCGAGTCTGACATAATTTTTTAAGTAGTTTAGTTGTATCCTGATACCTGACTACGATTTCAGTTGTAGATCATCAAATTCAAAATTAATACAATTAGCTAAGTTTCTATGAGATATTTGGAAACCCTAAACTGAATCTTGTATAGGGAAATTCTCATAGTTTACCTCACACTCTAGTTATTTGATTTGCTTGATTTGTGCTTAATCCCTCTACTATATGGGTTATGGCATGCATTTTGCCAATCTACTATGTACATATTCTTATCGTTAAAAGGAAAATCAGAAATTTTCCTACTTATACAGTTTTATTTTTCCTTTACCTGAAAATGAATGTTGCTCATGTAATTTCCAGGAATTGGATGGAAATCTTGGAAAAAGCGCTGGTTCATCCTCACTCGAACATCGCTGATTTTCTTCAAGAATGATCCTGTCAGTATTTTCATTTTTGTCCATAATGTAGGTGTAGATATTATGTATACTGGAAAGCATAAACTAAGTAGATTTATCAGACCAGAAATTGTTTTTCGTTCTGCTTGTTGGTCCAATATTTTGGAACACGGTCTAGTATAATATCCAGCTAGATGCTTTAATCATGTCTTGATCACTGCCAATTTGTAATAGTCTGGTTTGATATTCTTACTTTTTTCATATGTCCTGACATTTATGTTTGTATACTGTATACCAAGATGAATATCTTGTGTGAGTATACACTGTCTTGAATTTAGTACTGAATAGCAGAATGGTTACTTTGGCTTTGCTGTTTTCAGTTTTCTTTTTGAGTGGAAGTTTTTTTAGTTCAATCTCAGTGATGTCTTCTCAGCTCTTGCTGCTTCATGTGATTGCAGCTTTATTTCTTTTGTCCCGTTATTCACCAACTTCTCATGTGGCCCTTCACTTAAAAAGTAAAAATAAATTACAAATACCGAATTATGTTCAGTACTTGATGCTTAGCTGGCGTAAACCTGCTTATTCTTGTTCTTGCCCTGCTTAAACCGTGAATGCTGCTTAATGGAGTTACTTGTTAGAATATTGTATCATCCATTCATTGGTCCATCTTATGAGTTAATTCTCACTTCCTTGACAAATGCTTGTTCTCGACATTGCAGAATTCCTTACCCCAAAGAGGTGGTGAAGTGAACGTAACTTTGGGAGGAATTGACTTGAATAATTCTGGGAGGTACGTGTCATAAAAAATATATTCTTTTGTTGATCTCTTGGTGCCTTTTGTAACAATATTGTTGTATTAAATGTCATTCATGGCCAGTGAAAAAAGAGTCCTTGTTTCTTCCTTTCTTTTTTGCTTTTCGCCCAGTGTCATACTAACAGTATTTTCCATTCACAGTGTAGTGGTCAGGGAAGACAAAAAGTTATTGACTGTCCTATTTCCAGACGGTCGTGATGGTCGCGCTTTTACCTTGAAGGTATATATTTTCCCATTTAATTTGGTAGATTCACTTCAGCAAATGCAGCTTTATACCTTTTAATGCTCCTTCAAAAGCTAAAAAGAAGGACTTGCTACTTTTAACAGGCAGAAACATCTGAAGATTTGCTTGAGTGGAAAACGGCATTGGAAGAAGCTCTTGCACAGGCTCCAAATGCAGCTCTCGTGATTGGACATAATGGGATATTCCGTAATGACACACCAGATGCATATGAAGGAGCAGCTCCAAATTGTTGGTTCCTCACACTACATTATGACTTATTGTTACTCATGACAAACTCAATCTCTGATTGTTCGTTCATCCTCTCCTCTGACGGCTGCAGGGAGAGAGAAGAGGCCTACCAAATCCTTGGTTGTTGGAAGGCCAATTCTTCTTGCACTAGAAGATATTGATGGCAGCCCTTCTTTTCTAGAAAAAGCTTTGTGTTTTCTTGAGAAACATGGTAAGACTAAAAAGATTCAACTATCACTAATGTTTGGAACTGTCTGCGCTTTGCATTCGGTAGCCGTATGCTGCCTCACAACCAATCTGGAACATTTAACCAGAAATGTGAACATCTTCTTGCAGGGATAAAGGTGGAGGGAATTTTGCGTCAGGCTGCAGATGTGGAGGAGGTTGACAGAAGAATGAATGAATATGAGCAAGGTTTATATCGCACAGTTGACATTTAGAACAGCCCTGTTATTAACTGGTGATGTTTTTGGTTTGGTAGTTTTAATGTCATTGTACCTATAGTCAATTTTGGCACCTGTTTCTGTTTTATTCCAGGAAGAACTGAGTTTGCACCGGATGAGGATGCTCATGTTGTCGGTGACTGTGTAAAGGTACCTTGCTGTGATTCATTTGTGTTGTTTTTTCAAGTATCATACAAGTCATTAGAGTTTCAATAGTTCATGTTCTGCTTGTCAACCATATTCATGTGAACGAACATACATCTGCAGCATGTTCTGCGTGAACTACCATCTTCTCCAGTGCCTGCTTCCTGCTGCACAGCATTATTAGAAGCTTTCCGTAAGTGCTCTATTCATGTTAATCTAAATAGGTCTTGAAAGAAGATATCTGTTAGGGTAGTTCATGGGTTATATGTTTTTACCATAACTTTGAGAACTTATCAATAAATATAAGCAAATTCACTATTTTACATGATCTTAGAATAAACATTTGCAGTACGCTAGATACTGCATTTAACCAACATTAAATATTATTTATGAATACTTGGAGTATGTACTGCTTTGCACTCACATCCTTCACTGAGTTACCAAGTACATCTTCTAAGAAGCATGGAGGCCTTTCTTCTCTGCCTCTTTCCATGTCAGGAAAACTATGGATTCATCAGCTATTGAAGCAGCATAAGGTTGGGAAGGAGCATCTCCACCTTGCTGCCGTAAAGTGTATATCACTAGTTTTGAAGGAACTTCTTCAACGTGCTGCACTAGATATCGCTCTAGAGGCGAATATAGACCAATATGGCAGCAGGAGTTCAGTCCAAAACTCCTAGAACACAAGATCTAGTCCGAGATCTTAGATAAGAACACCAAGTTCTGTTATAGATAGGGGGTGGGGTGTGGTGGTGGTGGTGGTGGTGGTGCATAGTCTGGTTACAAACTAGGGGTGATGACCTCGATTTATGGGCTTTGGGAAGCCTTCAAATCTCAATTTCTACTTATGGCTAGAACACTATAGAAAACATTACATAAGATTCAGTATTCTACTCGTAGCTAGAAGACTCAAAACAGTAGCTAAGGTTAAGAAAACAAGACTGGACTAGAAGTAGGCAAACAGATTGACTTCTGTTTTTTTTTTCTTTTCTTTTACTTCTCTCTGTTGTTTCTCATCAGCTATATTGGTGTTGTAGGCTAAAAGCCAACTTTAAAGGGTACATTGGACTCATAGACTAGACAAAAACAGTAGCTAAACCTAAACTATTTGAACATCTGACTACACTCTTGGAACATTTGGTACCTTAGCAAGTAGAATGCTCATATTATGGCCATGGATTGAGGCTATCTTATCAGAATTGCAGTTTAACAGAGGTAGTTAATATATGAAATATCATAATGTTATTTGTTTAAAAAGATATCAGTAGAAACCTAATGATTAGGATTATCTTTAGTTATCTAATGATTAGTGTTAATTCATATTCTGCTCTTTACCATTCTTTTTTCACTTCTGCCATCCTTGTTTAGGTCTAGAGAGTAAGGAATCTCGGATAAATTCGATGCGTGCAGCGATGTCTGAGACATTTCCTGAGCCTAATAGGCGGCTGCTACAGAGGTTAGTCTTCTTTTTGGGGTTGACAATGGGTAAACAATTTTACCTGCGGGGATATCATGCTAAACATTACATTCTGAATGTAATTCTTTCTATGATCAACCATATGATGAACTTGATAGTTTATGCAACTGGAACAGAAGATATGTCTCTGTCAGTGGTGGAGCTTGAACGCAATTTTAGGATACTTCTAATAGTTCATTATAGCCATCAAACTTGTTAGCAACATCATTTCCTTATCAGTAATCAAGTTAATTGAAGTGCTCATAACCATGATGTTTGCAGAATTTTGAGGATGATGCATACTGTTGCTTCTCATACTACTGAGAATAGAATGACTCCATCAGCTGTTGCTGCTTGTATGGCTCCTCTCTTGCTGCGTCCACTTCTGGCGGGTGAATGTGAGATGGAAGATGACATAGACATGAGTGATGACAGTTCTGCTCAGCTTATAGCTGCTGCAAATGCTGCTAACAATGCTCAATGCATTGTCACAACTCTATTAGAGGAATATGAGAGCATATTTGATGTAAGTTTACCTGATGCTATCCCAGAGTTCATTGTCCTGATAATGCTATTCTGGACAATTTAGGCCGATGCATTTGCTACTTGTTCTTCCACTTCCTGAGTTACTGTAAAAGCTCTCTTATCATAATGTTATCGCTTCTACAGGATGAACACCCAAGGTGTTCCCTCTCACCCGATTCTCGAATTCAAGATAGTGGAAGTGAAGAGTCTACAGATGATGAAACTGTGGATGCCAAAGATAATGGGTTTCATGATGCAGAGAATGATGCAGATCAAGAATTAGATGAGCGTATACTGAGTGGAAACTTGAGTGAAAGCAGTGCACGTACTGGTGCTGACCTCTATGACTACCAGGTTTGATATGGTTTTCAATTTTGAAGTTTCTAATCTAGAAATTTATGGTTTGATACCAATCATATATTTGCCTTACATATTTTTAAGATAGCTAATAAAATCGATGTGCTTCCAGTTTTACTGATGATGTATTTTTCTGCATGTTAATAATGTGGCTCAAATTTTAGCTACAATATCGTAATCTTATAAAGCTTTTTTCCGGCTCCTTGCCCTGTAGAAAATTCCTACCTAGCCTATCCTCAGTTTATAGTTCATTTTATTAATGTTTGTGGTGTGAAGTTCTTAGTAGTCCAGTCTGAAACTGACTTGATTTTCAATGTTATCCGGCTAGCAACTCTTTTTGTGTCGATATCATTATGTGGTTTTTCCTTTCTTACTCATCTTAATGTGGCACAACAGGTAGACCCTGGTGATTCAGACGCTGAACGTTCTGTCCCAGATAAGACTTTGGAAGCAAAGTCGGATTTAAAGGATGCTCCACACAGCCATTTAAAACAAAATGGGACGATAAATGTCCAGAGATTACCGAATGGATATGATCCAACAAATCTGGTTTCCAGTCACGAGTCTCCATTGTCAATGGGAGAGATTCTTTCGTCTTTGGATGCAGGAGTTCCTTTACCTGGTCCTGGAGCTGAACATTCTGTAGATAGGCAGTCCATCAAGTCCAATGAAACTCAGCTACATGTGAAGCGTTCTAATATTTGGGGACGGAATAATGTAAGCGAGTCGTTACCTTTTGTTGTCTTCCTCTACACGTTTATGCTAGTTCAGTGAATTTCATTCCATTGACTTCCATCGTTTTGTTTCTAAAACTAGTATGGTTTTATCAGGGAAAACATCACTAGAAATACACTCATCTAGTTACTCTTGAAGAAGCATCTGTAGTTGTCTACTGTAGCTTTTGTTTTGACCTTGTGGATTTAAACATGTGGTTTACACAGGCAAGAAAGAGCCAGCAGTCAGAGTTTGTTGATTCATCGGGTGAAGAAGAGTAAGTTCCCAGTCATTCCAAGTACTAATTCCTCAACTTATAATTTACATGACTGTTTTTATAAATGGTAAGAATTACAGAGCTCAATTATTGTGTGAATTATTATATTACCAATTACAGTGATCGTAACTCCATTTTGATGTTATTATATAGTCGCCACTGTGTGATTGTTGTAGAGTGGACCTATTGAGAAAGTTGTTGCTATTAATTTAAAAGTTTCTGTGCTATCTTTGTGGCCTGTGCTACCATTGATGAGTGTGGCCATGCTTGTTGCGTAGCTTTTAACTTTTCATTGGATCACATATAGTGACATTATCATTGAAGGGTTGATTTTGTACTTAACTATTTCACCTTGCAAACTTACCTTTCAGGCTTGCTATCCAAAGACTTGAGATTGCAAAGAATGATCTGCAAATTAGGATTGCGAAAGAGGTAAGAAAGGAACACATATATTCTGTAATTGTAGGCCTGTGATGTGAGGATCTTGCAAACTAACTGAAAATTCTTCTCAGACTAGAGGTAATGCAATCTTACAGGCTAGTTTGGAAAGAAGAAAGCAAGCTCTGCATGAGCGCCGTTTGGTGCTGGAACAAGATGTATGCCACATTTTCCTACTATATGAATCAACTACGTTTCACACTTATATGATGGGAATTTACCCATAATTTCCATTTTTTAAATTTGCTTTTGTTGCGATTTTTGTTTAACAACATCCCATTGAATAATTATAAAGAAGTTATGTAGGATTAAATGACGGCTTGATTCTTTGCTTGATGGCGATTGTTTGTCCCTGTAGGTATCAAGGTTGCAAGAGCAGCTGCAGGCTGAAAGGGATCTTAGAGCTGCATTAGAAGTTGGATTAAGCATGTCTTCTGCACAGTTTTCTGGTTCACGTGCTATGGACTCAAAGGTACTGAAATGTGAATCTAGCAGCTGGCCAGCAGTTATCATACTTTCAGTTTTTAGCGGTGTCTAATTTTTTTTTCCTTAAGACAAAGGCAGAGCTTGAGGAGATTGCTCTCGCAGAAGCTGATGTTGCAAGGTTAAAGCAGAAGGTTGCAGAGCTGCATGTCCAACTTAGTCAACAGCGCCAACACCAGTACGACTCTTTCGTAGACGAGAATGATCGTTATCAGCATCGTCCAAGTCATCTCCCACAGTAAGACAATGATTGATGTGCTCCCTCCGTCCCAAAATAAGTGTGGCTGCTTTAGTACAAAGTTGTACTAAATCAACGACACTTATTTTGGGACGGACGGAGTATTACTCATGATTAATAATTCCGTTCATCTGTCTTTTATAAAGGGCATACAGCATGGTGTAATCGTCCAATACCCCCAAGCTGTTAGTATATCAAATTAGAAGGGGGTGTATCAGGTCCAACCCAAGCTGTTAGGGTGTAATTGTGCAATGTGGCTTCTGTCAGGCCAGGGCATCAAACAAACATGAAAAATTCAAAAAGTAAACAAATGTTGGTGTAATCTTGAGCGGGGTACACATTTTAGAATTTGAACTTGTGTATTAGAAGGGTGAAAGAGAACATGTGCCAGTTTTTTTTCTTTCTATTATCCTTTTTATTTTTACTCTTAACACAAAACGAGTTTGAATTTGAAATTTATACATAGGTAATGTAAACTGAGAAGAACATGGTTTTTTATTTGGGTATTTTCATATTGATTTGGACCCTCAATTGATCAGGTACTCTTTGAACCCACCCATGAAAGGTCTGTCTCGAAACTTAGACGTGCAAGCATGAGATTCCCTACTTCCAGATATAGTGGGTTACACTAACCTGTGCGTTGCCATTAAACTAATAATGTACAATTACTTCTATTAACATATAGGCAGTATACTAAATGTCCATCAAGTTCTGTGCTTAGTATTTTTTTTAGTAACAAAAGCAGGATGTTTCTGTAGTAAGGGATCGTGTCAGCTTAAAACATATGGTTTGTAAGTTGAATGTGTATCGTTCCTGAATTATTGTTTCAGATTGCAATATATTAACAATGCAAACATTTTATTTCCACCAGGAGCTTTGTTCAACCAGGGTTTGATACGAAACTTGCTTTCTGTAATCAAGAGAAGAAGCAGAGGAATGAGGTTTGATAAAACACCCCTATCAATCTACTACCCTTTAGAATTCTTCTGACCACTTAGCCGAATCAAATCCATCATTCATTGCATTTTGCATGATAGTTTACAGAGCTCAGTTTAGTTGTAAAAGGGGGGGGGGGGGCAACAGTGAATAACTTAACTGGTGTGATGTGACAGTGAATAACTTAACTGGTGTGATGTGACACTGGTGTTGCATGGCGATGATACTAAGAGTTAAAAACCACACTAAAATTATGACAGGAGAGCTTGTTGGGCGCATCACACTGGAGAAGTATCAAACAGCATGTGCTGACCCAGGCTTCTTCGAAGCCCTTCTCCCGCAAGCACTCCCTGGATGCCTCTTCGAGCGATTCAAGGGAGGTGTCGTCAAGCATGCCAGTGGAGAGCGGTTCAATGTCTGCGAACAATCCAAGATCAGGGGAGGTAAGGGAAATCATTGCATCTTACGGTCACACTGTATGGTCTTAACGCCAAGCACACCAATCCTTTTCCTTTTCAAGGCAACCGAGGTGTTCAACTCTTTTGTTGTAACGCAGGCTGTCGAGTATGGGAGGCAACCGCCCGTGCCGTCATCCACCCTGGTTGAGCTGACGACCAGACTAGATTTCTTCAAAGAACGGAGGTCGCAGTTGATGGAACAGCTCCACAGTCTTGATTTAGGGCATGGACCTGCGCCGAATGGTTTTCAGTACAAGTCTTCGTCACCTTGGAACAGTCCGAGATAGGAGGTTTTGGTTTCTTCTAGTTCCACGTTTGTATATTCTTGGTAAAGGACATTCGCCCCTTCTTTCGTTAGTTGTAGCAGCTGCTAGCGAGAATGTATATTCCTTTTTCTTGTTTATGTTTTGGCTGTGCGGCAACCTTATCTGAGTGTGATTTTGTAATGCTTTTGTAATGTAATGTATGTACGTAACGATTTAAGGGGTTAACACTTGTTTTGAGAGCATCTCTGACAGATGATGTATAGAGGACGCTGCGCCCAGAAAACCACCTTTTAGGGCACTTTGGTCCAAAAACGGTGCTCAAGCAGATGATGAATGTACATGTAGTGGTGTAATTTTTTCATCATGCCCAAAATATTGCCTCCAGGTGCTGCATATTTGCAGCACTGTTGCGGGCGATGTAAAGCTTTTTCATCACGAACAACCACATGAAAAAGGGTCGTTTACTTCAACCTTGTGCCAGAAACACTGCTCCAATAGCTGATATATACGCACAAATGCAGCCAGGAAGAAAAAAAAAGCCATTTAAGGCATCACTTTTATATTGCCTGTTGGAGCAACAATCATTGCGGTGATGCAAAAACCTTCTCTCCTTCCTAAAACTACTTTTGCGCACCAACTTATGCATCAAAATTATTTTTTGTGCACCAACTTATACATCATTCATTGGAAATGCTCTGACTTCGGCCTTAGGCACAAGAGAATAAAAACATCTTTAAGGCCATGCATCAAACCCCTTTCCCCATTTGTCCATGGATATTTTCCATGCTTTTTGACATTGCTTTCTATTCTTAAATAATTTATTAAACACTAATATGTAAAATAACACAGCTCAAAATTAGTATAATTTGAAGGACATAGTTCAATCACAAAAATATTCAAAGGACATATGCTTCTATTGGTTTCCATGATGCACTTAGACATGCTCCACTAGATCTCATTTTTTTATGCTTTTCGAGAAAATCTTCAACCTCAACCACCTCTTGTGCGAGTTTGATAGTTTCCCATGAAGTGAAAAATTAACATTAAGTACATCGTCACCCCATCCTTCTTGATTCTACAAAAAAAAAAAAAAAAACCCAACCCACCCTTAGAACCCTTAAGGTTGAGAATATGCTCTTGTTTAATAAGTACTCATCGCCCCGACCGATTGTCATTATCAGATGATGACGATACGATAAACTCATTGTAGAAATACTCATCATTGGCGTCCATTGTGTGCCCCTTCAGATGTACAACAAACGGGTGGTCATGCTATGTTCGGTCATTTCACCGAATAGATGGGTGAGCGACAACGGTTCCAGGCCGTACCAAACAACGTAAAAGAGAAGCATCGAGTAGGCGAGGTGGGAGCATGCGCCGGAGTGAGGGCGAGATAGAAGTGTGTGTCGAAGGTCACTCTGTCAAATTGAAGAGAGAAGGCGACACTTATAGAGAGCGGGGGAGAAAGAAGAGAGAGATAGGGAGAGGGAAGTGACCCTGATGGGCAGGACCAATGTGCCCTAAGTGGATGCCCTGACTCTCCTACTCCGCTTCACGATTGATCCGAGACCGATCCTATTCCTAGGGTTTTCAAACGTTCAAACACAGTTTTTTAATTAATTTTGTTTTGAGCTCTCAAGATATCAGCCCAACAATACGAATCCGTGTTGGAGACCCAAAAGTATCCGAACAATCCGGATATATTAAGTCAGAGCAGGATCGTTTATTTTCCCTGCCTCTTTATTTTCCTTTTGCCGAGCGAGACGGGAAGGCCCAAATCGCATCATCGGTTTTCTCCGCGCGCCGCACCTCACGGCCGTCGCCCGTTGCGCTGAGCGTCCAGTGCAGGCTACAGCCTACAGTCAGTTTGCTGTCCTCACTCCGCACCCCCGGTTAGGCTACCTCCACCGTCCTTTCAGTCAGCGGCGACCGGCGGTTCCCCCGCCCGCCTCTGCTCCTCCTCCGTCCCTCTAGTCACCGGCGACCGGCGGCAATCGCAGCCGCCCTTCCTCAATCACCCCCACCAGCGTAGGTGATCCTTCCCGCCGCCTCGACCCCGTCGACCGTCGCCGCCGCCGCTTACGCCACACCTTTGTGTCGGCATCTCCCCCGACCACCGCGCCGCCACCCCCGCGGGCCGTGAGCACCAAGGTACGTAGCTGGCAAAAGAATTCCCCATTTTTAGGGCGTTCCTGATCTGTTCCCTTTTTGGGCTGTAATTTCAAATTTCCGAGTTGAAGTCTTTATTTATTGATAATGCACAAGCTGTTTATTTTAGAGGAAAAGGGCTCCATTTTTCTTCATTAAAATGAAACCAAACATTTTAGTTCGTTACAAGAGCGCTCGCGCGAACATAGCACATGAGCACGCAGCTGCGAGTCAAGCTCTGTTTTCAAGCTCCAGGCGCATGCAATCCTGAGCGCAGGCGCTCTTTTGCACGGCCAGAGCCAGACCACAAGATTGCCCACTGAGAGAACACTGCTGCTATGCCTCTCGCGATCACCTGCACACCAGTCCATGAACTTCTGTTAAAACAGAGTTCATTCCTATATTTCCACAGACCATAGAGTTGCTGCATGAACTAGGTTAATTAATTGTCTGGTGTTTTTCGTGGCTGATCCACCACTTAGCAATGTACCTCAAAGTTCACATTAGTGTTAACCCAGTGAGGGTACTAACATTTCTCCGCACCTTAGTGGCAACAGCACAGGCAAAGAATGAGCGCATACAGGCATCTTCATTACAGCATAGGCAGGATAAATTGTCAAGATTTTGCCTTTTAGCTAGGTTATCTCTAGTGAGAAACTTATTATGAGGTAAAAGCCAAAGAAAAATATGGATTTTAGCAGGAATATGAACAGGGACGACCCCCCTTACAACAGCATATAAAGACCTGACAGAGTAAATACCATTGGATTCAAGCTTCCAAATCACAGCAATATGAACAAAGTCAAACCACTGGAGGAGCAATCTGTTGTCTACACACCTTCTAAAAGTAATCCTAAGGTTAACACCATCCCATGTATCAGCAATAATGATGTGGCTATTGTACTAATTACAGAATAATACACGGCCTGTATGTGGCTAGTGCACTAATTTATATATTTTTTTCTAACTTAGGGTCCGTTTTGATTGTTAAAAGTTTGTGTTAATTGAGCTGAAACCTACTGTTCATGGAGTTCAAAGCTCAGCTTCTTTCTCCTCCAACACGAAATCTCAAATTTCATGGTTGAAAGTTCCTATTCTGTCAGCTGGAAGCTGAAATCATGCCATTTCAAAGCTATAGATTCACATAGTTGCATGAGTTTGCTGTTGAAATCTTTTCTTTACTGAGTTGAAAGGTTTTTAAGACAAACAGGCATATGCCCTGCTTTATACTACCTCCGTTTTGAAAACTGACGTGGTTTTAGTTCAAATTTGAACTAAAGCCACGCCAGTTATTTCCGAATGGAGGGAATACTAGAAAGCAAACTTTTTTTGGGTCTTCTGGGACACCAGGACATTCGTGCTCCTGAAGCAAACGGTAGCAAAAAAAGAAAGCACACAACACCCAACTTAAGAAGGACCAACAAGCACTCCAACTGTCCCACATAAGATAGAGATAAACTCAAAGCTCCCCAAAACTCCATACAAGTACTCCCTCTGTCCCAAAATAAGTTTCAACTTTAGTACAACTTGTACTAAAGTTAGGACAAAGTTGAGACACTTATTTTGGGACGGAGGGAGTATCATACAGAGCAGAATCCTAGGCATACCAAGAACACAAACCACTAAGCTGAAAGTTGTCACATGGAGTGTTCTTTTTTTACCCATTGTCTCCTACGGTGGCAGATTGCGGGAGACAGAAGAGGATGGATTGAACAGGGAGCCATCACACCTTTTCCGTTTTTAAGCCTGAATCAGTGAGTTTAAGTGCTTCTGATAAAATCCAAAAGATGTTGGGACTCATTCATTCAAAGTTCACAAATTAGGCTCCCTGTTTCTCACTCCATCGTGTTCTCTGTCCCACGGTGACCTCTTTAGCTCCCTCTATTGTTGTTGTGTTCGAAAGAAGGGTGACGATTTTTCTTGGGCCATGGCTCCTTGTGTGAGAGGCGGTGGAGGAGGCATGAGACCTCTCCGCCTGCCCCATATCATACTCCTGTCCAGGTCACCCTGGAGACATCGATATTTCTCGGTTCAAGTGTGCCTCATGTAAGTTACTATAATATTATGTTGGCTTCACTTTGATGCTACCTCTATAGTTTCTTATCCAGGTTGAAAAATAGCTTTGCGGCAACTCATGAATTTATGGATTGTTCAAGTCTCTTGACCCCACGAGACTTTAGATCTGGAATAAACTGATGCCATGAATGATTTTCTTTGATTTGGGTTTGTTTTTGAAATGAAATTTGTATGCTACCGCGTGCTGAGATGGAGTTGTCACCTGTATACAATATGTTGCGTTACTGCATGCCATTTCTTCTTCTGCCATTAAACAAATGCGTATGAATGCTCTTTATTTTTATGCTATTACATTAGTCGAGTTGGTAATTAAGTGATTTGACAACATGAAAGAATGCTACCTTCTCATCAGCTCCTAGAGTTTGCTACAGTGGCCTCCAACCCATCGATGGCTTCCTCCTCATCCTCAGGTCCACTCAAGCCTGTTGCTGACCTTCCATCATCCTGCAGCCCTGCATCTCATCATCCTCTTCACTTTATAACTGGTAAGGCCTCAAGCTGCTTATAATTATGTGTAGAGTTTGTAGTTGTGTTGTAATTGCATTGATGCTTGGTCATTCTCGTGTGCTATATTGTGACCTTGTCGGATTGTGGACTACAGATGTTGGTTTGGCTGCCTCTCATGCTGAAAGCAAGGTTTCACCTTGTCGACAGGCTGATGGTTTTCCAAGTGCTGAAGTAATGGGGCCAGAGGTTAACCTTCCAGAGGTATGATGAACTCCCCAAAAAATTACTACCTCCTTTCAGAAAGACTCCTAGTAAGCACGAGGTCAACCAGGTATGACGTGAAAATTGACATTAGATTCGTCATGACAAACATTTTAATAATGCCATAATTCTTTTTATATACTCCCTCTGATTTAGTACAACTTTGTACTAAATCAGCGACACTTAATATGGAATGGAGGGAGTATAAGTTTACTAACATACTTATACGAAAATTCAGTCAAAGTTGCATGTTGGAGGCCGAGCCCAAGTGCAAAACATGTCTTTTGGCTGCCTGTACTGATGCATTCTCTATTGTTATACTTTTCGTTTTGGCATAAAGTAGCTCAGTGCTCAGTTTATGTACTTGATAAAGTAGTCCATTTGTAGTGCCTGGCAGTTCTGAATCAATGTAAACGCCCCACACGGTGTACAATTCATCTCCACTAGTAATGTAGAGCAACAAGTCATCACTGCCAACACTATTTCAATACTTCATTTTTGTATCATGCTTGTGCAGGATATCATTTGGAAGATACATTCCCTTATGCCTATTCAAGATGCCGCTCGTGCTGCCTGCTTGTCTCGTGATTTTCTTCACTCTTGGAGATGCTATCCCAAGCTCATATTTGATATGAGAGCATTACGCAAACAAACAAGGGATTTTATCAACATAGTTGACCACATCATGCGGAATCACTCTGGCGTTGGGGTGAAGACATTTAAATTGCAAACTCGCGATGAGTTCACTGTGCATCCAAGTTATCTTGATCGCTGGCTGCAAGTTGCAATCACACCTGGGATCAAAGAATTTACGCTAGGGCTCCCCATAAATAGCAAGCTGAAATACAACTTTCCTGGTTCACTTCTATCTCCTGAGGCAGCACACTCAATCCAGTATTTTCACATCACTAGCTGTGCTTTTCATTCTGTAGGCAAAGTTGGTCGCTTGAGTGGCTTGAAGACTCTTTGTCTGCATGATGTTGGTATTACTGGGGAGGAGTTATATCTACTTCTGTCCAATTCCTTCTTGTTAGAGCATCTGGATCTCGAGGCCTGCCACGATATACATTGCTTAAAGATACCACATTTTTTGTCGAAGCTTAACATCTTGGAAGTGGAATATTGCAAAATGTTACAGATGATTGAATGCAGTGCTCCAAACCTCTCCACCTTCAATTATGATGGTCCCCTGATACATATCTCGCTTGGAAGTTCATTGCAAGTGAAGACAATGCAAATGACATGTACCATTGTGCCTAACCTGCTCCATTATGCTAGCGCCAAGCTTTTATCCATTGCACCAAATGTCCAAACTCTTTTTTTACACTCACTTTATGAGGTTAGTTTTAGCTTTCATGTACTCTAATTCATTAATTTGTTGATCTAAGCTATAAACCCTGACAAGTCATATCTTTGGGTATTCTTTTTCAGACAGTCAATACACCTATGGTGCTGGGTAAATTTCTGCACCTCAAGTATTTGGAGATAAAACTTTTCATGCCAAGTTGTTCTCTGGGTTACGACTTCTGTTCTTTGGTTTCTTTTCTTGATGCTTCTCCCACCTTGAGGACTTTCGTCTTGCGTGTAAGTCATTCTTCATTTCCTTTTTTTTTGCGAAATAACTATTAATACATTATATCTTGTCTAACTTATAGCTAGGCAGATTAGTTTGGCTCATCGTGATCTTTACTTGGTGAATCATCCTTTATTCTGTTCTTTCCAAGTATTATGTTATGTCACTGTTATGCCATGGGTGCAACTAATTGCTACACAACAACTGTGATACCTTACCTGTTAGGCTGTTACTACCTTGGTAAACTTCTTACTGAAAACCACTTGTTCGTGGTGTTACTTTTCATATTGTCCTTCTGAACTCTTATGATCAGCCGATTTACTATCCTGTACTTAATAATATATTAAGAATATATGTGTCCAGTTTTGCTTAAGAAATTGAGTGGTAGCAAACATATGCAGATAGACGCTCCTACCATGGAAGGTGGTTTGATTCCTGGAGTCAATATGTGCGAAGATTTCTCATTGGCAAGTTGTGTTCCGAAACACCGACATCGCAAGCTTAAGAGTGTGATCATCACCGGCTTTTGCCCTTGGAAGACAATGATTGAGCTAACGAGATGTATTCTTGATTATGCAACGTCACTAAAGCACCTTACCCTGGACACTACTCTTGGATATCGTAGGAGGAGGTTGGGCAACTGTTACCCTTTGGGTAGGGATACAATTATGGAAGCCCGAAAGGCTATTGCGGCTATCAGGACATACATTGAGGGGAAAGTACCTTCAAAGATCAAGTTTAAGGTTCTTGAGCCCTGCAACTGCAATAAGTGTCAAGAGTGTTGAGCAGTGGCGGAGCCAGAAATTTAATATAGAGGGGGCCAAACAGATTGCTATAATGTTAGACGGGGCCAAATCAACTAAATCTTGCTAATTGTGTTTGACAAATGGAGGATTAGAAGCACATATAGTTGTATTTGAGAGAGCATAGGGGGGGGGGGGGGCTTGGCCCCTGCCTCCGCCACTGGTGTTGAGTAGGTTCTGGTCATATGGTTTATGTTTACGAGTTGTAACAATCTATATTATGATTATTGTTTAGAGCCTCTAAAAATGTGTAATCTATTCGATGACATTTATATTAGAAATATTGGATGCTTTAAGCTTTATTATTGTTATTAGAACAATGCCCGTGCGTTGCAACATGATATAAATATTCTAGTATGTTAGTTTGCAATTTGCCTGTCCATATTAATGCGATTGTGTATATAAATGTTCATCAAATTTGCTCGTGATTTACTTATATTTTGATGAGAATTCTGAGAAGTAAATTAAAGTGAAATTGGTTTAGAAGGTAATAAGTAAATTAAGGTGTTTGATTATCTGGAGAAGGTTGGACGAAGGAGTGGAGAAGGTTGGACGAAGGAATGGTGGGAAGAAAAGTGAAACATGTAACCTTACATTCTTTTAGTTTTTCGTTGGACTAAGGAGTGGTGGGAAGAGAAGTGAAACATGTAACCTTACGTTCTTTTAGTTTTTCTATATTTCTGCGCTTCAAGTTGCTTGGTTTCTTAGTTCTGTTTAGTTTTACCCAAGTCAACTAAGATTTCTCATTTCCCCCCTCCACAGCACTGCCCACCCTCACGAATGCCCAAATGAGGGTTTGTCGTCAGTGAGAGGAGTTGATCGTTAGCTATCGTGGTTACTGAGGAGTGAAACACCCCGTGCCAGTGGCACTGTCATAGTCACCTGTCTTACGTCCACATGTATTAGTAGTCACGCCGCCTGCTGTTTCACACATGGGGAGTATGCATGGTTTTCCATAGGGCACTATTAAGCGCGGGTGCGCCCGCCGAAAATTTCGGCCGGTCCGCTCCCAGCCACTCGATTCAGCCGCGTCAACCGTTTGATTGGATCTAGATCCAGTCGTGATGTCTTTTACCTTTCTTCTCGTCTTCTTCCTTCCCCGCGCCGGCGGCTATGGGCCATGTACGACGCCGCGCTCGCCGGCCACCCCTTGCCGCCGCCTTGCTCGTCCTTGGCCCCGTCCTCGCCGACCACCCAGCGTTGCCACTGCCCGCCGCCATCACCGCTGCTTCTCCCTCCTTACCTCCTGCTCTCTCTCCTACTCGCTGCCGCATCTCCTACTCACCCCCTCCTCACCCCATGCTCTCGCTTCATGGTAGCTCTCTTTGCGTCGTCGCCGCCCCCTCGCCATCAAAACTCGCTGCACGGGGTTGTGTGAGCGACGGCCGAAAAGTCAACGCCGTTCATGGATGCAGCAGAAAAAACGTTGGTAGTAGCAAAACCATGGATGTAGCAAAATCCCTCGCCAGTAGTAGCAAAAATCAACTGCGGTTGCAGCAAAAATCATCTCGCCGCTGTCGCCGGTCTCATCTCCGCCATGATGGATGTATCAAAAACCCTCGCCGGTAGTAGCAAAATCCAAAGACGGTTGCAACAATTCATCTCGACGTCGTCACCGGTCTCAGCTCCGCCATGATGGATGTAGCAAAAATCCATCACTGGTAGTAGCAAATTTTGAGGACAGGTGCAACAAAAAAAAAACCGCTGCCATAGTAGGTCACATCTCCGTCGTGATGTATGTAGCAAAGTCCTCGCCAGTAGTAGCTAATTTCGACGACGGTTGCAGCTTCTAGATCAGCTGATTGAAGCTTCCCCGGGGGTGGAGGTTTCGCTTCGTCGGAGTGGAGCTAGATGGATGGACTGAGTGGATTCCATGGCGGTGCTGCGGCAGCAACTGGTTGCAGCTTTTTTCCAACTGGTTCCAGCAAAAAAACTGACCGGTTGTAACACTGGGAGGAGCCACGCGAGCGCCACAGCTGTTGGGGGCAGGAGCTGCATGAGCACTGCGTCGGGGAGCTGCTCACGTGGAGGAGTCGCGCCGGCGAGGGAGATGGAAGAGGAGGAGAAAGAGAAGCAGTCTTGTGGAAGAAGAAGAGGAAAGAGTGGTCAAACGGGGGGTGGGGAAAGGATAAGGCAAGGCTGAGCGGTCACATGACGTGCGAACGGATTAGTAGCCAGCCTGTGCCAGCGAGCGGTGCGACCGACCCAAGTTTCGGCCAGCGCACCGTTCTCAAACGTTTACCTTTTCCATACGGCAAGTCGCGTTGACGTCAGACACCCATTAATGGCTTTTTAACGCCGCGCATCACGCACCAGCGCACATCCACTCTCCTCCCCTCCCCATAGCCTATCGTCGTTCGCCTCCACTCTCCTCCGTAACCCCCTTGTTCGCCGTTCAGGGCAAACCCTAGCCGTCCTCTCCCACCTCCCTTTCCGCAGCTATGTGGGGCTACGACGATGAGGCGGGAAGCAGCCGACGATGCCGTGCAATGAGCATACCCGGGTTGCCGCCTGGGGCGGCGCTAGGGGTATTCTTGGGTCTTTATCTGAATACCCATGATTTTTACAAAATAGTGTTGATTTTGGTAAAACAATGACGATTTTCGAAAATCAGCAATGATTTTAGCAAAATGAATACACATGAATATCCGGAAGCAAATTCTTGGAGCCGCCATGCCGCGCACCCCCAGAGTCGAGGAAGCTGAGCTTCTCACTTGTTGCGGTGTCATGGCACCGCTGGACATGCACCTGCCGTCGGGCTGGCATTTTAGCGTGAAGGCCTTCGGTGGAGCCTGTCCCCACCGTCGGCACGCCCACCATGGCGTGAGCCATCCACGGATTTCGAGCAGGACTGACACTGGAGGACAGGGTGAATTTGGACTACGCATCAAATAACCGGCGATGGACGCAGATCCTCGCCGACGACAACGCCGCTCAGATCCATCACTTCGACTATCCCTACCCATTATCACGCAACATGGACGAGCGAAGGCGCACCTTCTAGGACGTGATGGGTGCGTGCCGCGTGTAGCTCGGCCTCGACGAGGGTTCTGCGCGGCGCTCCATGCGACAAGGAGGTGGCAGCGACGTCCGCACCAATCCATAGACAAGCTCCGTGGCTTGCCTCCCTAAGGCTTTGTTCGGTTACACCTCCTCACAGGAGGATTGGGGTGAATTGGAGGAGGTTTTGACTTGTAGAGGGTGCAATCCCTGCCAATCCCCTCCATTTTCCCTGTCCACCGAACAGGCCCTAAGGCCTCGTTTGACAGAAGGGGTTAGGAGAGGTTTCTAAAGGATTATCCTCGCGAGGGCCGCAAACCCCTCGAAGCCCCAACGACCCATTTGATACGTGGGGTTTGCATGGGCCCATCCCCTCTGATGCCCTCCTAACCACGCGACTCAGAACCCTCGTCGCCTGGTTCACGGAAGCACACCCCCAGCGCAGGCTCCGCCGCCGCCACCAGCCTCCTCCGCGCCTTCCCTCCCGTCCGTCCCCCTTTGCTCGTCGTCGCCACATACCCGCCGCCGCCGCCGCCGCACGATGCACGAGCCGCACCCTCCTCCAAGTACGACGGACCTCCGCGCGGCTGTCTCTTCGGATTCGCCGCCGCCGGCCAGGCCGGGTGGTCAGGCTGGGGATGGTTGTAGTACGTGTTGTTGATTTTTTTACTTGGTGACTGAATTGATCTCTGCCATGTCTGCTTTCATATGGCAGCAGCTTGGTGTTACTCTGAAAATGACCAACCGTTTCCCAGTTCCAAGTTCCAACCGGTGGAATACATCTTTTTGAAGAGGTAATTGTGTGTTACAGATTCAATTTGGCTGCTGCGACGTAAAGAGCAGGTTGTGGCAGATATATTGTTCACCCTGCTTCATCCAGGCTGCTTTTGGAACTATGGGAAGAATGGAAGACTTGGCTGCTTGTGAGACGATGGGCTGGCTGAGTCCAAGCAGTGAACTACTAGAAAGAGGAAACCATAAGCCTCTAGAATCTAGATGGATGGAGAGGTTAGTGTGATTAACTTAATTAGTACTGAAGTCCAAACATTTGCATGATGTGCTCATATACACCCACACAAATGTTCCATCCATATAAAAGGATTCAGATATAGTTGCATGAAAGTGTAGTACATGATTTGACTGAGATCCGATTTGGGGAACTCAAAGTGTTTGTGCATAGTCGTGGTCTGACATTGATATATTGTTCTCTACAACTACTGTACTGGACTAGAGAGGAGATGCTATTCTGAAAAACATCACTCCTATGGGTGCCTTTTTTTTGTTCAATTGTTTTTCCTTGTTTGAGTGTCGCTTTGCTAATTTTGTCTCTATTTGCAGGCTATCATCTGAGCAGTCATCCATTGCCGAGCTAAAGCCAATACTCCAAACAGACCGGGCAAGTGATTGTCTCTCTGTAGATATTGTATATGCAATATTCTGCCAAGCTTAGAAAATATATACTATCCCAAGTTTAGTGTATATTCATTTTTATTTGCATTCATTTCTGTTTGTAACGAGGGTCAGATGCTCGTTCAGTTCCACATGTTTGTCTGGATGAATCACGCTTATAAACATTCCTTATACCTTGTATTGTACAAGTCGTCATTAGTCACCCGATTGATTAGGTGGATGTTTGTTTCTAGTCTGAATGATTATGTATCACCTTACATGCCTGTTCCAAGTTTTCCTTTGCCTGAATCTTAATCAGTTTAGCGGATAAGATCTTACACAATTTGTTTCTTGTTTTGTATCTTATTCCAAGTTGGCCGGTACTGCTTTTGTTGGAGAAGACATGAAGATGCAGTACTACTATGGAAATGTCTAACCTTTTGCCAATAATATTGTAGTTCTCATATGATTCTCTTGCTGCTATTGAGTGATCCTTCGTATTGTGGATGTATGTGTTCTCTGGTTTATAAATGTCATAGTGATTATTTTTGTGGAGTCCTCCTGTTAGTTTATTTTTTAGGTTACATCCTCAACTAGGATTTGGTAAGTAGCCATCTCCTATCTTCGAGGCAAATACTCAACCGATTCTTTTTGCCATTCACCTGAGAAAGGCATCGTTAATACTAACCTCTTGCTATGATCTTGAATTTTTGCAGTGCAAATGGCGGACATTTAGCTAGTGGTACATGCCTTGCTGAGCTCCCCGACGGATAGTGCCTGACTTGCAACCACGACGGAGGCTTTGTCCACGGTCTTGCAGTAGACGATATTGTTTGGTCGTCAATGATAAAGTGCTCGCGTAATGGCTGCCAGAGCGAGTCACCTAGCACGAGCTTGACGATCACCACAATGCTTCTACACTTTTGTAGCAGCATGATTACTTTTACGTGTGTATTCTACCTGTAGCAAGTTTATCTGCTATAATGTTGTTTTCCTTGTAAAGATTGGATTTTTGGATATCTTGCACCATGGTGTATCAATATGCAAACCCTGCCTACCAAACAACACTCCTATACAAAAAGGATTGTGGCTAGAGGGGGATTGGGAGTTCAGGGGGATTTGAGAGGATTGAGTGGAAGAGAGGGATTCACCAAACCCCCTCAAATCCCCACCCCCTTTAGGGCTGGAAACCCCCCTCTACCAAACAAGGCCTAAGGAGGATCCGGGGATGAGCTCGGCAACGCGGCAGCGGTCTCAGCATCCCTAAGTTGGAGGCGGGCATAAGCTCCACGACAGACGACGTCCTACGCGTCCCTAAGAAGGAGCCGGAGCCACCTCTGCTAGCGGAGTACAGAGGTTCGGTAGCCAGTGTAGCTGGCGACCTCGAAGACTTTTCGGGGATCCCCTAGTGCAGCACGAATCATCAAAGGAGCCATAGCACCACCCTGACGACCCGACTGCCACGCTAGGGTTCCACGACACGGTCGTCGCTTTGGCGGCCTCCGCCACCATCGACCTCGTAAGCGACAACTCCCTCGGCCTCATAAGCCGGCCCGATGGCAACGACGACTCCCTCGGCCTCAATAGCGGTTCCGATGATGATGAGTAGATTAGAGTTGTTGGGGAACATAGCATGCAATTTCAATTTTTTTCCTACGATCACGCAAGATCTATCTAGGAGATGCATAGCAATGAGATGGGAAGAGTGTGTTTACGTACCCTCGTAGACTGAAAGCGGAAGCATTGTATTAACGCGGTTGATGTAGTCGAACGTCTTCACGATCCAACCGATCCAAGTACCGAACATACGCACCTCCGTGTTCAGCACACGTTCAGCTCGATGACGTCCCTCGAGCTCTTGATCCAGTAGAGGGTCGAGGGAGAGTTCTGTCAGCATGACGACGTGGTGACGGTGTTTGTGATGTGATCCGCGCGGTGCTTCGCCTAAGCACTACGACGCTATGACCGGAGGAGTAAACTGTGGAGGGGGGCACCACACATGGCTAAGAAACAACTATTGTGTCTTTGGGGTGCCCCCTGCCCACGTATATAAAGGAGGGGGGAGGAGGAGGCCAGCCCAAGGGGGCGCGCCAAGAGGGGGAGTCCTACTAGGACTCCGTTCCTAGTAGGATTCGCCCCCTCCTTCCTTCCAATGGAGAGGGGAAAGGGGGGAGAGGGAGAAGGAAAGGGGCCGCGCCCCACCCCTCGTCCAATTCGGATTGGGCTTGGGGGGG
>LR738710.1:94457863-94479442 GCA_902687465.1 Secale cereale | reverse complement strand
AAGGGGGTTCCGGGGGTCCACCTGCCCCGGAGGGCCCTATGGGATGTATGTGGAGAGGGACCAACCCCTAAGTGGGCTGGGCGCATCCCCCTAGGGCCCATGCGCCTAGGGTTTGGGGGGAAACCCTAAGGGGGCGCCCCCTTGCCTTGGGGGGCAAGGCACCCCCCTCTGGCCGCCGCCCCCTCCTCAGATCTCATCTGAGGGGGCCGGCCCCCTCTCCCTTGCCCCTATATATATGTGGGGGGGGGGTGGGAGGGCAGCTGTACCCAAGCCCTGGCTCAGCCCTCCCCCTCTCCCAACTACTCCTCCTCTCCGGCGGTGCTTGGCGAAGCCCTACAGGATTGCCATGCCCCTCCATCACCACCACGCCGTCGTGCTGCTGCTGGACGGACTCTTCCCCAACCTATCCCTCTCTCCTTGCTGGATCAAGGCGCGGGAGACGTCACCGGGCTGCATGTGTGTTGAACGCGGAGGCGCAGTTGTTCGGTGCTTGGATCAGATTCGGCCGCGATCCGAATCGCTTCGTGTACGACTCCACCGACCACGTTCTTGCAACGCTTCTGCATCGCGATCTTCAAAGGTATGAAGATGCACTCCCCTCTTGTTGCTAGTAATCTCCATAGATAGATCTTGGTGATGCGTAGGAAATTTTTGATTTTCTGCCACGATCCCCAACAGTGGTATCAGAGCTAGGTCTATGCGTAGTTACTATGCACGAGTAGAACATAAGATTGTTGTGGGCGTAGATCATGTCAATTTACTTGCCGCTACTTGTCTTATCTTGATTTGGCGGCATCGTGGGATGAAGCGACCCGGACCGACCTTACACGTACGCTTACATGAGACAGGTTCCACCGACTGACATGCACTAGTTGCATAAGGTGGCTAGCGGGTGTTTGTCTCTCCCACTTTAGTCGGATCGGATTCGATGAAAAGGGCCCTTATGAAGGGTAAATAGAAATTGGCATATCACGTTGTGGTTTTGGCGTAGGTAAGAAACGTTCTTGCTAGAAACCTATAACAGCCACGTAAAAACTTGCAACAACAATTAGAGGACGTCTAACTTGTTCTCGCAGCATGTGCCGTGTGATGTGATATGGCCAAAAGGATGTGATGAATGATATATATATGTGATGTATGAGATTGATCATGTTCTTATAATAGGAATCACGACTTGCATGTCGGTGAGTATGACAACCGGCAGGAGCCATAGGAGTTGTCTTATTTTTATTGTATGACCTGTGAGTCATTGAAAACGCCATGTAATTGCATTACTTTATTACTAACCGTTAGCCATAGTAGTAGAAGTAACGTTTGGCGAGACAAGTTCATGAAGACACCATGATGGAGATCATGATTATGGAGATCATGGTGTCATGCCCGTGACAATGATGATCATGGAGCCCCAAAGATGAAGATCAAAAGGAGCAAAATGATATTGACCATATCATGTCACTATTTGATTGCATGTGATGTTTATCATGTTTTACATCTTATTTGCTTAGAACGACGGTAGCATAAATAAGATGATCTCTCACTAAAATTTCAAGAATTGTGTTCCCCCTAACTGTGCACCGTTGCTAAGGTTCGTTGTTCCGAAGCACCACGTGATGATCGGGTGTGATAGGTCCTAACATTCGCATACAACGGGTGTAAGCCAGATTTACACACGCAATACACTTAGGGTTGACTTGACGAGCCTAGCATGTACAAACATGGCCTCGGAACACGGAAGACCGAAAGGTCGAACATGAGTCGTATAGAAGATACGATCAACATGAAGATGTTTACCGTTGATGACTAGCCCATCTCACGTGATGATCGGACACGGCCTAGTCGATTCGGATCATGTATCACTTAGATGACTAGAGAGATGTCTATCTGAGTGGGAGTTCATTAAATTTGTTTAGATGAACTTAATTGTCATGAACATAGTCTAAAATCTTTACAATATGTCTTGTAGATCCAATGGCCCACGCTAATGTTGCCCTCAACTTCAACGCGTTCCTAGAGAAAACCAAGCTGAAAGACGATGGTAGCAACTATACGGATTGGGCCTGTAACATGAGGATCATCCTCATAGCTGCCAAGAAAGCATATGTCCTTGAAGCACCCCTAGGTGATGCACCCGTTTTCCCAGCAACTCAAGACGTTATGAACGCCTGGCAGTCGCGTAGTGATGATTACTCCCTGGTTCAGTGCGGCATGCTTTGCAGCTTAGAATCGGGGCTCCAAAAGCGTTTTGAGCAGCACAGAGCATATGAGATGTTCCGAGAGCTGAAAATGGTTTTCCAAGCTCATGCCCGAGTCGAGAGATATGAAGTCTTCGACAAGTTCTACAGTTGCAAGATGGAGGAGAATAGTTCTGTTAGCGAACATATACTCAAAATGTCTGGGTTGCACAACCGCTTTTCTCAGCTGGGAATTAATCTCCCAGATGACACGGTCGTCGACAGAATCCTTCAGTCGCTCCCACCTAGAGCTTTGTGATGAACTTCAATATTCAATGCTGAAATCAGCGGAGGTGGAGATCAAAAAAGAACATCAAGTGTAGATGGTGAATAAAACCACTAAGTTCAAGAAAGGCAAGGGTAAGAAGAACTTCAAGAAGGACAGAAAAGGAGTTGCCACGCCCGGTAAGCCAGTTGCCGGGAAGAAGCCAAAGATTGGACCCAAGCCTGAGACTGAGTGCTTTTATTGCAAGGGAACGGGTCACTGGAAGCGGAACTGCCCCAAATACTTAGCAGATAAGAAGGTCAGCAACATTAAAGGTATATGTGATATACATGTTATTGATGTGTACCTTACCAGCGCTTGTAGTAGCTCCTGGGTATTTGATACCGGTGCAGTTGCTCACATTTGTAACTCAAAGCAGGAGTTGCGGAATAAGCGGAGACTGGCAAAGGACGAGGTGACGATGCGCGTCGGGAATGGTTCCAAGGTCGATGTGATCGCCGTCGGCACGCTACCTCTGCATCTACCTTCGGGATTAGTTTTAAACCTCAATAATTGTTATTTAGTACCAGCTTTGAGCATGAACATTGTATCTGGATCTCGTTTAATGCGAGATGGCTACTCATTTAAATCTGAGAATAATGGTTGTTCTATTTATATGAGAGAAATGTTTTATGGTCATGCCCCGATCGTCAATGGTTTATTCTTATTGAATCTCGAACGTGATGTTACACATATTCATAGTGTGAATGCCAAAAGATGTAAGGTTGATAATGATAGTCCCACATACTTGTGGCACTGCCGCCTTGGTCATATTGGTGTCAAACGTATGAAGAAGCTCCATGCAGATGGACTTTTGGAGTCTCTTGATTATGAATCATTTGACACGTGCGAACCATGCCTCTTGGGCAACATGACCAAGACTCTGTTCTCCGGAATAATGGAGCGAGCAACCAACTTGTTGGAAATCATACATACCGATGTGTGTGGTCCAATGAGTGTTGAAGCTCACGGTGGCTATCGTTATGTTCTCACCATCACTGATGACTTAAGTAGATATGGGTATGTCTACTTGATGAAACACAAGTCTGAGACCTTTGAAAAGTTCAAGGAATTTCAGAATGAGGTTGAGAAGCAACGTGACAGAAAAATAAAGTTCTTACGATTAGATCGTGGAGGAGAGTATTTAAGTCACGAATTTGGCACGCACATAAGGAAATGTGGAATTGTTTCACAGTTGACACCGCCTGGAACACTTCAGCGTAACGGTGTGTCCGAACGTCGTAATCGTACTCTGTTGGACATGGTGCGATCTATGATGTCTCTTACCGACTTACCGCTATCATTTTGGTGTTATGCTTTAGAGACTGCCGCATTCACTTAAAATAGGGCACCGTATAAATCCGTTGAGACGACACTGTATGAACTATGGTTTGGGAAGAAACCTAAGTTGTCGTTTCTAAAAGTTTGGGGATGCGATGCTTATGTCAAGAAACTTCAACCTGAAAAGCTCGAACCCAATTCGAAAAAATGTGTCTTCATAGGATACCCTAAGGAAACTATTGGGTATACCTTCTACCTCAGATCTGAAGGCAAGGTTTTTGTTGCCAAGAATGGATCCTTTCTAGAGAAAGAGTTTCTCTTGAAAGAATTAAGTGGGAGGAAAGTGGAACTTGATGAGGTGATTGTCACCCCTCTCGAACCGGAAAGTAGCGCAGCGCAGGAAGATGTTCCTGTGGTGCCTGCAACGACTAGAGAGGAAGTTAATGCTAATGATCATGAAGCTTCGGATCAAGTTACTGCTGAACTTCGTAGGTCCACGAGGACACGTTCCGCACCAGAGTGGTACGGCAACCCTGTCCTGGAAATCATGTTGTTGGACAACGGTGAACCTTCGAACTATGAAGAAGCGATGGCGGGCCCGGATTCCAAAAATGGCTTGAAGCCATGAAATCCGAGATAGGATCCATGTATGATAAGAAAGTATGGACTTTGGTTGACTTGCCCGATGATCGGCAAGCCATATAAAAAAAATTGATCTTTAAGAAGAAGACTGAAGCAGATGGTAATGTGACCATCTATAAGGCTCAGCTTGTCGCTAAAGGTTATCGACAAGTTGAAGGAATTAACTACGGCGAGACTTTCTCTCCCGTAGCGATGCTGAAGTCCATCCGAATCATGTTAGCAATTGCCGCATTCTATGATTATGAGATATGGCAAATGGACGTCAAAATGGCATTCCTTAACGGCTTCCTTAAGGAAGAACTGTATATGATGCAGCCGGAAGGTTTTGTCGATCCTAAGAATGCTAACAAGGTATGCAAGCTCCAGCGCTTCATCTATGGGCTGGTGCAAGCATCTCGGAGTTGGAACATTCGCTTTGATGAGGTGATCAAAGCGTTTGGGTTTATACAGACTTGGGGAGAAGCCTGTATTTACAAGAAAGTGAGTGGGAGTTCTGTAGCATTTCTCATATTATATGTGGATGATATATTGCTGATGGGAAATGATGTAGAATTCTTGGAAAGCATAAAGGCCTACTTGAATAAATGTTTTTCAATGAAGGACCTTGGAGAAGCTGCTTACATATTAGGCATCAAGATCTATAGAGATAGATCAAGACGCCTCATTGGTCTTTCACAAAGCACACACCTTGACAAGATATTGAACAAGTTCAATATGGATCAGTCCAGGAAAGGGTTCTTGCCTGTATTGCAAGGTATGAATTTGATGTAATGCCTGATGGCTTCTCGCCCCTCGTTGGTTACCCCAAGTGGAAGGTTTGAGATGCAGTGTAGCGGTAGTTTTCCCTTGGCAAAGATACCAAGGATCGATTTCCCCTGAGACTCCAAGGTTCAACAAGAAGGTGTCAACTGCAAATGGCGCCAGATATTTAGCAATCAACTGGACCTGCACACAGATACAAATAACTTTGCTCCCAACGAGTACAGAGAGGTTGTCAATCCCTCCGGCCTTGTCGTTTACAAAGGATCAAACGCAAGTGATAATAGTGATAGGTATTGCTGCAACTAGTAAGTAAAAGCAGAAAGTAAATATCGGATGTGATCAGTGATGGTAATATGGACCGGGGTCCCATGATGTTCACTAGTGATGTCTCTCTCCCAAAAGACGATAAAACAACTATGTGAGGTAAACGAATTACAGCTGGGCAATTGACAGAATTATGTGCGCAAACCAATGCTAACTATGTTGCAAGAAAGGTAGAGGTTCAAAGCATGGGCGGTACGCCAAGGTAAGTAGACCGAAATCCATATGCATCTACTACTAATCATCCACCTTGAGATATCTATGCAGAACATCTCGCTGATATTAAGTTGCGAGTCCCACCCATAGTGTAAACTCAAAGCAACAGACAACTGCATTAAAAGAACTTTGCGTAAAGTAAACAATCCTTGCACCCGCGAGTACAAGCACCGTTGTTTTCCCCCTTGTGGCAACAGCACATCCCCTAGACTCATGTTTCTGTCACTCAAACTAGTCATCGAGGGGCATAAACCCACAATCAAGCATAACGTTCCCTCTTGGAGTCACTACCTACTACTTGGCCAAAGCAATAAATAGCAACGGAGAACATGCAAGAATTACTCAAGAACATAAATATAAAAGAGGTAAATCAAATATATTACTCGAACACAATCTGAACATAATCTCACAATCCATCGGATCCCAGCAAACTCATCATAGCAACAGCATAAGGATTACATATGTGCCTCGATCATGTAGGGCAGCTCACAAGGTCTAATTAGTGAAGCACAAGAAGGGGAGGAGAACATCACATAGCTACTGGTCATGGACCCATGGTCCAAGGGAGACTACTCACAACTCATCCGGGAGGCGTCCATGGTGGTGGAGAGGCTCCCGGTGGTGATCCTCCCCTCCGGCAGGGTGCCGGGAAGAGTTCTCCTGGTGCTCCCGATCTTGGAAGCGCGGCGGCGGCGGAACAGAGATGAGATCGCGAAAAAGGGTTCCGTCCTCGAGGGTTTCGGGACGCGTGTTAATTATATGCCAAAGGGGGGCATCAGCGGAGACCTGGGGGGCCCAGGCGCCCCCCTCGGCGCGGCCAGGAGGGGGGCCGCGCCACCAGGGCGCCTGGAGCCCTGGTGGCCCCCCTCCGGCCCTTCTTTGACCGTGTGGAAGCTTCCGGAACGCTGATTTTTTATATAATTTTTCCAGGATTTTTCTGGCAGTTTACGTGATGGGAAAACCTGAAATACAAAAACAGCAGAAAACAGAAACTGGCACTGGGGTGCACTGAGTTAATAGGTTAGTCCAAATATGATCAAAAGTGTATGGAAGTGTATAAATATCATAGAAATATCACACAAAAGAGGCATGGAGCAAGCAGAAATTATAGATACGTTTTGGACGTATCAACATCCCCAAGCTTAATTCCTGCTTGTCCTCGAGTAGGTAAATGATAACAAGCATAATTTCTGTGGTGACATGCTATTAACCATATAAGGACTTTTCATAGTCACATGACAAAAGCTTACCGAGACAATGAATCTGTAGTAATTAAGTTGCCTCATGAGAAAATCACAAAGAACTGAAAGTTTTACAATATGATACTGAAACATCAAATAGATTTGTAATGAGCATGGTGTGCAAATATGATAAAGTGGTACCTCGCTTGCCCCCTTTAGTGCAGCAAAACATAAATGCAGGGGCACCTCCAAGGTTTAAGTGATGACTAGATACAATGATTTCAGAATAAATGATATCATAATCATGCAAAAGACAATGCTACTTTGGGACAATGCACATTACACTCAGAATGACAATCATGCTCTCAGTAGTTGGTGCTTAAAGAAGGTGGAGACTCTCGAACCGTGGCTTTTGTTGGCAAGGTTGAAAACCCGTGGTCGGAAACAAAAAATAAACATGTACCAGAGCTCTTGGTTTTAAAAACAGAGGTAAAAATTATTTTTTGGATATGCATGTTTTGTCAACGAATGCTAGCAGATAACTCAATCACTTCTTGAGATGGACAAGTTTCGAGGAACGGCTCCCGAATGAGGACGATCACATCCTCTTAATCTCCTTTGTTTTTTACTGCCAAAGTTTTCTGATTTCTCATGAACAAAGCGTGGAGGAGGGTTTGTTTGTTATATTATTTTTTTAATGAGCCGGGCGCACTCTATGCCAGTTCCTTCTCGTATTATGGGTTTGCACATTAGACATGCAATCCCGGGGTGAAGCTTGTCCAACTTAAAAAGATCATGAATTAACTACTACTTCCTCATGAACTAAAACAGAGGCACAAAATAGAAATGCTTTTTTTTTGAATAATTTCGAGATGGTACATGAAAGTCTTTGTTAGGAATGGCAGGTAAATACCATGTATAGGAAGGTATGGTGGACTCATATGGCACAACTGGTTTAAAGGATTTTGGATGCACAAGCAGTCAGTCCACTTAGTACAGGCGAAGGTTAGCAAAAGACTGGGAGCGACCAACTAAGAGAGCAATGACGGTCATAATCATGCAGAGCGACAAAGCAACATTGAATCAGGCATGGAAGTTATATCGCTACTCAGAAATAAAAGATCATCAAGGCTTGACAGACTTTCTTTACAGTCTTAAATATGCGTGAGCATACGCCAAGTCAATCAAAATAAATTCTTGAAGGAAGATATCACTAAACCATACCACATCATAGGCAAACAAATCATGTTGGTACTCCAATAACACATTGGAAACCCCCCAGCTATTTGAGACTAACCATAAGAAAACATGAATTACTAAGCACCATTATGCACGTAGCATTTTATCATAGACATATCGACCAATGCAACAGAAGCCAACTCTCTTAATAAGATAAGCATGATAACTAAAGAGAGTTCCAGCGACCAACTAAACAAAAGCTCTTTAAAAAGATAAGCATGAAAACTAAGAGCTAAGCATGACAGTAGCTATTGAAAGACCAAGAACATACACAGCAAAGATAAACATGAAAATTCTATGTTGTGTTCTAGGTTGAAGTGGAGCGTGTTTCTCTCCCACACAAAGAAAGCTGAGTTCCGACTCATTATGAAAAGCAAGCAAAGCTAAAGAAAACTAAAAAGGAAACTAAAAGCAAGACGCTCCAAGCATAGCACATAACACATGAAGTGATAAAAATATAGTGGAACGAAAGACGAACTGATAGTGTTGATGGAGAAGGGGATGCACGGGGGCATCCCCAAGCTTAGACGCTTGAGTCTTCTTGAATATTTCTTGGGGGTGCACGGGGGCATCCCAAGCTTGAGCGTTTGACACTCCTGAATCTTTTTATCATCTTCCCTCGCACACTTGAAAACTCCCTTCATACATAACTCATCATAATCTGATTAGCGAGGTTAGTACCCATAATAAAATAATTGTTCCTTGCTGGAAATAAGGATATTCTTGAAGGTCTACTGTTTCTCAAGATTGCCAAAAGGTTTTTGCAAAGAAAAAGCAAGCTCAAGGTTTGCAAAATGAAGGAAAGGCAAAACATGACAGAATCTGTGAAAAACAGACCAGCAGGTAGTAAACGATTTGTTCGGGGCACTTCTGCAACTCTAATAAAAAAACTCAGAACAGAAGCCCGAAAGACAATTGTATAGAGCACGCTGTCGAAAAAATTCAGACCAAAAAGATGATCTGGTGATTTTATACGAATTTTTCTATCCAAGGACAGAATCTGTTTCCTGGACAGCACGTCACAACTTTTGAACTTTCTTGCAATCAGAGGCTACACTTGGCACAAAATTGAAAAGTAAAGATACAATGATGATGCTACTGTAGAACAACATCAAGACACAACAAAAGCAAAATAAAATTTTATTCATTGTGGGCTGCCTCCCAAAAGCGCTTTCTTTCATGCCTTTAAGCTAGGCATAATGCAAAGAGATCAAGTTTTATCAAGAGTAAAAGAATAGCTAGCCCGTATAACGGACTCAAAAGGTAACTTAATCTTCTTCCTAGGGAAGTGTTCCATCCCTTTCTTGAGAGGAAACTGGAATCTTATATTCCCCTCTTTCATGTCAATGATGGCACCAACGGTGCGAAGAAAAGGACGTCCCAAAATAATTGGACAAGAAGGTTCACATTCAATATCCATAATAGTAAAATCAACGAGAACGTAATTGTCATTGACAATGATAAGAACATCGTCGATCCTCCCCAAAGGTTTCTTTATGGAAGAATCAACAAGACGAACACCAAAAGAACAAGAATCAAAAGGTTTCAATTGAAGCATATCATATATTCTTTTGGGCATAACGGAGGTACTAGCTCCAACATCACATAAAGCATAGCAAGAGAAGTTATTCAACTTAATTTTAATCATAGGATCCCAACCATCTTCTAGCTTTCTAGGTATGGAGGCTTCTACTCTAAGTTTCTCCTCCCTAGCTTTGATGAGAGCATTAGTGATATGCTCTGGAAAGGCAAGATTAAGCGTGCTAGTGTGGGGATCTTTAGACATCTTGTGAAGGAAATCAATAACTTCGGTAAGAGAGCAATTATCAAAATCAAGGTCACTACTATCAAGTAAAGTGGTAGTGGTGTCCTTTAGGCTCACTTGTTTGGTAGTTTCTATGGTCATAGCATCATCATTAATAGGTCCAATGGGACCAGGAGTGCATTGGGTGCTAAGAGTTTGGATATCCTCAACAACTTGGATAGTAGCAACAGTGTGGTGGGTAGGAAGGTTCTTAATTCTATCTTCTTCCTCCTTTTCTCTAGCCCATCTCTCTTTAAGTTTAGCCAACATCCTAATGTTTTCATTAATTTGCACTTGAACAGCATTCATAGGAGTGACCTTCCTCTCCTCAAGAGGAGAAGTTCTAATTTTAAGCAATTCTACCTCATGGGCTAAATTGTCTACCTTCGAAGAGAGATTATCTAGTTTGTTTAGTTTTTCTTCTACACTCTTATTGAAGGCTTTTTGGGTAGTGATGAAATCTTTAAGCATAATCTCTAGTTCAGAAGTGGAGTTCTTGGTGCTAGGATAAGCATTGTTGTTCCCATAAGAATTAGAGGGGAACGGTCTAGGATTGCTACCAAAATTACTCCTATAAGCATTGTTATTGAAATTGTTTCTAGAGATAAAGTTCACATCTACTTGTTCTTGAGCAATCAAAGAATTTAAAGGAACATCACGAGGATCAACAGAAGATTGCTTCGAAAGTAGAGACATGATCAAGTCAACTTTTTCATTTAGGGAGGAAATCTCCTCGACAGAGTTTACCTTCCTACCTGTTGGAGCGCGTTCGGTGTGCCATTGGGAATAGTTGGTCATCATCTCATCGAGAAGCTTCGTGGCAGCACCAAGTGTAGTTGACATAAAGGTTCCTCCCGCGGCCGAATCTAACAAGTTCCACGAGGTAAAGTTCAAGCCTGCATAAAAAGTTTGGATAACCATCCAAGTAGTCAAACCATGAGTAGGGCAGTTCTTGATAAGAGATTTCATACGTTCCCAAGCTTGGGCAACGTGTTCATTATCCAATTGTTTAAAATTCAATATGTTACTTCTTAGTTGGATAATTTTAGCAGGTGGATAGTATTTTCCAATAAAAGCATCTTCGCACTTGTCCCAAGAATCTATGCTATTTCTAGGCAAAGATTGAAACCAAATTTTAGCTCCTCCTCTCAAGGAGAAAGGAAAAAGCTTAAGCTTAACAATATTACCATCTATTTCTCGGTACTTTTCATATCACAGAGTTCAACAAAATTGTTTAAGTGTAAAGCAGCATCATCTCCAGCACCGGAGAATTGATCTTTCATAACTAGATTCAGTAAAGCAGGTTTAATTTCATAAGAAGGTGCTGAAGTGGCAGGTGTAGTGATAGGCGTGCAGATAAAGTCATCGTTGTTATGACTAGTGAAGTCACACAACTTGGTGTTCTCAGTGGAACCCATAGCAGCAAGCAAGCAAGATAACTATTTTTGTGATTTTTCGATAAAAGATACTAAAGCAAAAAATGGAAAGGTAAACTAACAAGACTAAAAAGCAAAGGTAAAAGATAGCGTGCAACTCCCCTATCTTGAAGAGTGGAGTCCCCGGCGACGGCGCCAGAAAACTTTGCTTGATGGCTTCTCGCCCCTCGTTGGTTACCCCAAGTGGAAGGTTTGAGATGCAGTGTAGCGGTAGTTTTCCCTTGGCAAAGATACCAAGGATCGATTTCCCCTGAGACTCCAAGGTTCAACAAGAAGGTGTCAACTGCTAATGGCGCCAGATATTTAGCAATCAACTGGACCTGCACACAAATAAAAATAACTTTGCTCCCAACGAGTACAGAGAGGTTGTCAATCCCTCCGGCCTTGTCGTTTACAAAGGATCAAACGCAAGTGATAATAGTGATAGGTATTGCTGCAACTAGTAAGTAAAAGCAGAAAGTAAATAGCGGATGTGATCAGTGATGGTAATATGGACCGGGGTTCCATGATGTTCACTAGTGATGTCTCTCTCTCAAAAGACGATAAAACAACTATGTGAGGTAAACGAATTACAGCTGGGTAATTGACAGAATTATGTGCGCAAACCAATGCTAACTATGTTGCAAGAAAGGTAGAGGTTCAAAGCATGGGCGGTACGCCAAGGTAAGTAGACCGAAATCCATCTGCATCTACTACTAATCATCCACCTTGAGATATCTATCCAGAACATCTCGCTGGTATTAAGTTGCGAGTCCCACCCATAGTGTAAACTCAAAGCAACAGACAACTGCATTAAAAGAACTATGCGTAAAGTAAACAATCCTTGCACCCGCGAGTACAAGCACCATTGTTTCCCCCCTTGTGGCAACAGCACATCCCCTAGACTCATGTTTCTGTCACTCAAACTAGTCATCGAGGGGCATGAACCCACAATCAAGCATAACGTTCCCTCTTGGAGTCACTACCTACTACTTGGCCAAAGCAATAAATAGCAACGGAGAACATGCAAGAATTACTCAAGAACATAAATATAAAAGAGGTAAATCAAATATATTACTCAAACACAATCTGAACATAATCTCACAATCCATCGGATCCCAGCAAACTCATCATAGCAACAGCATAAGGATTACATATGTGCCTCGATCATGTAGGGCAGCTCACAAGGTCTAATTAGTGAAGCACAAGAAGGGGAGGAGAACATCACATAGCTACTGGTGATGGACCCATGGTCCAAGGAAGATTACTCACAACTCATCCGGGAGGCGTCCATGGTGGTGGAGAGGCTCCCGGTGGTGATCCTCCCCTCCGGCAGGGTGCCGGGAAGAGTTCTCCTGGTGCTCCCGATCTTGGAAGCGCGGTGGCGGCGGAACAAAGATGAGATCGCGAAAAAGGGTTCCATCCTCGAGGGTGTCGGGACGCATGTTAAATATATGCCAAAGGGGGGCATCAACGGAGACCTGGGGGGCCCAGGCGCCCCCCCGGCACGGCCAGGAGGGGGGCCGCGCCACCAGGGCGCCTGGAGCCCTGGTGGCCCCCCTCCGGCCCTACTTTGGCCATGTGGAAGCTTCCGGAACGCTGATTTTTTATATAATTTTTCCGGGATTTTTCTGGCAGTTTACGTGATGGGAAAACCTGAAATACAAAAACAGCAGAAAACAGAAACTGGCACTGGGGTGCACTGAGTTAATAGGTTAGTCCAAATATGATCATAAGTGTATGGAAGTGTATAAATATCATAGCAATATCACACAAAAGAGGCATGGAGCAAGCAGAAATTATAGATACGTTTTAGACGTATCAACATCCCCAAGCTTAATTCCTGCTCGTCCTCGAGTAGGTAAATGATAACAAGCATAATTTCTGTGGTGACATGCTATTAACCATATATGGACTTTTCATAGTCACATGACAAAAGCTTACTGAGACAATGAATCTGTAGTAATTAAGTTGCCTCATGAGAAAATCACAAAGAACGGAAAGTTTTACAATATGATATTGAAACATCAAATAGATTTGTAATGAGCATGGTGTGCAAATATGATAAAGTGGTACCTCGCTTTCCCCCTTTAGTGAAGCAAAACATAAATGCAGGGGCACCTCCAAGGTTTAAGTGATGACTAGATATAATGATTTCAGAATAAACGATATCATAATCATGCAAAAGACAATGCTACTTTGGGACAATGCACATTACACTCAGAATGACAATCATGCTCTCAGTAGTTGGTGCTTAAAGAAGGTGGAGACTCTCGAACCGTGGCTTTTGTTGGCAAGGTTGAAAACCCGTGGTCGGAAACAAAAACTAAACATGTACCAGAGCTCTTGGTTTTAAAAACAGAGGTAAAAATTATTTTTTGGATATGCATGTTTTGTCAACGAATGCTAGCAGATAACTCAATCACTTCTTGAGATGGACAAGTTTCGAGGAACGGATCCCGAATGAGGACGATCACATCCTCTTAATCTCCTTTGTTTATCACTGCCAAAGTTTTTTGATTTCTCATGAACAAAGCGTGAAGGAGGGTTTGTTTGTTATATTTTTTTAATGAGCCGGGCGCACTCTATGCCAGTTCCTTCTCGTATTATGGGTTTGCACATTAGACATGCAACCCCGGGGTGAAGCTTGTCCAACTAAAAAAGATCATGAATTAACTACTACTTCCTCATGAACTAAAACAGAGGCACAAAAGAGAAATGCTTTTTTTTTTGAATAATTTCGAGATGGTACATGAAAGTCTTCGTTAGGAATGGCAGGTAAATACCATGTATAGGAAGGTATGGTGGACTCATATGGCATAACTGGTTTAAAGGATTTTGGATGCACAAGCAGTCAGTCCGCTTAGTACAGGCGAAGGTTAGCAAAAGACTGGGAGCGACCAACTAAGAGAACAATGACGGTCATAATCATGCAGAGTGACAAAGCAACATTGAATCAGGCATGGAAGTTATATCGCTACTCAGAAATAAAAGATCATCAAGGCTTGACAGACTTTCTTTACAGTCTTAAATATGCGTGAGCATACGCCAAGTCAATCAAAATAAATTCTTGAAGGAAGATATCACTAAACCATACCACATCACAGGCAAACAAATCATGTTGGTACTCCAATAACACATTGGGAACCCCCCAGCTATTTGAGACTAACCATAAGAAAACATGAATTACTAAGCACCATTATGCACGTAGCATTTTATCATAGACATATCGACCAATGCAACAGAAGCCAACTCTCTTAATAAGATAAGCATGATAACTAAAGAGAGTTCCAGCGACCAACTAAACAAAAGCTCTTTAAAAATATAAGCATGAAAACTAAGAGCTAAGCATGACAGTAGCTATTGAAAGACCAAGAACATACACAACAAAGATAAACATGAAAATTCTATGTTGTGTTCTAGGTTGAAGTGGAGCGTGTTTCTCTCCCACACAAAGAAAGCTGAGTTCCGACTCGTTATGAAAAGCAAGCAAAGCTAAAGAAAACTAAAAAGGAAACTAAAAGCAAGATGCTCCAAGCATAGCACATAACACATGAAGTGACAAAAATATAGTGGAACGAAAGACGAACTGATAGTGTTGATGGAGAAGGGGATGCACGGGGGCATCCCCAAGCTTAGACGCTTGAGTCTTCTTGAATATTTCTTGGGGGTGCACGGGGGCATCCCCAAGCTTGAGCGTTTGACACTGCTGAATCTTTTTATCATCTTCCCTCGCACACTTGAAAACTCCCTTCATACATAACTCATCATAATCTGATTAGCGAGCTTAGTACCCATAATAAAATAATTGTTCCTTGCTGGAAATAAGGATATTCTTGAAGGTCTACTGTTTCTCAAGATTGCCAAAAGGTTTTTGCAAAGAAAAAGCAAGCTCAAGGTTTGCAAAATGAAGGAAAGGCAAAACAGGACAGAATGTGTGAAAAACAGACCAGCAGGTAGTAAATGATTTTTTCGGGGCACTTCTGCAACTCTAATAAAAAAACTCAGAACATTCGTCCGAAATACAATTGTATAGAGAACGCTGTCGAAAAAATTCAGACCAAAAAGATGATTTGGTGATTTTATACGAATTTTTCTATCAAAGGACATAATCTGTTTCCTGGACAGCATGTTTTGGACGTATCAATGCCCCATATGTAACACTTTCCAATAATGGCAATAAAGCTTCCTCATTTGATCCTTGTCATTATCCTTGGGGGTTCTTGTCATTTATTTTATTTGCATTGCCATATCATTTATTATTTTTGCATCATTGCATTGATCATCATCATATCATCATGGCATCTTAGTTTACTTTTGTTGATGAGTGTGTGTGAGTCCTTGTATGTTGTGTGTGTGGTTTTAGCTATGCCTAGCTAAACCCTAACCCCTCTCCTTCTTCCTCTTCCTTCTTCTTCTTCTTCTTCTTTCTTTTCTTTTCTGGCCTTTCTTTGCCCCATTGTGCAAGCCACCTAGCCAAGTGCTTTAGTGTTATTTCTTTTCCTAAAAACTTTGCCCCATGCCTACAACCTCTCCACCAAATATCACCCTATTTGAAAATGATTTGGTTGGGTTTAAAAATACCAAGAGTTTGAACCATATTCAAACTCCTTTTATTTTTTTGCCCCTAAAAATGTCCAAGTCAATTTTATTAAATTGGGCATAAATCACTAGGCATGGGGATATTTTTCTTTTCCCCTAACTCTTCTCCTTTTATCCTGTGCTTTTCTTTTTCTTTCTATCTGAAGAAATAAAGAAAAAGTAAGAAAAACAACAGTTCAGCAGTGGACTGGGCTTCCTCTCCTTCTCTCCCCCAGGCCCATCTCTTTTTCCCTCATAGCGCAGACCCATTCTCTCCCGCAGGCCCAGCCAGCAGGCCGCAGCCGTCGCGCCATCTCTCCCCTCGCGCCTGCCCCCACCTGTCTGTCTCTCACCCTCGCCTCCGTCTTCCTCCATCAGCAAAAGCAGCGCAATGCGCACGCTCATCGTCGTGCCGTGTTCTCATGGAAGTCGAGGTCTCGAGGCCCGATCCCCCCGTTTAAACCCAAAGCTTGTCCTACCCTCCTCTCTAGGTTTCCTCTTCCCCCTCTCGCCGTCTGGAGAGCCAAGATCCACCAGATCCGCCGCCCAAGTCGATTCCCGAGCGCATCTGAGAGCAGCCCCTCGTCGCCGGCGGGCCCCTCATCTACGTCGGCCTCGCCAAAGGTGTCCTTCTGCTTCCACGACGTCGACTCCTTCGACTACGTCGCCTACGCAGACCCGATTGCCTCCACGCCGAGCTTTCTTCCTCTTCTTCATCTCCGGTGACCATACCTATTCGAGAGCCGTCGCCATTGACTCCGTCCACGACTGGGCCAGCCGAGCAGATCACCGTGCTCGTGGTGAGCTCCTCTTTATCCCCATGCCCTTTTCCCCTTTCTGCGCGCCCTCTAGGTCCTAGTTCACCGAGCGCCCGAGCGCATCGCCGTCGGACCTCGTCGCTGGCGAGTGTTCCGACCCCTCTAGTGCTTCGCTTGCTGTCCGTTCGCTTCGTCTCGTCGTGTAGAAGCTGCCTGTCTAGTCAGTGCTCCGCCTAGGCCTTTGCATCGCCTCGCCGTTGCTCCGTCACCGCCGTTCTGTCGTTGCTCATCGCCGGCGCTGTAGTGCTCCTTAGGTGCTGCTAGTGCGTCGTTTGGGTGCGGAACTCCTCCAGGAGCATCCCGCCCCACTCCACCATCTCGTTTGGTCACCGGAGCAGATCCGACGAGCCTGCGTTTTCCCCCTGTTCCTGCTTCTGCAGCTACCTCATCAGAGATAGCACCTGCTATCTGTCGAGAAACATTCAGTAGCGCAGTGGTTTGTCTCCGTCATTTAACGTAGGGTGTCGTGTGTTCGAATTGTTGCGGGGCAGGTGATTTCGCCCCCTCTTTAATTTTCGCCTGAGGCTGACAGGTAGGCCCCACCTGCCAGCCTCACTGCTGCTTCCCAGCCCCCGCGCGCACCCGCTGGCGCCAGCTCAGCAGCCGGGCCCCCTCTATCAGTGGCAGTGGCTAGCGCAGCCCTGGGTCACTCTGGACCCTTGCGCCTGTTTTCTTGTCTTTTCTGTTTTCTTTTTCTTTTCTTTTATGTTTTTCTTTTATTAATTAACATCTGCTTAAATATGTTTCTGATGAATATGAGTTATATATGAAAAGTGCTTAGGATTTTATGTCGATTATGAATATGCTGTTTGTTGCCATGTTTAAAAACATTTAATATGCTGTTTGAATTTAAACTTGTTTTAAATATGCTTAAACTTGTAAAAATCATAACTAAATATCTACAACTCCAAATTTAACAAACTTTATATGCATTTGGGGTAGAAAAATGTGTAGAATATTTTGGTTCTGTTGTTTAGCATGTTTGGCAACTTTATCATATAAGCTTTTCAGATCTGTCCGAAATGCAAATAAATTAATATGGGAGTTTCTGGATAATGTTGTTATTTATTTCCAGCCCATTTAAATGTGCTAGCATGTTGTTGTAATGTTTGTTGCACCCTTGCCATGTTAACCAACTCCTTATAAACTTGTTGGATGCTTGTTTGATCAACTACATAAACTTGGTAGTTGTCCTTTAGTTGTTTTCTTTCTTGTGTATGATCTTGTTGGATGTGTTGTTGTTGCACTCTTGTGCCCCCTAGGCCATGCATCATATCTACTCTTGTCCTTGTTCATCATGTGCATGCATCATGTGGTTGAGCACTGCATGTTGATTGATTTCGTTCCGTTGTTGCATTGTTGTGTTTGGTTAGAGCCCGGTGACGATACGGAGTACGAGGTTTCTATCGAGGTTGAGTGTGAGGAGCAAGGTTACGATCCCTCCGTGGAATCAACAGGCAAGATGACCTTACCCGGATATCACTACTATCTTTGCCTATGCTAGATGTCTCGCTCTTTAGCTTATTGCCTCGATGCCCATGTCTGTTTGTCAGCCTCCTATAGTTGCCATGAACCTCTCTAACCACCCAACCTAGCAAACCGTTGTTTGGCTACGTAAGCATCGCTCAGCCCTTCTTATAGCGTTGTTAGTTGCAGGTGAAGATTTGAAGATTCTTGCTTCATGATGAGGTTATTGTTGGGATATCACAATATATAATCTGTTAAACTAAATCATCTATATATTTGGCAATGGGTGGAAGGCTAAGCCTTTGCTTGGTGTTTTGTTCCACTCATGCCACCCTAGGAGCCGATAAACCGGTGTTATGTTCCTTGATTTTGCGTCCCTAACACGGTTGGGGTTTATGGGCCCACCTTGCTAACTCGCTCAGTGCTAAAGCTTTTCCAGCAAGGCGCAACATTGGTTTCACATTTGCCTAACAACTAAAACTTGCCGAGGGAGTAATTAACCCGAGGATTTATTAATCAACCCCCCCGGTCCAGTGCTTGTCTTGAGTGTTAGTCCAAACTGGGCAGGCTACGAGGCCACCTCGAGGAAACTCAAGGGATGGTAAAAACCCGTAGGATGTCCCATCCGGTCGTGGCCTGAGACGAGATACGCGCGGCTACTATCAGGGTGTCGGCACGCCGGGAGGTCTTGCTGGATTAGTTTTACCTATGTCGGAATATCTTGAGCACGGGATTCCGAGAATACTCGGGTCTTCCCACCTTGGAGTTGTGACTCCGCAGATCGTGAGCTTGTGATGGGCTAAGTTGGGACACCGCTGCAGGGTTTGATATTTCGAAAGCTGTGCCCGCAGTTATGTGGCAGATGGGAATTTGTTAATATCCGGTTGTAGAAAACTTGACACTATGATCATAATACACTACCAGCGTGAGTAACCGTGATGGTCGCTTTCCGAAGGGGTTCGGGAAGTGAACACGGTGGGGTTATGATTGACGCGCTTAGTTAGGATCACTTCGTGATCACTTTGACGTTTGTTGGCACTTTCTCTTCTCGCTCTATACACGTAAGCTAGTGCTAGTGCTGCCGCAACCTTGTTTTCAGCCTTGTTCCACACCTAAGGCTTTGATAGTATTGCTACCCGGGAACGGGATTGCTGAGTCCTCTGTGGCACACAGATTCTACACAACACCAGATGCAGGTACCGTTGAGAACTACACAGCTGGCGATTCAGAGTTGTATTGGGAGTTTGATGAAGAACGTGGGCGATACTACGTGTCTTACCCAGAGGATCAGTAGGGCTCTTACTAGGATGATCGAGACCTTGTGTTGCTTTATTATGGTATCTTTCATTTGGATCTTCGTCCGTAGTCGGACTCTGATGTTATTGGATGATGTATGTTAATGTATTACATTATGTGATGTGGCGAGTGTAAGCCAACTACTCTTTTACATTTTCATCCCCTCTTTTACATGAGTCATGCAAATATACCATACTTGAGATCATTCTAGTATGAGATTATGCCTTTAAGTCGTGCCTCGACACGTAGGAGGTATAGTCTCGTACCGGGCATTACAATTGAGCACAACTCAATGCCTAACCTCGGCAGAAGATAGAGAAAAGATGAGTGTCATCCCCTATGCCTCAGCCATAGGTTCTATTATGTATGCCATGCTGTGTACCAGACCTGATGTGAACCTTGCCATAAGTTGGGTGGGGAGGTACCAAAGTGATCCCGGAATGGAACACTGGACAGCGGTCAAGAACATCCTGAAGTACTTGAAAAGGACTAAGGATATGTTTCTCGTTTATGGAGGTGACGAAGAGCTTGTCGTAAAGGGTTACGTTGATGCTAGCTTTGACACATATCTGGATGACTCCAAGTCACAAACCGGATACATGTATATTTTGAACGGTGGGGCAGTCAACTGGTGCAGTTGCAAGCAAAGCGTCGTGGCGGCATCTACATGTGAAGCAGAGTACATAGCTGCTTCCGAAGCAGCGCAAGAAGGAGTCTGGATGAAGGAGTTCATCACCGACCTAGGAGTTATTCCAAGCGCGTCGGGCCTGATGACTCTCTTCTGTGACAACACTGGAGCTATTGCCATTGCCAAGGAGCCCAGGTTTCACAAGAAGACCAAGCGCATCAAGCGCCGTTTCAACTCCATCCGAAATTATATTCAAGATGGAGACATAGATATTTGTAAAGTGCATACGGATCTGAATGTTGCAGATCCTTGACTAAACCTCTTCCACAAGCAAAACATGATCAACACCAGAACTCTATGGGTGTTCGATTCATCACAATGTAACTAGATTATTGACTCTAGTGCAAGTGGGAGATTGTTGGAAATATGCCCTAGAGGCAATAATAAAATGGTTATTATTATATTTCCTTGTTCATGATAATCGTCTATTGTTCATGTTATAATTGTGTTAATCAGAAACCGTAATACATATGTGAATACATAGAACATAAGATGTCCCTTGTGAGCCTCTAGTTGGCTAGCTCAATGATCAATAGATGGTCACGGTTTCATGACCATGGACATTTGGATGTCATTGATAACGGGATCACATCATTAGGAGAATGATGTGATGGACAGGACACAATCCTAAGCCTAGCACAAGATCGTGTAGTTCGTATGCTAAAGCTTTTCTAATCTCAAGTATCCTTTCCTTAGACCATGAGATTGTGCAACTCCCGGATAACGTAGGAGTACTTTGGGTGTGCCAAACATCATGACGTAACTGGGTGGCTATAAAGGTACACTACGGGTATCCCCGAAAGTATCTGTTGAGTTGGCACGAATTGAGACTGGGATTTGTCACTCCGTATGACGGAGAGGTATCTCTGGGCCCAACCAGTAAAACATCATCGTAATGATCTCAATGTGACTAAGGGGTTGGTCACGGGATGATGTGTTATAGAACGAGTAAAGAGACTTGCCATAACGAGATTGAACAAGGTATCGGTATACTGACGATCGAATCTCGGGCAAGTGCTATACCGGTAGACAAAGGGAATCACATACGGGATTGATTGAATCCTTGACATCGTGGTTCATTCGATGAGATAATCGTGGAACATGTGGGAGCCAACATGGGTATCCAGATCCCGCTGTTGGTTATTGGCCGGAGAGATGTCTCGGTCATGTCTGCATGATTCTCGAACCCGTAGGGTCTACACACTTAAGGTTCAATGACGCTAGGGTTATAGGGAATAGATGTACGTGGTTACCAAATATTGTTCAGAGTTTTGGATGAGCTCCCGGACGTCACGAGGAGTTCCGGAATGGTCTGGAGGTGAAGATTTATATATGGGTAGTCATCATACGGTCACCGGAATAATTCGGGGGG
>LR738710.1:94429640-94457744 GCA_902687465.1 Secale cereale | reverse complement strand
GGGGGGGGGGGGGGGGGGGGGCCGGTATTGTACCGGGACCACCGGGAGGGTCCACCTACCCCGGAGGGCCCTATGGGCTGTATGTGGAGAGGGACCAGCCCCTAAGTCGGCTGGGCGCCTCCCCCCTAGGGCCCATGCAACTAGGGTTTAGGGGGAAACCGTAAGGGGGGAGCCCCCTTGCCTTGGGGGGCATGGCACCCCCCTCTGGCCACCGCCCCCTCCTCAGTTCTCATCTGAGGGGGCCGGGCCCCCTCTCCCTTGCCCCTATATATATGTTGGGGGTGGGAGGGCAGCCGTACCCAAGCCCTGGCTCAGCCCTCCCCCTCTCCCAATTACTCCTCCTCTCCCGCGGTGCTTGGCGAAGCCCTGCAGGATTGCCACACCCCTCCATCACCACCATGCCGTCGTGCTACTGCTGGACGGAGTGTTCCCCAACCTCTCCCTCTCTCCTTGTTTGATCAAGGCACGGGAGACGTCACCGTGCTGCACGTGTGTTGAATGCGGAGGCACCGTTGTTTGGTGCTTGGATCGGATTCGGCCGCGATCTGAATCGCTTCGTGTACGACCTCACCGACCGCGTTCTCGCAACGATTCCACATCATGATCTTCAAAGGTATGAAGATGCACTCCCCTCTCGTTGCCAGTAATCTCCATAGATAGATCTTGGTGATGCGTAGGAAATTTTTGATTTTCAGCAACGATCCCCAACAAGGTACACTACGGGTATCCCCGAAAGTGTCTGTTGGGTTGGCATAAATCGAGACTGGGATTTGTCACTCCGTGTGACGGAGAGGTATCTCCGGGACCACTCGGTAATACATCATCATAATGAGCTCAATGTGACTAAGGAGTTAGTCACGTGATGATGTGTTACAGAACGAGTAAAGAGACTTGCCAGTAACGAGATTGAACAAGGTATAGGGATACCGATGATCGAATCTCGGGCAAGTATCATACCCTTAGACAAAGGGAATTGTATACGGGATTGATTGAATCCCCGACATCGTAGTTCATTTGATAAGATCACCATGGAACATGTGGGAGCCAACATGGGTATCCAGATCCCGCTGTTGGTTATTGACCGGAGAGATGTCTCGGTCATGTCTACATGTCTCCCGAACCCGTAGGGTCTACACACTTAAGGTTTGGTGACGCTAGAGTTGTTATGGGAAATTGTATGTAGTTACCGAATGTTGTTCGGAGTCCCGGATGAGACCCCAGGCGTCACGAGGAGTTCCGAAATGGTCTGGAGGTGAAGATTTATATATGGTAAGTCATCATACGATCGCCGGAAGTGTTCGGCGGTATGGCGGTATTGCACCGGGGCCACCGAAGGGGTTCCGGGGGTCCATCGGGACTCCGGGAGGGTCCACCTGCCCCGGAGGGCCCTATGGGCTGTATGTGGAACTAGCCCCTAAGTGGGCTGGGCACCTTTCCCCCTAGGGCCCATGCGCCTAGGGTTGGGGGGAACCCTAAAGGGTGCGCCCCCCTACGTGGCCGCCCCCCCTTAGATTGGATCTGAGGGGGCCGACCCCCTCTCCCTTGCCCCTATAAATAGATGGGGGGTGGGAGGGCAGCCGCACCTCTTGCCTGGCGCAGCCCTCCCCCTCCCAACTCCCCCTCTTCCTCCGCAGTGCTTGGCGAAGCCCCGCCGAAGAACTGCACGCTCCACCACCACGCCGTCGTGCTGCCGGAGCTCTTCCCAAACTTCTCCTCCCCCTTGCTGGATCAAGAAGGAGGAGACGTCCTCGGGCTGTACGTGTGTTGAACGCGGAGGCACTGTTGTTCAACGCTTAGATCGGAATCGACCGCGATCTGAATCGCTGCGTGTACGACTCCACCATCCGCGTTCTTGTAACGCTTCCGCATAGCGATCTTCAAGGGTATGAAGATGCACTGCCCTCTCTCGTTGCTAGTTTCTCCATAAATTGATCTTGGTTATGCGTAGAAAATTTTAAATTCTACAACTATCCCCAACAGTGGTATAAGAGCCAGGTCTATGCATAGTTTCTATGCACGAGTAGAACACAAGTTGTTGTGGGCGTCGATTTTGTCAGTTTACTTGCCATTACTAGTCTTATCTTGATTCGGCGGCATCGTGGGATGAAGCGGCCTGGACCGACCTTACACGTACGCTTACTTGAGACAGGTTCCACCGACTGACATGCACTAGTTGCATAAGGTGGCTAGCGGGTGTCTGTCTCTCCCACTTTAGTCGGATCGGATTCGATGAAAAGGGTCCTTATGAAGGGTAAATAGAAATTGGCATATCACGTTATGGTTTTGGCGTAGGTAAGAAACGTTCTTGCTAGAAACCTATAGCAGCCACGTAAAAACTTGCAACAACAATTAGAGGACATCTAACTTGTTCTTGCAGCATATGCCATGTGATTTGATATGGCCAAAAGGATGTGATGAATGATATATGTGAAGTATGAGATTGATCATGTTCTCGTAATAGGAATCATGACTTGCATGTCGATGAGTATGACAACCGGTAGGAGCCATAGGAGTTGTCTTAATTTATTGTATGAACTGTGTGTTAATGAAAACGCCATGTAATTACTTTACTTTAATGCTAACCGTTAGCCATAATAGTAGAAGTGACAGTTGGCGAGACAACTTCATGAAGACATGATGATGGAGATCATGGTGTCATGCCGGTGACGACGATGATCATGGAGCCCCGAAGATGGAGATCAAAAGGAGCAAAATGATATTGGCCATATCATGTCACTATTTGATTGCATGTGATGTTTATCATGTTTCTACATCTTATTTGCTTAGAACGACGGTAGCATAAATAAGATGATATCTCACTAAAATTTCAAGAATTGTGTTCCCCCTAATTGTGCACCATTGCTAAGGTTCGTTGTTCCGAAGCACCACGTGATGATCGGGTGTGATAGGCTCTAACATTTGCATACAATGGGTGTAAGCCAGATTTACACACGCAATACACTTAGGTTGACTTGACGAGCCTAGCATGTACATACATGGCCTCGGAACACGGAGACCGAAAGGTCGAACATGAGTCGTATAGAAGATACGATCAACATGGAGATGTTCACTGTTGATGACTAGTCCGTCTCACGTGATGATCGGACACGGCCTAGTCGATTCGGATCACGTATCACTTAGATGACTTGAGAGATGTCTATCTGAGTGGGAGTTCATTAAATAATTTGATTAGACGAACTCAATTATCATGAACATAGTCTAAATATCTTTACAATATGTCTTGTAGATCAAATGGCCCACGCTAATGTTGCCCTCAACTTCAACGTGTTCCTAGAGAAAACCAAGCTGAAAGACAATGGTAGCAACTACACGGACTGGGTCCGTAACTTGAGGATCATCCTCATAGCTGCCAAGAAAGCATATGTCCTTGAAGCACCGCTAGGTGACGCACCCATTTTCCCAGCAACTCAAGACGTTATGAACGCCTGGCAGTCGCGTAGTGATGATTACTCCCTGGTTCAGTGTGGCATGCTTTACAGCTTAGAATGGGGCTCCAAAAGCGTTTTGAGCAACATGAAGCATATGAGAAGTTCCAAGAGCTGAAAATGGTTTTCCAAGCTCATGCTCGGGTCGAGAGATATGAAGTCTCCGACAAGTTCTATAGTTGTAAGATGGAGGAAAACAGTCGTGTCAGTGAGCATATACTCAAAATGTTTGGGTTGCAATGCCGCTTGTCTTAGCTGGGAGTTAATCTCCCAGATGACTCGGTCATTGACAGAATCCTCCACTCGCTCCCACCTAGCTACAAGAGATTTGTGGTGAACTACAATATGCAAGGTATGGAGAAGTCCATTCCCGAGTTGTATTCAATGCTGAAATCAGCGGAGGTGGAGATCAAAAAGGAACATCAAGTGTTGATGGTGAATAAGACCACTAAGTTCAAGAAAGGCAAGGGTAAAAAGAACTTCAAGAAGGACGGCAAGGGAGTTGCCACACCCGGTAAGCCAGTTGCCGGGAAGAAGCCAAAGAATGGACCCAAGCTTGAGACTGAGTGCTTTTAATGCAAGGGAACGGGTCACTGGAAGCGGAATTGCCCCAAGTACTTAGTGGACAAGAAGGCGGCAACGTCAAAGGTATATGTGATATACATGTTATTGATGTGTACCTTAGTATTGCTCGTAGTAGCTCCTGGGTATTTGATACCGGTGCAATTGCTCACATTCATAACTCTAAGCAGGAGCTACGGAATAAGCGGAGACTGGCGAAGGACGAGGTGACGATGTGCGTCGGGAATGGTTCCAAGGTCGATGTGATTGCCGTCGGCACGCTACCTCTACATCTACCTTCAGGATTAGTTTTAAACCTCAATAATTGTTATTTAGTGCTAGCTTTGAGCATGAACATTGTATCTGGATCTTGTTTAGTGCGAGATGGCTACTAATTAAATCCTAGAATAATGGTTGTTCTATTTACACGAGAGATATGTTTTATGGTCATGCCCCGCTGGTCAATGGTTTATTTTTGTTGAATCTCGAACGTGATGTTACACATATTCATAGTGTGAATACCAAAAGATGTAAGGTTGACAATGATAATGCCACATACTTGTGGCACTGCCGCCTTGGTCATATTGGTGTCAAACGCATGAAGAAACTCCATGCAGATGGACTTTTGGAGTCTCTTGATTATGAATCATTTGACACGTGTGAACCATGCCTTATGGGCAAGATGACCAAGACTCCGTTCCCCAGAATAATGGAGCGAGCAACCAACTTGTTGGAAATCATACATACTGATGTGTGCGGTCCAATGAGCGTTGAGGCTCGCGATGGCTATCGTTATGTTCGCACCCTCACTGATGACTTAAGTAGATATGAGTATGTCTACCTAATGAAACACAAGTTTGAGATCTTCTAAAATTTTAAGGAATTTCAGAATGAGGTAGAGAATCAACGTGACAAGAAAATAAAGTTCTTATGATCAGATCGTGGAGGAGAATATTTGAGTCATGAATTTGGTATGCACCTAAGGAAATGTGGAATTGTTTCACAGCTAATGCCGCCTGGAACACCTCAGCGTAATGGTGTGTCCAAACGTCGAAATCGTACTCTATTGGACATGGTGTGATATATGATGTCTATTACCGATTTATCGCTATCATTTTGGGGTTATTCTTTAGAGACTTCCACATTCACTTTAAATAGGGCACCGTCTAAATCCGTTGAGACAACACTGTACAAATTATGGTTTGGGAAGAAACCTAAGTTGTCGTCTCTAAAATTTTGGGGATGCGATGCTTATGTCAAGAAACTTCGACCTGAAAAGCTCGAACCCAAATCGGAAAAATGCGTCTTCATAGGATACCCTAAGGAAACTATTGGGTATACCTTCTACCTCAGATCCGAAGGCAAGGTCTTTGTTGCCAAGAATGGATCCTTTCTGGAGAAAGAGTTTCTCTCGAAAGAAGTAAGTGGGAGGAAAGTAGAACTTGATGAGGTGATTGTAACCCCTCTTGAATCAGAAAGTAGCACAACACAGGAAGATGTTTCTGTGGTGCCTGCACCGACTAGAGAGGAAGTTAATGATAATGATCATGAAACTTTGGATCAAGTTACTACTGAACTTCGTAGGTCTACAAGGACACGCTCCGCAGAAGATTGGTACGACAACCCTGTCCTGGAAATCATGTTGTTAGACAGCGGTGAACCTTCGAACTATGAAGAAGCAATGGCGGGCCCGGATTCCAACAAATGGCTTGAAGCCATGAAATCCGAGATAGGATCCATGTATGATAACAAAGTATGGACTTTGGTGGACTTGCTCGATGATCGGCAAGGCCTAGAGAATAAGTGGATATTTAAGAAGAAGACTGACGCGTATGGAAATGTGACCATCTATAAGGCTTAGCTTGTCGCTAAGGGTTATCGACAAGTTCAAGGAATTGACTATGATGAGACTTTCTCTCCTGTAGCGATGCTGAAGTCCGTCCGAATCATGTTAGCAATTGCTGCATTCTACGATCATGAGATATGGCAAATGGACGTCAAAACAGCATTCCTTAACGGTTTCCTTAAGGAAGAATTGTATATGATGCAGCCGGAAGGTTTTGTCGATCCTAAGAATGCTGACAAGGTATGCAAGCTCTAGCGCTCCATCTATGGGCTGGTGCAAGCATCTCGAGTTGGAACATTCGTTTTGATGAAGTGATCAAAGTGTTTGGGTTCATACAGACTTATGGGGAAGCCTATATTTACAAGAAAGTGAGTGGGAACTCTGTAGCATTTCTCATATTATATGTGGATGACATATTGTTGATGGGAAATGATATAGAACTTTTGAAAAGCATAAGGGCCTACTTGAATAAGTGTTTTTCAATGAAGGACCTTGGAGAAGCTACTTACATATTAGGCATCAAGATTTATAGAGATAGATCGAGACACCTCATTGGTCTTTCACAAAGCACATACCTTGACAAGATATTGAAGAAGTTCAATATGGAACAGTACAAGAAAGGGTTCTTGCTTGTATTGCAAGGTGTGAGATTGAGCACAACTCAATGCCCGACCTCGACAGAAGATAGAGAAAAGATGAGTGTCGTCACCTATGCCTCAGCCATAGGTTCTATTATGTATGCCATGCTGTGTACCAGACCTGATGTGAACCTTGCCATAAGTTTGGTGAGGAGGTACCCAAGTGATCCCGGAATGGAACACTGGACAGCGGTCAAGAACATCCTGAAGTACTTGAAAAGTACTAAGGATATGTTTCTCGTTTATGGAGGTGACGAAGAGCTCGTCGTAAAGGGTTACGTTGATGCTAGCTTCGACACAGATTCGGATGACTGCAAGTCACAAACCGGATACATGTATATTCTGAATGGTGGGGCAGTCAGCTGGTGCAGTTGCAAGCAAAGCGTCGTGGCGGCATCTACATATGAAGCGGAGTACATAGCTGCTTCCGAAGCATCACATGAAGGAGTCTGGATGAAGGAGTTCATCACCAACCTAGGAGTTATTCCAAGCACGTCGGGCCCGATGACTCTCTTCTGTGACAACACTGGAGCTATTGCCATTGCCAAGGAGCCCATGTTTCACAAGAAGACCAAGCACATCAAGCGCCGTTTCAACTCCATTCGTGGTTACATTCAAGATGGAGACATATATATTTGTAAAGTACATACGGATCTGAATGTCGCATATCCGTTGACTAAACCTCTTCCACAAGCAAAACATGATCAACACCAGAACTCTATGGGTGTTCAATTCATCACAATGTAACTAGATTATTGACTCTAGTGCAAGTGGAACACTATTGGAAATATGCCCTAGAGGCAATAATAAAATGGTTATTATTATATTTCCTTGTTCATGATAATTGTCTATTGTTCATGCTATAATTGTATTATCCGGAAATCGTAATACATGTGTGAATACATAGACCACAACATGTCCCTAGTGAGCCTCTAGTTGACTGGCTCGTTGATCAATAGATGGTCACGGTTTCCTGACCATGGACATTGGATGTCATTGATAACGGGATCACATCACTAGGAGAATGATGTGATGGACAAGACCCAATCCTAAGCATAGCACAAGATCGTGTAGTTCGTCTGCTAAAGCTTTTATAATGTCAAGTATCATTTCCTTGGACCATGAGATTGTGCAACACCCGGATGCCGTAGGAATACTTTGGGTGTGCCAAACGTCACAACGTAACTGGGTGGCTATAAAGGTACACAACGGGTATCCCTGAAAGTGTCTGTTGGGTTGGCACGAATCAAGACTGGGATATGTCACTCCGTGTGACGGAGAGGTATCTCTGGGCCCACTCGATAAGACATCATCATAATGAGCTCAATGCGACTAAGGATTTGGTCACGATATGATGTGTTACGGAACGAGTAAAGAGACTTGCCGTTAACGAGATTGAACAAGGTATAGGGATACCGACAATCGAATCTCGGGCAAGTATCATACGGGTAGACAAAGGGAATTGTATACGGGATTGATTGAATCCCCGACATCGTGGTTCATCCGATAAGATCATCGTGGAACATGTGGGAGCCAACATGGGTATCCAGATCCCGCTGTTGGTTATTGACCGGAGAGATGCCTCGGTCATGTCTACATGTCTCCCAAACCCGTAGGGTCTACACACTTAAGGTTCGGTGACGCTGGAGTTGTTATGGGAAATTGTATGTAGTTACCGAATGTTGTTTGGAGTCCCAGATGAGATCCTAGATGTCACGAGGAGTTCCGGAATGGTCCGAAGGTGAAGATTTATATATGGGAAGTCATCATACGATCACCAGAAGTGTTCGGGGTATGCCGGTATTGTACCGGGGCCACCGAAGGGGTTCCGGGGGTCCACCTACTCCGGAGGACCCTATGGGCTGTATGTGAAGGGGAACTGGCCCCTAAGTGGGCTGGGCACCTTTCACCCTAGGGCCCATGCGCCTAGGGTTGGGGGGAACCCTAAAGGGTGCGCCCCCCTTTGGCTTGGGGGGAAAGCCCCCCTCCCTGGCCGCCGCCCCCCTTAGATTGGACCTAAGGGGGACGGCCCCCCTTTCCCTTGCCCCTATAAATAGGTGGGGGGTGGGAGGGCAGCCGCACCTCTTGCCTGGCGCAGCCCTCCCCCCACCTCCTCCTCTTCCTCCGAAGTGCTTGGCGAAGCCCTGCCGGAGAACTGCAAGCTCCACCACCACGTCGTCGTGCTGCTGGAGCTCTTCCCCAACTTCTCCTGCCCCCTTGCTGGATCAAGAAGGAGGAGACGTCCCCGGGTTGTACGTGTGTTGAACGTGGAGGCACCGTTGTTCGGTGCTTAAATCGGAATCAACCGCGATCTGAATCGCTGCGTGTACGACTCCACCAACCGCGTTCTTGTAACGCTTCCGCATTACGATCTTCAAGAGTATGAAGATGCACTCCCCTCTCTCGTTGCTAGTTTCTCCATAGATCGATCTTGGTGATGCGTAGAAAATTATAAATTCTGGAACGATCCCCAACAGGCAATTGCCAATGTTGTCACAAAAGATTTTCATTGGACCCGATGCACTAGGTATTATACCTAGATCGGATATGAACTCCTTCATCCAGACTCCTTCATTTGCTGCTTCTGAAGCAGCTATATACTCCGCTTCACACGTAGATCCCGTCACGACGCTCTGCTTGGAACTATACCAACTGACAACTAACTAGTAGTAAAAGGGCCTAATATTAAGCACATTAGTCCTGGTTTGTAACCGAACCAGCACTAATGATAACAATAGTTCCGGTTCCAACGGCTAGGCGGGCGGCGATCATTAGTACCGGTTCGTGGCAAACCTTTAGTACCGGTTCGTGCCACGAACCGACACTAATGGCATGGTGGCAGGCTTGTGTCAGGTTGGGGCGCCACGATCACCTTCAGTACCGGTTGGTGATATGAACCGGGACTAGAGATTCACCTTTAGTCCCGGTTCGTATAATTAATCGGTACTAAAGGTCATCCTATATAAACCCCTTTGTCTAGCCCGAGCGCTCTGTTCTTCCCCTTCCCCCTCTCCTCTGTTTGCTTCCTCTTCCTCTCGACCTCACACTCCATTTTTGCCAAAATTTGTGAAGATTTGAAGGCACCCCATCCATCCAAGTGATCACAAAGGTTAGCAACTTTGTCCTTTCATCTCTCATTGCTAGATTAGCTCCTGCAATGCTCTATAAGTATAGTGATTTGTGGGTTTTATTTTGGGAGGAATTATATGTGGTACTATTTGATTTATATGCAATTTGTGGTCAAAATAACTCTTAGTTTGCATATGTAGGTGTGGTTTACTTAGTGCCTTCCCATCTCCGTCCTAACCACCGTCGATCACCCGCACCGTCCCATCACTGGCACCACATTGTGGTGAGCCTCTCGTTCTTATCTTTTTATATAAAAAAAAATCATATTTGTGTGATTTAGATATATGGTTACTTGTATAATTTTCTTACCCATACGTTGTTTGTTATACATAGTGCCATGGTTTTGACTTAGAGTCATTCGGATCAGTGTCAAAACTAGCATCAACATAACCGTTTATGATGAGCTCTTTGTCATTCCTGTATTACTTTGGTACCTCCCTGCTAGACTTATAGCAAGGCACACATCAGGTCTGGTACACAACATTGCATACATGATAGAACCTATGGCTGAAGCATAGGGAATGACTTTCATTTTATCTTTATCTTCTGCAGTGGTCGGGCATTGAGTCTGACTCAACTTCACACCTTGTAACACAGGCAATAACCCTTTCTTTGACTGATCCATGTTGAACTTCTTCAAAACTTTATCAAGGTATGTGCTTTGTGAAAGTACAATTAAGCGTATTGATCTATCTCTATAGATCTTCATGCCCAATATATAAGCAGCTTCACCGAGGTCTTTCATTGAAAAATTCTTATTCAAGTATCCTTTTATGCTATCCAGAAATTCTACATCATTTCCAATTAACAATATGTCATCCACATATAATATCAGAAATGCTACAGAGCTCCCACTCACTTTATTGTAAATACAGGCTTCTCCAAAAGTGTGTATAAAACCATATGCTTTGATCACCTCATCAAAGCGTATATTCCAACTCCGAGATGCTTGCACCAGTCCATAGATGAATCACCGGAGCTTGCACACTTTGTTAGCACCTTTAGGATCGACAAAACCTTCTGGTTGCATCATATACAACTATTATTTAAGAAATCCATTAAGGAATGCAGTTTTGACATCCATTTGCCAGATTTCATAATCATAAAATACGGCAATTGCTAACATGATTCGGATAGACTTAAGCATCGCTACGGGTGAGAAGGTCTCATCGTAGTCAACTCCTTGAACTTGTCGAAAACCTTTCGCAACAAGTCGAGCTTTGTAGACAGTAACATTACCATCGGCGTCGGTATTCTTCTTAAAGATCCATTTATTTTCAATGGATTGCCGATCATCGGGCAAGTCAACCAAAGTCCACACTTTGTTCTCATACATGGATCCCATCTCAGGTTTCATGGCCTCAAGCCATTTTGTGGAATCTGGGCTCATCATCACTTCCTCATAGTTTGTAGGTTCATCATGGTCTAGTAACATGACTTCCAGAACAGGATTACCGTACCACTCTGGTGCGGAACGTACTCTGGTTGACCTACGAGGTTCGGTAGTAACTTGATCTGAAGTTTCATGATCATCATCATTAGCTTCCTCACTAATTGGTGTAGGCATCACGGGAATGATTTTCTGTGATGAGCCATTCTCCACTTCAAGAGATGGTACAATTACCTCATCAAGTTCTACTTTCCTCCCATTCAATTATTTTGAGAGAAACTTTTTCTGTAGAAAGGAACCATTTTTAGCAACAAAAGTCTTGCCTTCGGATCCGTGATAGAAGGTGTACCCAACAGTTTCTTTTGGGTATCCTATGAAGACACACTTCTCCGATTTGGGTTCGAGCTTATCAGGCTGAAGCTTTTTCACATAAGCATCACAACCCCAAACTTTAAGAAACGACAACTTAGGTTTCTTGCCAAACCACAGTTCATACGGTGTCGTCTCAACGGATTTAGATGGTGCCCTATTTAATGTGAATGCAGCTGTCTCTAATGCATAACCCCAAAACGATAGTGGTAAATCGGTAAGAGACATCATAGATCGCACCATATCTAATAAAGTACGGATACGACGTTTGGACACACCATTACGCAGTGGTGTTCCAGGTGGCGTGAGCTATGAAACTATTCCACATTGTTTCAAATGAAGACCAAACTCGTAAGTCAAATATTCGGTTCCGCGATCAGGTCATAGAAACTTTATTTTCTTGTTACGACGATTCTCTACTTCACTCTAAAATTCTTTGAACTTTTCAAATGTTTCAGACTTATGTTTCATTAAGTATATATACCCATATCTGCTAAAATCATCTTGTTTCTTTAACTTGAATACTTTGTTCTTGAATGGCTCGAAAGGAACCATAGTGGGGCTTGGCGGACGCGCGGCAAGCCCTGCCACGGGACGCTGCTACTGCCCGTGCACAAGTCGGGATACTAAGGTACCCCTACTTTAGTGCACCGACAGGAGCCCCCAGGCCTGGGCCACACACGGTGCCGAGCGCTGTTGGGCCAGGCCCAAAACAGTGCACGGGCACACGCGGCCCACGGCGCGCCGCATCCCACTCCGTATCCACCGCGCCCCTCCCTAACGGCACGTGTCGATTGCGGCGTCGTGGGAGAGATCGTGGCCTGTTTCTTTAATGGGGGAAATGCGGAACGCCCCCCTCTCCCCATAAAAGCAGGGGAAACAGGGGCAGTTCCTTCCATTCGCCCGCTGCTTCTTCATCCTCCAGAAACCCCCGCTGCTCCCCTCCTCTCCGAAGGTTGAAAGAGAGCAGCGCCCTACCCTTCCTCCGCCGCCGCCAGCGTCCCCAGCGCCGTCGACTTCCCTCGCCGTCCCCGCCATGGCCCCGAAGGGCGACAAGGCGAAGGCCGCGAAGACCGCCATGGCGCTGAAGCTAGCATCAATGCGGAAGAAGATGGTGGTCTTCCCGCCGAGGCTCAGCGCGGAGGAGCTGAAGGACTCCTTCTACCTCTTCTGGTCGAGGGAGACAAAAGCGCACCCGCGCACCAAGGTACTCCCCGCCAAGGCCCGCGAGATGTTTCTGGGAGGATACGCCTTTTTTGCTCTGTTCTTCTACTGCGGGCTCTGCCCGCCCTACTCAGAGTTCTTCTGTGATATTATGAATACCTACGGGTTTCATCTCCTTGATTTCACCCCAAACGCCGTCTTGACCATGGCCGTTTTCGCACATCTGTGCGAGAATTTTGTCGGAGTCTACCCCAATGTAGCTCTTTTCCGCCATTACTTTACGCCTCGAGTCGAGTCTGGGTCTCCTCTGTCCGACGAAATTTCTTGGATCTTCAGGCTCCATAGGAAAGTGGCTTACTTGACTGGGGAGCTCCGCGGCAAGTGGGAGGAGTGGAGGGCCAACTGGTGCTGGATCATGGAGGACGAACCACATCAGTTCACTTCCCGGCGCCAAGTTGCAGTAGTGCGCGGCAATGACTGGAGTGACCTGGCCCCTGAGGACGACAAGCTGAAGATAGCCACCACTAGGATTCTCCGCCTCCGGCAAGCCAAGCTCACCGTAGGAGCTGTCGGAGCAGATTTCCTTCGCCGCCACATCGCTCCCTTGCAGGAGAGGAAAAGGCCTGCTTGGGAGTTTGATAACGCGACAGACATTATGAGGCTGCGACCAGGCCTCAACTACAATTTCACTGTCATGGAGCTCAACGCAATGCTCCATGCGCTATTCAAGTACGACCGCAACCATCCAGAGTGGTTTGCATTGCCGCAGGGCGTAGTCCCGCTATGCAACAATTCGTCGCTCAGCGCTATCCGCGCGGCGATGCCGTGGTGTGACTCCCATGGGATTGACCCCACTTGGCGGGAGCCTTCTGACGAAGCCGTGCAAACGTTCTTCGACAACTTGGTGGAGCAGCCAGTCAAGCCCGACGAGAAGAGAGGCCTCACCCGCGACACCACCGACCAGGAGATGGCTTATATTGCCACCAGGTTGGAGGAGGCAGCTGCAGCCAGGGCCGCGGGCGAGTTCGGATATACTTTGGAGGAGGCGGATGCAGCGGAGGCGGTAAGTCTGGCCGAGGAGGAAGAGCTTCTCAAAGTGATAAAGCCTGCCGGGCAACCTGCTGGGACAAGCGAGGCCACCGAGCAAGGCACAGAGTCGAGCGGGCCCGTCGAGCAGGGCGTCGAATCAAGCGATTCTGCAGAAGACTTAGGCGGGTCGCTGAATCTCGACTCCTCTTCTTCGTCCTCGGGTAGTTCACCGCCACCGGCAAGTCCTCCAGCTCAAGCGAGGAGACGCCTTCGCAAAGCCGCAGACGTGGCGGGGCGGCCAACGGGGCAGCAGCCGCAGCACCGCTCGACACGCGCCACCATAATCGCCAAGGTGGTCAAGGGAGCGCCCCGTGCTTCAACGGCAATCAGAGGAAGATCTTCCCGCGCCGGCTCTACTGCTCCTTCCGCCCCTCATCCCCCGGCGACAACCAGGGCGGGGTCTTCTCAGACCACGGCCCCAGCTCCCGCCAAGCGGCCGAGGGAGCCCACTCCTCCAGCTCCTCGCGCCGGGACGCGCGAGGCGGACTTTGATTTCTCCGTGCTCAGTTCTGATGAGGAGGAGGAGGAGTAAGTACTGGCAACTCTTGTTTCTCTTCGATTTTTGTTGCTCTTGTCTTGAATTTTCTTTGCCTGATTCTGATTTTGTCTGTCTTCCAGGACCCTGGCCCAGAGGGCGGCGAAGAGGGCCAAGATCCCGGTGGTCGATCTTGAGGACGAGCCCGTCGCAGCAGCAGGGGATGCGCCTGCGACAAGCTTGCCGGACCAGGCAGCTGCTCCCCAGAGCAGCCCCCAGAGCAGCCCCCTACGTGAGTCTTCTGTCTACTCTTCATTTGTCGGGCACGCGTGGGCTTCTTATCCTTGTTAACATTTTGTTTGTTCGTTGACTTGTGCAGAAGCAGAGCAGCAGCCTCAGGAGCGCCAAGAGATTGCTCCCGACGAGCCGCACGTCTCGACCTCTCCGCCAAGGAGGAGCTCCCCGGCTAGGGAGGATACTCTGCCAAGGGCGAGCACCCCGCCAAGGGCGAGCACTCCGCCACGGGAAGGCGCCAGCGGCCCTCCGCCGGCGGGGGCTACCACTATGCCGCCGAGGGAGAACTCCCCGGCAAGGAACCCCATCGAAGAAGAGGCCCGCGCAGGTAACCCTTGGACTTTTTTTCTCTTGGATTTTTCTTTTTGGATATTTGCTTGATCATTATTTTCTTCTTTCTTCTTCTTTTCTTGTCTTCAGACTCGTCCGCCCCAGAGCCGATGGAGACAGAGGCCGCCACCGAGGAGGACGCGCGTGACAACACTGGCGACGCCGCAGCCACCGAAGAGACGGTCGGCACTGATGAGCCCGCCGTCGAAGAGGCAGCCAAGGCCGCCGGCGCGGCAGCTGAGGAGGGGATCGGCAGTCGCACTGACGGCCCTGAGGCCGCATGAGCGTCAGACGCTGCGCCGACTGCTGACCCTGCTGCTGCCGCGGCTGACACAGGCGCCTACCTGGAGGCCGGCAACGGGGTCTTCATTCAGCTCCCGTGGGCGTCCACGTCAAGGGCGCCCGCGGAGGGAGAGGTCTTCGATGGGGAGGTCCTCGCCTCCGCCGGGCTGAAGTTCGTCGACGCGCCCGACAGCAGTAGCGAGCCCGAGGAGGAGCGGCTTCTGCATAGGCTTCTGGCCCTGTACCGCGCCAGGCAGGCCAAGCTGGAGTCCCGAGAGGCTCTGGCCGCCAAGGCGGGCGTCGACTTGGAGAAGCGCGCTGAAGAGCTCCGGGCCGCCAACCAGGCGGCCCTCCGATCCTTGGCGGAGGAGCGGGAGGAGCTTGCCGAGGCGCATCAGGCGTTTATACTTGAGAAGGCCGAAGCAGAGGAGCAGCAACGGCTCGCCGCCGAGGAGTTGTCCCGGCGAGAAGGTGAACTGACGTAGCGGAAGGTCAACCTCGACAACCACGAGGACGACCTTGCCGCGCGCGAATAGTCTCTTGGCGGGGCTCTGCAGGAAGCGAAGGACGCCGCTGCAGCTGCTGAGACCGCCAAGAGAGACCTGGAGGCGAGGGTGGCGCAACTGGAGGTCCACTTGAACACGAGCGAAGAGAAGGTTTCCGCGCTCGTGTCGGAGAGGGAGAAGGACGCCCATAGCCATTCCGAGCTGCAGGTCCGCCTCTCCGACAAGGGCAAGGAACTTGCTGTCGCTAAGGACTCCATCGCCGATCTAGAGTTGAAGCTCTCCACCCTCACCGCATCACTTGACGGCGCTAGAGAGCGGGAAACGAAGCTGAAGGAGGATATCAGGGCTGAGAGGGCACTGTTGGACAGCGCCGCCCTCTCCCAAAACAACTTCAGGCTGACGGTGGAGCACTGGACCGAGGGGCTTGTCGCCGCCGCCGCTGATATCGACAGGGTGTTGGCGGGGCTGGGGACAGAGCACCTCGGGTACTCTACCGATGAGAATATCCCCCACAGCGCCAAGCTGAGCTTGTTCTTCAGGGGAGTGGCGCCGGCCCTCCAGCAGCTCCGGGAAAGGATCCCCACGCAGCTAGCAAACGAGGCGCACAGGCTTTGCACGGGAGTCATGGAGAGGGTGCTGATGAAGATAGCCTTCCGCAACCTAGGACTCAACCTCGATAACGTCCTCAGGACCTTGCCGCCCGACGCCGACCAGGAGGCGCTCAAGACCCTTGTCGCACCCATCGTGGCCAAGGTGGGCAAGATCAAGAGAGTCGACGGTGATCGCGCAGACTAGGCTGTTTTCCTTTCTGCTTCCTTTGTCGTTGCCAATCATGTTATGAACAATAGTCTATTAGAACAGCGACAAGTCATTTTGTAACATAACTTTATTCCGGGTAGTTAATGCAATGTTATTTCCTTTACTTGACTTCTTCGCTTTGTTTGCTTTTACCCTACGCTTTTAGGGAACTTGCCGGCAAAGGGACCCTTGCCGCGAGCGCTGAGTGCGGAACTTCAGCAGCCTGCTGGCAATGTCGTTGCCGACAAGAAACCTTGTCGTAGCTAGTCGCAGCACACTTAGGTTGTTGAGCGAACTCGAAAACGAAGTAAGGGTGCGACACTTGTCGCAGCACGCTTAAGCCGTTGAGCGTGCTCGAAACTAAGTAAGGGCGCGGCTAGCCACGAGTTGGTTCCTTCGCGCACAGGTTTTTCATACAAAGTGCGGTTGTTCAAGGAAAATAACCTTAAAAATTGAAAAATTTGAATGCTCAAACTTTGGCGACTTAGCTTTTGTGTTGTTTGCTTCCCGGCAAGGTGAGGCTTTCTTGAACGGCACTTGGTCCATACCACTGTCTCCTTCCCCCCGGCAAACTTGTGCGCGAGGAAATCTTCTTCTGCTTGAGTGAAAAAAGAAAAGGGAGGAAACATAGATATGGAGCCTTGCGGCTCGTTATTGCTTACCGGGGATGCGTGCTGCACAAAGTGTCAGATAATACATGCAAGAAAAATGAAAAGGCATGAAACGACAAGTTGTGCGAGGCACATAAGTTTTACTGATGCACGGGGTCTGCGCCCGGCTTCGTACAAAGGTTTACATGCAACGGCGGCAAGACTTGTACAAAAGGTGGTTGCCGGAACGGATCACGGCAACCGCGCCTTATGGGTAAAACTTGCGAAGGTGCTCAATGTTCCAGGAGTTGCTCACCGGTAAGCCCTCTTCGGTCTCAAGGCGGACAGCGCCGGGCCTTGTGACTTCTCTCACCCGATAAGGGCCTTCCCACTTCGGCGTCAACTTGTTGGAATTCTTGGCGGACTGAACACGCCGAAGAACAAGGTCGCCTTCCTCGAGACTCCTGGCCTTAACTTTGCGGCTATGGTAGCGGCGCAAAGCTTGCTGGTATCGAGCAGCTCGTACAGCAGCCTGGAGACGGTCCTCCTCAAGGAGCAATGTGTCATCTTGCCGCAGCTGCTCTTGCTCGAGCTCATCGTAAGCGAGCACTCGAGGCGACCCGTATACGAGTTCCGTGGGGAGAACTGCTTCTGCTCCATAGACAAGAGCAAAGGGTGTCTGTCCGGTGGCTCGATTTGGTGTCGTCCTGATTGACCAAAGAGCCGCCGGCAACTCTTCAATCCAGTTTCTTCCGCATTTGTGCAGCCTGTCGAAAGTTCTTGTCTTGAGTCCGCGCAGCACTTCAGCGTTTGCTCTCTCCGCTTGACCGTTGCTCCTTGGGTGAGCAACAGAAGCGAAGCAGACCTTGGCGCCAAGGTCTTGGACGTATTGCATGAAGATGCGACTTGTGAATTGTGTGCCATTGTCGGTGATGATCCTGTTAGGGATTCCGAAACGGCAAACAATTGACCTGAAGAACTTGACTGCTGATTGCGCGGTCACCTTTCTCACTGGTTCCACTTCCGGCCACTTTGTGAACTTGTCGATGGCGACGTACAAGTACTCAAAGCCCCCGGCTGCGCGGGGAAAGGGGCCGAGGATGTCGAGCCCCCAGACCGAAAATGGCCAGGACAAAGGGATCGTCTGGAGAGCTTGAGCTGGCTGATGTATCTGCTTGGCATGAAACTGGCACGCTTCACACTTGGTTACTTGTGCAGTTGCATCCTGGAGGGCTTCTGGCCAAAAGAAACCTTGCCGGAACGCCTTGCCGGCAAGTGCTCTTGCGCCAATGTGGTGACCACATATGCCTCCATGTATCTCTGCCAACAGCTTTTGCCCATCTTCCCGGGGAATGCACTTCAATTTGACACCGTTGAGTCTTCTTCTGTACAGCTCATCACCGACAAACTGATACATACTTGACTGCCGGGTTATTCTCTCTGCTTCTTCTGGCTCCTCGGGAAGTTCTCCTGTTTGAAGGAAGCGGGCAATCTGCTGTGCCCATGCTGGAGCCTGAGGCTCAACAACAAGGACTAAAGGCATCAGTGCTGCTGCGGGAACGTCAGCTTCTATGGCAAGAACCTGCGGCTCGGCCGGAGCTTGACGCTCCCCGACAAGCTTGCCGGGACAAAACTTGTCGGGAACGCCTGCTTCAACTGTACAAACCCTAGGGTCTGCAGGAGCAGACTGTTCCTCAGCAAATTTGTCGTTGATCTTGGGGACCTTGTTGGCGGTAGCTTCAGGAAGCTCTGCCGACAAGTAGTCACCGGAAATCAACTTTCTCTTCTTACTTTGTCTAGTTGATGGTGTAATGGATGGTTGAGTTAACTTGAGCACAAAGATCCCTGGTTCCACAGGTAACTTTAGTGCGGCACACTTTGACAGGCCGTCTGCGATGTCGTTTTGAGCTCTTGGAAAGTGCTCCATCTGCAAGCCTTCAAAGTGTTCTTCAAGCTTTCTCACTTCGTCGACGTATGCTTCCATCAACGGACTCTGGTAGCTCTTGTTCACTTGTCGGACGACCAACTGCGAGTCATCCCGCACAATAAGCTTCTTGATCCCAAGTTCCGCTGCGATTCTGAGGCCGGCAAGCAGACCTTCATACTCTGTAGTATTGTTCGTTGCTTGTTCCTTGGGAAAGTGCATCTGGACAACGTACTTGAGGTGCTCGCCGGTGGGTGCGACAAGCAGCACACCAGCGCCGGCGCCTTGCAGCGAGAAGGCACCATCGAAGTGCATTATCCATTCTTTGCTTGCTTCTTTGACGGGGATGCTTGTCTCTGGAGTTTCTTCGTCTGGCGTTGGTGTCCATTCCGCTATGAACTCCGCCAATGCTCTGCTCTGGATAGTTGAAGTACTTTCAAACTTAAGACCAAAGCTTGACAGCTCCAGTGCCCACTCGACAATCCTGCCTGTTGCTTCTGGATTTTGCAATATCCTTTTCAGCGGAAAGCGAGTGACCACTGTTATCTCATGTGCTTGAAAGTAGTGGCGCAGCTTCCTTGAGGCCATGAGAAGGCCGAAAAGTAGCTTCTGCACCCCAGAGTATCTTGACCTAGCCCCCTGGAGAAGGGAGCTAACAAAATAAACTGGGCGCTGCACCATCTTTTTCCGTACCTCTTCTTGCATCTGCGCAGACCCATCCTTGTCGGGGCCAGAGCTTGTTGGGGAAGCCCCCTGCTTGTCGCTGGATGTGCTTGCCGGGGCTGTGGGCTCCTCGTCTGCCTCCCTTTCCGCTACCAACGCAGCACTAACCACTTGATTGGTTGCTGCTAAGTACAACAACAACTTCTCTTGGGGCTTAGGTGCGACAAGTATTGGAGTGGAGGACATGTACCTTTTCAAATCCTGCAGCGCTACCTCCGCTTCCGAAGTACATTTCATTGGACCTGCCTTTTTCAAGATTTTGAAAAACGGCAGGGCGCGTTCTGCGGACTTAGAAATGAACCTGCTGAGAGCAGCCACGAAGCTGGCAAGCCCTCGTACATCCTTGACGCGCTTCGGAGCTTTGATCTGCTCGATGGCGTTAATCTTGTCGGGGTTGGCTTCAATCCCCCTCTGGGACACAAAGAACCCGAGAAGCTTGCCGGAGGGGACTCCGAACACGCACTTCTCGGGGTTAAGCTTGAGTTGTATCTTGCGCAGATTCGCAAAGGTTTCATCCAGATCTTGAATCAGAGTATCCTTGTCCTTGCTCTTGACCACTATATCATCCATGTAAGCTTCTACATTCCTGTGTATCTATGGTTCAAAAGCAGTGTGGACTACCCTCGCAAACGTTGAACCGGCGTTCTTCAATCCAAAGGGCATGCGTATGAAGCAGTAAGTGCCACATGGAGTAATGAATGCAGTCTTCTCTTCATCTTCTTCAGCCATAAATATCTGGTGGTATCCTGAATAGGCATCAAGAAACGAAAGCAACTCACATCCAGCCGTGGAGTCAACAATCTGGTCAATGCGCGGCAAGGGAAATGGATCTTTGGGACAAGCTTTATTCACATCGGTGAAGTCTATACAAAGCCTCCACTTCCCATTTGCTTTGCGCACGACAACAGGGTTGGCCAGCCACGTGGGATGAAGTACACCTCTGACAAGGCCTGCCGCTTCCAGCTTCTTGATTTCTTTAGCGATAAAATCTTGACGCTCCACCGCTTGTTTTCTGACCTTCTGCTTGACGGGCCGCGCGTGAGGACAAACGGCAAGCTTGTGCTCAATCACTTTCCTGGGAACACCGGGGATGTCAGACGGTTGCCATGCAAACACGTCGACATTCGCCCGCAGGAAAGCAATGAGCGCGCTTTCCTATTTGGGGTCGAGTGTGGCGCTGATGGTGAAAGTACCACCAGTGCCGTCCTCCTTGGCGGACACCTTCTTGGTTGTGGGTGGAGCAGCCATCGCCTTCTTGCACTTGCCGGTGGAGCTTGATGGTGCGTCCACGACGGCAGCGCAGCACTCCGAGGAGGTGCGTTTGCCGGAGTGGGCCCCAGAGCTCTTGCCGGACTTGGTCTTGTTCCTCCCCCCGGGAGCTTCAGCGGCAAGTGTCTTGCTATCTGTTGCGGCTGCTGCATCCCGGTAAATCTTGTCGGCACAGATAAGCGCGTCCTTCTTGTCACCGGGGACATTGATGACGCTTATTGGGCCTGGCATCTTGAGCATGTTGTAGGCATAATGAGAGGCTGCCATGAATTTGGCGAGCGCTGGACGGCCAAGTATCCCATTGTAAGGCAATGGGATATCGGCTACGTCAAAGGTGATCCTCTCAGTCCTGAAGTTCAGCTCTCCGCCAAAAGTCACTGGCAGTGTGATCTTCCCCTTCGGCTTGCTTCTTCCCGGGTTGATCCCTTGGAACGTGCCGGTTTCTTCAAGTTCGCTGTCGAGGATTTGTAGTTTCCGGACCACAGCAGAGGAGATTAGGTTCAGGCCGGCCCTGCCGTCAACCAGCATCTTGGTGACCTTGAGGTTGCGGATGGTTGGTGAAACCAACATCGGCAAACACCCGACCGCAGTTGTGCGGTCAGGGTGATCCTCAATGTTGAAGATGATGGGCGTGCTGGACCACTTCAGGAGTTTGCGCGACTCGACGGGTGGCTCTGCTGCATTAACTTCCCGCACCCATTGTTTGAGTTGGCGGTGGGAAGTATGCAGAGAGGCACCTCCATCGACGCACATAACTTCTGTGGCCTTCTGGAACTCCTGCTCGCTGTTGTCTCCGTCGTCCATGTCTTCGTCGTCGTCTTCGTCTTCGTCCTTGTCGCGGCCGCAGGGAGGTCTATCTCCTTGCCGCTGCTTGGCCTTGCCGCGGCGTCCTCCCCGGCCATTGAACGGCCGCTTCTTGCCGGACTCTCCACCACCTCCCTGGGCCTTCTCCTTGTCGCGTCGCTCGTACTCAGCTTTCTGCTGTTCGACGAGGTACTCGACCCTTTTGTAGTCCTGGAGGTCGTGGCCCTTGGTGCGGTGGATCTTGCAGTATTGCTTGTCGGAGCCGTCCTGCTTGTCGGCGGCCGCCACAGCGGCAGCCTCCTTGCCGGAGCTACCAACCTGGGTTTTCTTGGCGCCAGCCTCCTTGCCGGACTGCTCGACGACCAGTACTTCTTTGTTCTTCTTTTTCTTATTGTTCCGCCGCCGGTTCTTTCTTGCCGGGGCGGCATCCTCACTATCTGTTCCCCCTGCTCCAGTATCCTCCCCGGGGAGTCTCCTCCCCTCTTCAGCGCGTGCGCACTTGTCGGCCAGGGCATAAAGCTCACTGACGTCTCGGATCTTGCACATCGCCATTTCCTCCCTCATCCTGCGGTTGCGCACGTTCTGGTGGAACGCGCTGATAACCGCGGCAGGGTGGACGTCTGGGATGTTGTGCTGGACGTGGCTGAATCTCTGGATGTACTTTCGCAGGGACTCCCCTTCCTTCTGGGCAAGTATGTGAAGGTCGCTCTCCTAGCCATGGGGCTTGTGGCCACCCGTGAAGGCGCCGACAAGCTGATGGCACAGGTCGGCCCAAGAAGAAATAGAGTTTTCCGGCAAGTGCATGAGCCAAGATGTGACGTTTGGCTTGAGCTCTAGCGGGAAGTAGTTCGCGAGTATCTTCTCGTCTCGTCCCCCGGCAGCCTGCACCGCGATGGTGTAGATATTGAGGAACTCCGACGGATGAGTCTTGCCGTCATACTTCTCGGGTACGTCGGGCTTGAAGTTTTTCATGCTGGGCCACTGGACTTGCCGCAGCTCACGGGTGAACGCAGGACAGCCTGCCGCGTACGGCAAGTCGCCTGGTTCTCCGGGCGCGTGCATGTCAACAGCGGGCCCAGCGCGCTGGTCAGATTGTCGCCGCGCTTCTCTTCGATGCTCGATGCGAGTTCGAGCGTCTTCTTGTTGTCTGTCGTCGAGGACTTGGCGTTGATCGCGGCAAGCTCGTGGATCCGACGACGCCGTGGAGTCGTCGTCGATGTTGATCCGGCGAGTCGGCGATTTTGGCCTTCGGGGCGGGGAGTGCACGGTAGTTGCACCCCCGACGGTTTTGTCGCCATCAGCCCGCGCCTGGCTAACTTGCCGCGGCCGCGACGTCGTCGGCTGCTGCGGAGTGTCGTTATTGGCGGAGGCGATGAGGATTTGGAAGGTGGCCCTCCAGTCGTCGGCCTTGTCTGCCGCTGGAGGGAAGTCGAGGAGCAGCTGAGCTCGAGCTAGAGTTTCTGCTGGAGTGGAGGGGAGCGGTGGCGAGCGGTGCGAGGAACGAGATATGCTCGGACTTCTAACTGCGTTAGAAGGAGCAGGGTCTCGTCCCAGCGACCACGCCTTGCTCGTGCCGGCACGTTGGCCTTGAGCGTCCCGCGACCCGTCAGCTTGACCTTGCCCCAACAAGCGTATGGTACCTTGTGTACCACGTCGCTGCCGGTCCGGCACCTCCTGAGAGGGGCGCGGTGCGTGCACGAACGCCGAGGTCTTGGAGTGTGCCCGGTCGTCCGTTTTGTCCTTGGACTTGGCGGCGCCGTGAGTTTCCTCGCCGGCGTCCGTCCTTCCGCCAGCGTCTACCCCACCGACCGTTGGCTCCGGTGGCGGCGGGATCGACGCGGACGGGCCTGCTACCTCCGAAGCCTTCTTCTTCAGGGGCATGTTGATGTAGTCGATGAAGTTGATGAGGTTGATGGAGATTTCGCCCGCGTGAACACCGGATCGGGTTCACACAACCTCGACGCAGACCCCTACCTGGCGCGCCAAAGATGTCGGGGAAACTGATCGCCCACGAACACCTATGGGACCGGAGCCCCTTTTCGGTATGGCAAGGGGGGCGGAGGATGCACAAAGAGCGGATCGAGGCATGCACACGAGCAGTTTACCCAGGTTTGGGCCGCACGGGGGCGTAAAACCCTACTCCTGCCTTGGTTTGTATTGAGTTTCTTGGCTCGGGAGCGAGAAGAGCTACAGTGCTTATCGCTAGCAACACCGAGCGTGAGAGTGATCGAAGATCGGAACCCCCTCTACGTTGCGCATGGGCCTCCTTTTATAGGTCAAAGGGGTCACCGACAGGTGGCAACGCAGTCGAGGGTAGAAATGTAAAAATGGTGGTAGTTGGAACAGTGTATGCATAGTGCTCTATACCTAACCCTGACGACAGGGGACAAGGGCATTAAATGCCCGTCACCGTCGCCCCAAACAGTGCAAAAAGCGTTCGTCAGGGCGTCTCCGTCTGCCACGACGGAAGCCTTGTCATCGCATCCTGCCACCGTGTACCCCAAGCTGCACAGCCTTCCGCCACGTGCACCTAGAAGGGCCCCAGGGCGACGCGTGGTTGGATGAGCTGGAGCGCAGGCACGTAGTGGAAGCTTGCCGCGGCTTGTACCTTTCCGCGGTTGCTTAACTTGTCGTGTCCGGGTGCTTGTCGCTCTCCGGGCCTTGCCGGGACGCATGGCGCGTCGCGGCAAGTCTCATGAAATGCCATGTTTGGCCTTCCCAGCAAGCTCCTCTTGCCAGGGTCTTGTGCTAAAGAAGTGGTCTTGAGCCTGGGGTGGCCCTCCCGGCAAGCTCCTCTTGCCGGGGTCTTGTTTCCTTAACTTGAATACTTTGTTCTTGAATGGCTCGAAAGGAACCATAGTGGGGCTTGGCGGACGCGCGCCAAGCCCTGCCACGGGACGCTGCTACTGCCCGTGCACAAGTCGGGATACTAAGGTACCCCTACTTTAGTGCACCGACACCGAGTATTCTGCACGTGCAAAACTGTCTTACACCCATTGTATGTGAACATAGAGCGTATCACACCCAATCATAATGTGGTGTCTCGGCACGACGAACTGTCGCAAATGTGCATACTCAGGGAAAACACTTGTACCTTGAAATTTTAGTAAGGGATCATCTTATAATGCTATCGTCGTTCTAAGCAAAATAAATAAAAATATAAATATCACATGCAATCAAAATATGTGACATGATATGACCATCATCAACTTGTGCTTTTGATCTCCATCTCCAAAGCATCGTCATGATCTCCATTGTCACCGGCTTGACACCCTGATCTTCATCGTAGCGTCGTGGTCATCTCGCCAGCTATTGCTACTACTACTATCGCTAACTCATAGTGATAAAGTAAAGCAATTACATGGCGTTCGCAATTCATACAATAAAGAGACAACCATAAGGCTCCTGCTATTGCCAATAATTTACAAAACATGATCATCTCATACAATAACGTATAACTCATCACGTCTTGACCATATCATATCACAACATGCCCTGCAAAAACAAGTTAGATGCCCTCTACTTTGTTGTTGCAAGTTTTACGTGGCTGCTACGGGCTTCTAGCAAGAATCGTTCTTACCTACGACACAAAAAACACAACTGTGATTTATCAAGTTTGTTGTTTTAACCTTCAACAAGGACCGGGCACAGTCAAATTCGATTCAACTAAAGCAAGAGAGACAGACACCCGCCAGCCACCTTTATGTAAACAAGTTGCACGTAACGGTGGAACCGGTCTCATGAACATGGTCATGTAATGTTGGTCCGGGCCGCTTCATCTTAAAATACCGCCGAATCAAAATAAGACGTTGGTGGTAAGCAGTATGAACATCATCGCCCGCAACTCCTTTGTGTTCTACTCGTGCATATCATCTACGCATAGACCTGGCTCATGATGCCACTATTGGGGAACGTAGCATGCAATTTCAAATTTTTTCCTACGATCACGCAAGATCTATCTAGGAGATGCATAGCAACGAGACAGGAAGAGCGTGTCTACGTACCCTCGTAGACCGAAAGCAGAAGCGTTGTATTAATGCGGTTGACGTAGTCGAACCTCTCCACGATCCAACCAATCCAAGTACCGAACGTACGGCACCACCGTGTTCAACACACGTTCAGCTCGATGACATCCCTCAAGCTCTTGATCCAGTAGAGGGTCGAGGCAGAGTTCCGTCAGCATGACGGCGTGGCGATGGTGTTGGTGATGTGATCTGCGCAAGGCTTTGCCTAAGCACTATGACGCTATGACCGGAGGAGTAAACTGTGGAGGGGGCACCGCACACGGCTAAGAAACAACTGTTGTGTCTTTGGGGTGCCCCCCTGCCCACGTATATAAAGGACGGGGGGAGGAGGAGGCCGACCCAAGAGGGCGCGCACCAACAGGGGGGAGTCCTACTAGGACTCCGTTCCTAGTAGGATTTGCCCCCCTCCTTCCTTCCAATGGAGAGGGGAAAGGGGAAAGGAGGGAGAGGGAGAAGGAAAGGGGGGCCTCGCCCCCACCCCTTGTCCAATTCGAATTGGGCTTGGGGGGGGGCACCTCCTGTGGCAGCCTCCTACTCCACTATGGACGAAGAGGCCCATTAAGTTTCCCGGGGGTTCCGGTAACCTCCCGGTACTCCGAAAGATCCCCGATCTTTTTCGGAACCATTCCGGTGTCCGTATACAACCTTCCAATATATCAATCTTTACCTCTCAACCATTTCGAGACTCCTCGTCATGTCCGTGATATCATCCGAGACTCTGAACAAACTTCGGTCACCAAAACACATAACTCATAATACAAATCGTCATCAAACGTTAAGCGTGCGGACCCTACGGGTTCGAGAACTAGGTAGACATGACCGAGACACATCTCCGGTCAATAACCAATAACGGAACCTGGATGCTCATATTGGGTTCTACATATTCTACAAAGATCTTTATCGGTTAAACATCATAACAACATACGTTATTCCTTTTGTCATCAGTATGTTACTTGCCTGAGATTCGATCGTCGGTATCATCATACCTAGTTCAATCTCGTTACTGGCAAGTCTCTTTACTCGTTCCGTAATGCATCATTCCGTAGCTAACTCATTAGTCACATTGCTTGCAAGGCTTATAGTGATGTGCATTACCGAGAGGGCCCAGAGATACCTCTCCGATACACGGAGTGACAAATCCTAATCTCGATCTATGCCAACTCAACAAAAACCTTTGGAGACACCTGTAGAGCATCTTTCTAATCACCCAGTTGCATTGTGACGTTTGATAGCACACAAAGTGTTCCTCCGGTATTCGGGAGTTGCATAATCTCATAGTCAGAGGAATATGTATAAGTCATGAAGAAAGCAATAGCAATAAAACTAAACGATCATTATACTAAGCTAATGGATGGGTCATGTCCATCACATCATTTTCCTAATGATGTGATCCCATTACTCAAATGACAACACATGTCTATGGTTAGGAAACTCAACCATCTTTGATTAACGAGCTAGTCTAGTAGAGGCTTATTAGGGACACTATGTTTCGTCTATGTATTCACACATGTATCATGTTTCCGGTTAATACAATTCTAGCATGAATAAAAGACATTTATCATGATATATAAGGAAATATAAATAACAACTTTATTATTGCCTCTAGGGTATATTTCCTTCAAGAGAAACTCCAACAGCGCCCCGAGACCCTCCCTCATTGTTATTTTAGGGGAAAAGAGAAAAATATATATGCTTCCAGCAGTTCCCCGATCCCCTCCCTGTTTTTCTGGCCTCCCCGAAATCGCCTTCTCTCTCGCCTCTATCTAGGGGAACAACGAGCTCCTCGAGCCGCTCCCCGATCGTTGGCCAGCGCAACAGTTGCCTCCAGAAAACTCTGTCTCGCCACAACGCCTTCGTCTCATCATCTCTGGTTCATCCCCTTTCCTTGATTTTTTCTCAGATCGAGCATTGGAGAGGATGGTGGCTGTTGTACCAGATGTAACCATATCTGAGAGGGTTGTAACACCCCGAGAATCATGCTACAATAACTCCACACTAATCATACTTAGTCATCATCATTATGCCCTAAAAAACAATTAGGAAATATTTCAACCTCAAATTCAAATTTAAAATAAAGTCATAATATTGATTATCCAAACAACAAAAGAAAAGTGTTCATAGTATTGCAAAACTTCACAAAGCTATTTTAAAAACAGAACCAACATTTTATAAATTGTGAAGGTGCCCTTGAATAATTAAAACAGGGACCAAATCATTATTGAGAATACCTTTTGTATTTATAAAAATACATCCTATTTTTTAACTCCCACACAATTGTGCCAGTGAGGTTTTTGGCATACTGGTTTTTGAGACCAGCCACACAATTTAAAAAATAGTTTATTGCTAAAAGAAAATACCGCATTGCCACTATGCACTTGGGCCTCCACCGCGACAGTGCATGACCTAGCCCGCAAAGCCCCACAGGTCCTTCCTCCTGTTCATCGGGGGGGGG
>LR738710.1:94381255-94429630 GCA_902687465.1 Secale cereale | reverse complement strand
GGGGGGGGGGGGGGGGGGGGGGGGAGGGGGCGTGTGCACACCCTGGCCGTCCGCGGCCCATGCCCCCGGCGGATGGACCCAACCGCGACGCTACAGGGACGCACGTAGATATTTATGCCGCCACGTCCGCCCAACCAAACCCTACTCCCCCCATTTGCTCCCTCTCGTCGCTCCATGCTCTCGATCTGGTCGATCCTGACGTGGTCATCACAATGGCCTCCGCTGCCCCGCGGCCAACACCATGCACTGACCTTCCCACCGTACCCAACGCTCCACGAAGTTCTCCCTCGTCTCCATGCCGAAGCACTCGATGGAGGGAGCACCGCATCGTCGTCCCCGCCGTTGTGTTCAAGTTCAGCTCCAGCCGTTGTCCCCGCTGTTGTCTTCAAGTTCAGCTCCGGCGGCGTTCATCTTTGATTCGGCGCCCGCAGGACCTCAACAGCCTCCCCAAGCACGCTGCCAGATTTGCTGTGAGGCCTCCGTCGAACCCCCCTCTTCCCCCTCGTGTCTCCACGCCGTCCCCCTCGAGTTCTTGCTTCGGCCGCCACTCACCGTCGTCGTTGCCGTCACATTAGGCCTTCCCCGAGCTCGGCCGCCATGCCGGAGCTCGCTTCGTGCGTGCTCGTCCGCGGCCCTGTCCACTCCCGTCGTCGCCTACTCGGCTTCGCATCGCGCCCCGCCTCCGCCGCCGCTTGGCTGCCGCATGCGGCACAACCGCATGTGTCCCATGGCTCGCCGCGCCGCCCGCTGTGCTCCCCCTCGGTGGCCGCCGCAGCGCCCGCACTCCCACTGCCTAGCATCAGCCGCCCGCCCCTGCTTCCCCCGCTCGGCTCCGCCCGACCTGCCGCTGCTCTGCTCCCACGCCCGCACGAGGCCGTGCCAGCGCCGCGCCTGGGCCCCGTCCCCGCTTACTACCATCGTCGCCTGCCGCCGGCTCCGGCCATTGTCGCCATGCCCGAACGGCCCGCCGCCTGCTGCCTCGCGCCCCGTCGACCACCGGCCTCGCCCGAGCTCACCAGCTCCCCGCGACGCCGCTTGCCTCCGCCGCGTCCGCCGGCCACTCACCATGCCTGCCCCGCCGGTCGGCCGTGTCGTAGCCGCCGGCGTGCGCATCCTGGGCGCCCGAGCAGACGGGCGCCGCACCCGCGCCCGCCCCGTTAACCGCCCGCTCCAGTGGCCTTCTGGGCCACTGAGCAGTGGGGCCCATCCCCAAGTTTAAAAAAGAAAGTTAAAAATATATAAAAATAAATAATAATTATGATTAATTAATCAGACTAATTACACTAATGTTTCCATGACAATGGGCCCCTCCCCTTAATTAGTCTGTTAGAATTTTGGTTTAGGTCAATGTGTCACTTACAAGCGGGCCACATTGCCCTGTTTGACCGGTCAACCGACTATGTTGACTGATGACGTCACGCTCACGTCATGCTGACCCAGAAAGTTTTTTGGACTAAAATAAATCCAGTAAATTTTAGAATATTATAAAACTTCGAAAAATCATATAAAATAATCTGTAACTCGGATGAAAATGTTTTATATATGAAAGTTTCTCAAAATGACGAGGCGAATCCGAATACGTGGCCCGTTCATCTACCACACATCCCTAGCATAGCGAACCTGCAACCTTCCCCCTCCGGTCCGTTTGTCCGAGAACACGAAATACTGGGGATACTTTCCCGGATGTTATTCCTCTTCGCCGGTATCGTGTAGCACCGCGTTAGAACACCATAGCACTGCGTGTTGACATGTCGTGCTTCTTTGTTGCATCTGTATGCTTTGTATTTATTGTTTCTTCCCCCTCTTCTCTCTGGTAGACCTCGAGACTGATGCTACCTTGGTGATCGACTACATCGACGATGACCCCTCCTTCTCGTCTGAGCAACCAGGCAAGCCAACCCCCTTGATCATTCCGATATCGCCCACTCTCTTCTCTCTTATGCTTGCATTAGAACTGCTACTGCTTTTGTATGATCCTATTCTGATGCATAGCATGTTGTTGTTACCTTCTTTCATACCTTACCTGCTTATCCTAAACTGCTTAGTATAGGTTGGTTGAGACCCATCACAGACCCCCACGTTGTCTCTATTGCCCCGATGGATTATCAGAAGACCCGATCAACAGGATCGAAGACCAGGCCCCGGCACCGCACATCACTTTCCCCTTAGTTGCTCGACACTACTGGGTTACTATCGAGTGCCGAGGGTGATACCTCATCAGCACTTCTGATGTTAACCTTGTAGGTTAGTTCATCGGTTATGGTCATCGAGGGTGATTCCTCCTTCTCCACTCCCGATAACGACACTGTCGTGCAACCTCGAGGGTGATTCCTCCTTCGTCCACCTTGAAGATAACATCAGGTGGAATTCCATCGAGGGTGATTCCTCAGGGTTCCCCCTTGGTGTTAGACACACGGTTACTATGGTTACTATGACTTTACACTGAACCATGTTACTAAAGATGGGTCGGCCCTGAGGGGTACCCGCGCGAGCTTAATTGCGAGTGATGTGTAGTCGGGTTGACCTGGAAGGTGCCCGGGAGATAATTACGAGGCGTGGCCGGGCATTCTTAGCCCTTGCCACAAGTCCTCGATATGGGGCGATGGGGTCACATGATCGTGAGTCTCTGAGCGTTACCGCGCGTTCCCAAGACACTAAACGGTTTGGATATTTGATCCGAGGGGCCTCTGGCCTGATAGCGCTAACCATCACGTGTGCATAGTATGGGCGTTCTGCGTCGTATGCATCAGCCGAAACTTAACTGATGTCATGCGACTAAGCGGCGCGCGCTGGGTTGGACTGCGTAAGCACCTTCCTATTTAAGGAGGTAGCCCAGGTCTACTCACCGGCCGCGTACGCAATGTGCAGGAGTTCCCGGGGAGATGGCCCATGACCCGTGGGGGCATAGATTTAGTCCGGCGTGCTGACCTCTCTATTAAGCCTAGGTCGGGTTGCGGCATATTGTTTGGCCGAGGCCAGGCATGACCTGATGGTGTGTCTGGCCGGAGTTAAGCGAGTGTGGTGGGTAAGTTGGTGCACCCCTGCAGGGAAGAAAACATCTATCGATAGCCTGTCCTACGGTGACAGACACTTGGAGTTGTATCCCAATCGATACAACTAGAACTGGATGCTGAGACATGAATGGATATGTGGCTCTGGGATTGCTTCCTCGCAGGGAGTCGAGGAAGAACCTCCGGGCGTTAATGCTACAACATGCTTGATAACTATAATATGTTATTCTGTACTCTCTTCTACTGTTGCAAGAATGGTGGTTTCCAGAAGATGCTAGTCTTTGATAGGACTAGCTTCTCGCCCTCTTATTCTAGCATTCTGCAACTTAGTCCACAGATACTATCCTTTTCATTGATACCGATGCATAAGTTGTGTAGATCCTTGCTTGCGAGTACTTTGGATCAGTACTCACGGTTGCCTTGCCCCCCTTTTCCCCCTTCTTCTTCTTTATGGTTGTTGCAACCAGATGGTGGAGTCCAGGAGCCAGATATCACCTTTGACGATTGCTACTACCCCGAGGGTGACTACTACTATGTGACGGCCGCCGACGACCATGAGTAGTTAGGAGGATCCCAGGCAGGAGGTCTTGCCTTTTTGATCATGTTGCTTTTGTGCTAGCCTTCTTAAGGCAAACTTGTTTACCTTATGTCTGTACTCAGACATTGTTGCTTCCGCTCACTCTTGTGTACTCGAGCTTATGTATTCGAGCCCTCGAGGCCCCTCGCTTGTAATATAAAGCTTGTATTATTTTATCTGTGTCTAGAGTTGTGTTGTGATATCTTCTATTGAGTCCCTGATCTTGATCGTACACGTTTGCATGCATGATTCGTGTATGGTCAAATCGATGGCGTCACAAGTTAGTATCAGAGCCGACTGCCTGTAGGTAGCCCCCTTTCCAACTCCTTGGCCGAAGTTGAGTCTAGTCTTTGAAAATTTGTTTTACTAACATGGCTGTGTGGCTTACGAGCCCACGTCGCCATTGGGTGGTATTAGGATCTTTTACTCCTCGTCTATACTCTGGGACTCTGATCTCTCTTCTATTCGGGTTAAATGATTTTGCTAAAATCTACCTTTAGGTTCTCGAAAACAATTTCTCCCGGAAAGCCCTTTCAGTTAAGATGGTCGCCTGCTTCATCAAAAGATTCTGGAGATAATATTCGATGTTTTCCGAGATTCTTCTAGCCCCCGCCTTTTGGAATTCCTTACCACTGTTATATCCACATGGATAACAACTTACACTTGTCATTCATACAATCAATTCTCTGTTGATCTTGTTATTACAAGGTACCCCAAAACATCTTCCTATATTCCGTATATTGATTGTGCCACTGCTTTACAGTTCATTGCCACATGAATACCCTTATGGATAATTCATCGCATTTAACGAGTATCCGCTCATCCCCATTCATGTGTTTCACACGTCTCATAAATATCATTCGACCTTCGGAAAGTCCTGAGCAGCCTATTGCTCTTGAAATTCTTGCTTGCCTACATTATAGTTAACCCCACAAGTCTAGTAATCTTATTAACATCCTTTGTCATTATCATGTTGAGTCCTTCGATTTGACATGTTGCGAATGCTCGCAATCCTCGATCCTAGAATTCATCTTTCCGGCTCAGACGTGATGTTGAACATGATCTGGTTCTCGACCAATCAAATTGTCGTCGATTGCACCAATAAGCCTGCTCAACTTGTGAATCCGTAATCAGAGTGTTTGCTCCTGACCCCTTGAATTGAAAATCATAATTCCTTCGCATTGGAGCTCTGAATTAGTCAGTTGTTTCTATGCTCCAATTCCTTTGCATTGTTTCTTCCTCTGGTTGTGTGCCGATGCTCACATCAGCTCCATTATGGACTGTTCGATCCTTTGTTGAATTATTATCTAACATTGTCCTTCTTATTCCATAACTTTGTGAGTCTTTCCTTGGATACATAATGCCTTTGGTAAATTGTATCCTCTGCTTTGGCTACCATGCTCTACTATCGAGCTTGTGATAAGTACTTCTAAAAGTTTGTGGTATATGTCCCTAAGATGCCCTGATGGATTGAACCTATACCCCATAAGCCGAGTGAACCAGAAAGGTTTCACAGGTCTTACTCATCTATCATTTCACTAGGTAAAACTTTCAACACTAATGCCATTTTCGAAACAAGAAGTGAATGAAAGGTCATACATTGAAGAGGTGGGAGTCAGCCTTGAACTTTCTATCCATGCCCATGGACACGGTGTAGATCTTATCATTACGGCTTCTCTTAAAATTAATTATCCCCTTGATATAAGTTCATCTTATATTTGGGATCTGGCCTTTTGCAATCGTGGTATCGACCATGCTCTCCTTTAAATACCATTTCTCGGACAAGTTAAACCACTTGTCCTCTGCAGGTCAATGCACCTGTCCAACCTCTATTATGATCTACCTTTGAGTATTAACCCGTGGTATCTCGATAATGTCACATAACCATATTACTTCTTATGAGTTCTTCTTCAAGTATTATTTCTCACCGATTCCAATTTTTCCCCGGGTTATGAGTTGTTAGACACTCAAGGACACTGATAAGTGAATCAATTCCACATTCCAATTCAATAACTCTAAGTAATCTCCATTGCTTATGAGTTTATTAACTCTTCAAGTCATATCTAGCCCGATCGGCTATATCATTATCGTGCATCTATTTAACTGTGCTACCCGGTCCTTCTTCCCGGAGCACAATTTTTGGCGACAAGCTAAGCTTACATCGAGCTTTCAACATCATATATGATTGTCTTGAGAGACAACTCTGATTTTGACGTTGCATCTTAACTATGGTTATATAACCTTTGGCTTCGCCATTCCTTTTGCTTGTTGCAGTCGCTGTTCGATTGCTTCTTCATGGAGCCTCTCGACAAAATTTGTTGTGATGATCATGAACATTTTGACTCCTTTAGGATATCTATCGAATCCATGATGTGAAATACCATTCTTGCCCCTCGATGAATTGTGTTATAATCGACAACTTTATTGCCTTCCCTCCAACACAAACTTGTTCATGTTTCATGTTATACCTTGAGATCCTTGCTATCCAGCATTTGTTCTCTACCATGCAGTATTACCATCTATTAAGTCAAGAATGTCGTGAGAATTTCACCACCTCCTAAGAATTCTTAATACAAGTAATACTTCTTGCCATATCCGTTCATTCCTTGGTCCCCGTGTTGTTTCTAACCGGAAACCCAACAATTGAAGTATGACGTGTGAATTCAAAACTTCTAGCAACACTATTGCTTTGAAGTGAATGGTCAATAGTCTCATTCTCGGTCTTTTGGTTATTGAATCACCATTATAACATTGATCATGCTACTTAGTCCATTTTCCAGGTGCATGTTACATTCAATGTTTACTTATGGATGTTCTCCTCTAACATATTGCGGTATGTCCAATGTTATAATCTTTTTTACTTAAATGTAGAAATCCATGCTTATGGAAATCTCGATGAATTGTTGCTGAGTCCGTCGGCCACATCCTCATCTTCTCCTTGCTGAAAATGTAAGACTTATTCTATAAGTTGTTCCTGATGGATCCTTTGTGTATTCAAAGTCTGATCTTTACCCAGTGACCATGTCGGTGCTATCTCGAAGCACATCTGTGGTACCCCGAATATCCACAAGAACATTGTAAGCACAATGCTAATTGTTTCATGATCAACTATCCAACATCGTTGTGTGGGTACATATCATAATGCTTCTTACCCCTTTTTATCTATGTGGTCATGACTTTGATATCCTGACACGTATATCATGCCCTGCTTAATCTTGGGAATGACATACTCCTATTTTTTTTGACCGTGGACTGTGGGGTAAACCCCCACAGCATAAAGGGCTCTTTATTGAAAAGAAGAACAAAAGTACAAAGAAGATTACAAGTGGTAATCAGGCCAACACCAAAGAGAAGAAACTAAGAAACTAAAAAAAACTAAGAAGAACTAGGGAAAGATTACCAACAACTCAAGGGGGGAGGAATGAGATCCATCTCAGAAGTTTTTCTTTGTAAGCAGCCTTGATCCTGTATTGCATCAGGGAGATATCATGTAGAAAACAGCTTCTCCACTTGTTAAAACTTGCCCTCTCATGTTTAAATACTTTGGCATTCCTGATGATCCATATATTCCAGCAAGCAATGAATACTACCTCCGTGAAGAAAGGTTTACCAAAACTCTTCCTAGTCTTGGAGACTATCTCCACCATTGGATGCCCATCAGCCCAGCTGATTTGGAGATAATTCCACACCCTGACACTGAAATTACAGTTGAAGAATAGGTGATCTCTATCTTCTCTTGCATGAGTGGGACACATCACACATGTAGTCCCATCATCCAGATGCCAATGCGTCCTCTCCACCATGTCTTTTGTGTTGAGCCTATCCACGATAAGCATCCAAGCAAACACTTTGATTTTGTTGGTGCAAGAGGACTTCCAGATCCAGGTAGTCAGTGGATTAAATATTTCTGAGGCAAAGCTATAGAGGTAGAAAAGTTTTGGCTTGTATCCCTTATTTGTGTTCTGCCAGAGCCAGACATCTTTGGATGTAGGGGATCTAATACAACCTTCCAACATATCCTGCATTAGGATCAAGTCATGATGTGCTTGTGTAGACAGAGGCAAATGAAAGTGTTGATAGATATCCTGCTGGTTAAACAGGTCCTTTGCTAGCACCCAGGGATCCTTGGCATACGAAAACAGTCTGGGGAATTTGAGTTCCATTGTAACTTTGTCAAGCCCTATATGCCAAGTATCAGACCAGAACAGAGCAGTGTCCCCATCATTCACTTGTACATAAGAGCATTTCCTGAAAGTGCTCATGACCTTACATACATCTTTCCACCAAAAAGAGCCACAATCTGAGGTGCCCTGAGGAACTCTATCATGGTAGTATGTGTCCCAAATCAGGGATACCCAGGGCAAACCTTTTCTGTTAAGAAAATTACTAGCATGTTTCATGAGCAAAGCAACATTCTGCACACCAGGGTTAAGGATTCCTAGGCCCTCTTTATTCTTAGGTCTACAAATAAGCTCCCAAGCAGCCATAGATGGAGCAGGCTCATCTCTATTCTTTCTCCAAAGGCACTGCTTTTGGATTCTCTCCAGTTGTTTTAGGATACCAGCAGGTACTGCAAGACTGCATAGAAAAAATATTGGCATTGATGAAAGGGCATAATTAAGGAACTGCAGCCTTTCTCCTTGATTTAGGAAGGATGAACTAGCATTCCTTCTTCTTTCCATGCAGTCAACCAATGGCATAAAGTCCACCATTTTAGGCCTAGTTGTTCCCACTAGTAGGCCTAAGTATGTGAATGGTAACTTTCCAATCTGACAACCAACAGAGGTGGCTAATTCTGCCATAAGAGCATTATCAACATTAATAGGAATGATGAAAGATTTGTGGTAATTAACCTCCAAGCCTGTTGACTGAGAGAAAATCCTGAGCATCTCCTTAAGTGCCAAAAGCTGAACCTTATCAGCAGGTAGGATAATCAAAGTATCATCAGCATACTGGATGACTGGATAGTCTTGATCATGACATGGGATAGGCAGATGCAGTGTGCCTTTTTGGAACATATCATTGATGACTGTTTGTCAGAGATCAGCAACAATAACAAACAGGAGAGGGGAAACTGGATCCCCCTGCCTCACACCTTTCTTATAGATGAACTTTCTTCTAGGGACACCATTCAATAGCACTGATGAGGTACCAGTGGAAAGCAACTGCTTCATCCAGGAGATCCATTTGTCATTGAAACCCTTATATCTCAAAATTTGAATGATAGTTTCATGTTCCAAAGAATCAAAAGCTTTTTCAAAATCAAGCTTAAGTATAACAATAGGTCTCTTTGACTGGTGACATTGATGCAGATATTCAAAGGTTCAGCCAACACAATCTTGAATTGTTCTGCTTTTAATGAAGCCATATTGATTTTTGTGAACACACTGGAGGATTACTTCTTAAAGCCTGTTTGCTGCCATTTTTGACAAGAATTTCAAACCCATTCCAGTCAAAGAAATTGGTCTAAAGTCACCCACACTCTCAGGTGAGAGTTTTTTTGGCACTAAAGTGATGTAGGAATCATTAATGTTATCCAAAATGGCATTTCCATCATGGAATTCCTGTGCCAACTCATAAAAATCCTCACAAATTATATGCCAACATTTTTTAAAGAAAAGTCCATTAAATCCATCAGGGCCAGGAGCCTTATCCACAGGCATACACTTAACAATGTTATCCATTTCCTTTTTGTCAAAGGGCTTTGTGAGCACATCCAATCCTTCAACTAGGGTAATAAGAGACTGCAGATCAAAACCCATTATGATACCCCTGGAAGTACCCATTTTATTTTTAAAACAATTCCAAATAACACCTTCCATTTGAGAGTGATCAGACACCATAGTACCATCTTCCAGCTTTAGACTTGCAATGGAGTTTCTTCCGTGCCTTTCAGTAGCCATAGCATGGAAAAATTTGGTATTCTCCCCTCCAACTTTGATGTATCTAATAGTACACCTTCTCTTCCAGTAAAGATACTGAATATGGAGCAATTTTTCCACATGAGCTTTAACAATTCTCCTGAAGTTAGACTCTTGAATGAAAAGAGGCCTAAACTCTTCAAGCTCATCAAGAAGAAGGATGACCTGATTACTTTTGGATAGAAGTGCTTTGATCTGAGAAACATTCTGCTGCCACTTTTTAAGGCTCATTCTTAATGATTTAAACTTATCAGCAATCTTAGCAGTTATGTGCCTCTTGTAAGATGGCCTTCTCCAAGAGTCTTGAACACACTCCATAAAACCAGCCAACTCCAACCAATAATTTTCAAATCTGAAAATATGTGCTTTTGGAATTGTAGTTGTGATCTTTACTACACAAGGGACATGATTAGAAGAAGTTCTAGCCAAGGGAAGAACTTCAGTCATGGGGTAGTGAGAGATCCAATCAGTAGAGGTGAAAAACCAATCCAGTTGCTCCAATAAGGGTATGTCTTGCATATTAGACCAGGTGGAAGATCTACATTTGATGGGCAACTCCAACAGACCAAGGTGGGCAATGATCTCATTGAAGATAAAAATGTCATTCAGATCACCTCCAGGCAAGTTTCTGTTCTCTAGAGATCTGATAAAATTGAAGTCTCCAAGAACTAACCAGTTAGAGTCCACAGGGATGTCAAGGTTATAAAGCCAACTGACAAAGTTATCCCTGGGTCCCCTTCACATGGACCATATACCACAACAAGAGTCCATTTCTCATTATTCTGCCTAGATGTAAACTCAACCACTACAACAAATTGTTGTATCTCCTTCAGTCTCCCTATGAGGATAGAGGAGTTCCAAACTACAAGAATACCACCAGAAGCACCCAGGGAAGGTGAGAAAGCAAAATTGTCCAGTCTCTTAGGGCAAATTTTCCTGATCATGTGAGTGTCAAAGGAGGTACATTTAGTCTCCTGTAGACAGGCAACCGCACACTGGCTCTCATCAATTTTTTGCCTAACAGCCCTCTGCCTAGCATCAGCATTCAGATCTCTGACGTTCCAGCAAAAGACATTCCAATTTCTAAATGAGTTACTCATTAACAATATTGAAACAGAGGCAAAATAACCATATGGCACATAGTACCACATGTTCCAAATAGCCAGCAAGTACCAACAGAAGGGTTCCACGGTGCATTAAGTTCCAAAATAAGTACCACAAAAAAGAAAAACAATTGGCACTCTTAGTGGCAGGCCCGACCTAGAACATAACATTAATCATCATGGGCAAGGGCTTCTTGAGCGGCTAGTGGGTCCGCCATAAGCGCATCCACAGAGAGCAGATTCTAATCAATTTGTAGCCCCTTCCCAATCTGCTGAAATCTTGCAACTGGAATTTCCCGAGGAACCGCAGCAGTAGTAGGGTCGTCAGGCATTTCTGTAGTAAAGGGCCTGGCCTTGGGCTTCTTTCGCTTGGGCTCACTGGCAAGCTCGAAGAAAGTGGGCTTGAAACCATCGCGTTGGATAGAGCTCCTCGTGCACCTCCGGACCAAAGATTCAACCAGGGGCGTTGGCGCCAAAGTTTTGCGGGGGCCCCTTGCTTTTCTGCTACCAGCTGGCGGAGGAGCCAAATCAGGTGCCACAATGGAGGGACTTGGAGGAAAAAGCACTCTAGCCACAGGTCTGGGGACCTCCGGCTCCTTCCAGGTCAACCGCGGGGGAGCATCCTGCTCAAAGGCCAGCTCCCAATTCCGCTTGGAGAGAACAATAAGAGACATCTGTGGGATAGGCATCACTGTAGGCACTTGAAAGACTGGTGGTGCATTCAACAACTGCTCAAAAGATCTCTTCCAGACCATTTCAGGCGGGAGAGGAGGCCCAAGGGGAACCGCCACCGAGGATAAGGCCAAAGCTGCAGAGTTGATCAAGGGGGGCTGGTACACGACAATAGCCCAATGGTTGGCCTCCTCCCGCTCCAAGTGGGTAGCAGCAGAAACAGACTGATCATCCGAAGAATCTAGGATGACTGTATCCACCATGCCTCGCTGCTGAGATGCAGAGCTTTGCTGTGAGATATCCACAACCATGGATTCTTGGTCCTGGGCCACCGGCTGCTCGATATGGTCCGGGTTCCAATGACCCCAACCATCCTCATTATCCTCCAATTGAACTGGCTGCTCTGGTTGCGGCTGATGGACATCATTCCACCCTATCGCGAGGAATGGAGGCAGGAAGAACGGCGGCATCTCCGGGAAAGGAACATCAGGGAGAGGGTGCGGATTGCCATTGACAGGCATCCAATCTTCGTCTTGTGGCATTTGCTCAGCAAAATTGGCACCCAAAATGTAGAAAGGCGCCGTCCAAGAGACCCAAGCACCACCATATTCAGCAAAATCCATAAAAACCACATCTCTGGGTACTAGAATATCCTCTGGAAAAGAAGCAAAGACTAGCGTCTGCACCAGATAGGGATCCTCACTGTTCCAATGATGGAATTTGCCAAAAGTGTTGACTGCTGCTCTAATACAATCAGTGTTTCGAAGATCCAACGAAATCCCCAAGAACATTACCAACCCCTGATGAAAACCCTGTGCCCCACGAAAGGACTCACCCTCATCATGCTTCATAAAACGCACAAAGCGATCCTGACCAATCGGCTGCGGTGGGAGTTGTAACAGAGGGAAACACACAGCGGCATCTCTGAGCTCAAACAAACCAACAGCGCGAATCCATGGCTGCGCAGACCTAACAAAAACCCCATGTCCTTGCAGCCACTGGACCACTTCTTCACGAACAGCTCCCATCTGGGCCTGAGGAGGGATAGGCATTACCTCAGCGAGCATGTACTCCTCATGGCGACGCACACCTGGGATATGCGGCGTCACAAAGGTCCTGGGCAGATGCGCCTCGCCGGCGTTCACGATGTGATGACCCGCCGAAACTTAGAGCATCGGGTCGAGATTGAAATTAGCCATCTGCTGACTAGGTCGACAGGTCGCCGGCGGCGAGCAATCGGGTGGGGGTGGAGTTGCAGGCGGAGCAGTCGCCGGCGTATGGGGTCCCGGGCTGATAGAGCTAGACGAGGGAGTAAATGCGGAAGTGGAAGGGGAGGTCAAGTGTGGCAGCGAACTTGTCAGGGCGATATTCCCGTCATCCGCCGAGGCAACCTCGGAAGTCGCAACGTTAACGGGTTTTGGCTTCCAAACTAATCCACGAATCTTGGCAAATCTGTTACAATCAAAAGATCCATGCACGACCCGCAAACAAGAGTTACAAACAAGATTAGACGTGCACATAGAAGAAAAATGCCCCTTCTTTAAACATATCTGGCACGTATGAATTTCCTCAACCATCTCATCAACCATACTTGCAAAGTCCTCGTGGGCCTGCTGAGAAGAAGGTATAGCAAGTCCAGCAGAGCCCACAGATGGCCCATCAGCAGATCCATCATGGGTCGCCAATAAGGGCACATGGGGCCCATCATGAGCAGTAACGTCCGCCACGTGAATCCCGCCCGAGGGCGCCCGAACAGCCGAAGATAACAGCACATGATTCGTTGCATACGAAGATTCCAAGGCAGCCCGCCTACGAGCAATCTCCGGCGAGCCCACCGTCCCGAAGATGATCGGCGGCGAAGCAACAGTCCAATTCAGCTGATCTGGAGGGGTAGGGTGGATAACCACACGCTCATGGGCTGGTAGGGCGTAACCAGCAAATCCAGTAGAAATGATGCAGTCTTCTGAAGCCGAATAACGATAGCCTTTGCAAACATCATAATTTTGAAAAGTAGCAAAAGAAAGTTGCTTTCTAGAGGACCCAGCCTTCTTGAGTGAGGATCTTTGAGGAGGTTTAAGCATTGCCAATAATCCAAGAGCCGCCCTTCTCTTAGAAGGACTCACTAAAATCCACTCAGCATCACTCTCTTTCTTCCAAATTTTGAATTCCCGGACCCAATTAGGTCCACCATTGCCCCAAAGATGAAAATAGCACTTGAATTGCAGGCAGGAGAAAGAACGGAGATCCACAATATGAAAACCAACCTCTCTGCAAGAGACATTAAAGGAAAATACCTTGTCACCAATTGCTGACACCAAAAACTCGATGGCAGAGCCGCCCAGAGCTGATTCCAGAGCCACGACCACCGCATCCTCAGTCAGGCAAAAAGTATGCCTACTGAATGAAACCACCAACGTGAAAGAGCCCATATTCTCCATGGGATGCACCAATAAACCAGAGGCCTTGAAGATCTCATCCGCAAAAGCTAGACCCTTAGAGAAATCCAAACCCAGGGAAGATCCCGAGGAAGAACCCATCTGAGATGGGTATCTATGGGGTCCTGAGAGAACGCCGGAGAGATTGATTGGGGAGAGATCCAGAATCACTGGCTCACAAGGGAGATCGCCGGAGAGCTAGGGTTTTGCAGGTGGGGGTGGTGGGAGCGCCATCCTCCCCACTAGTCTGACATACTCCTATTCATTGTGTTTAAACATATTTTCCTTTCCATTGTTTTGTTTAACCTTACTTGTGATCTTTATGATCTAGTAGTAAACACCTATGTACAACTCTGTCAGTAAGACCTTGTTACTATTGTTGATGACATTCCGGTATCCACCGATGGATGATAACTTTTCCTATTGGTCCGCCTTGTTTCAACGAGCAGGAAAATGGTTCTCTTCGTCCCTCACCCTGGGTATCAACGTTATTGCCAACATAACTGACAGGCTATCATCTGACCTATCTTGCTAGCATGATCGTGCAAGACGTCACCGCCCTTCCTACTTTTAATTAACCCACATGGTGGGCCCATAACCCACACTTCCACACGATCAAAACCCGACTCTCGTGTACCTCCCTGTTTCCAAGGTTATTCCTCATGCTTGGCTTCGTGTGCAATTCACGAGCCACCTTCCTAATGATCTATTCTGGTATCAGACGTAATACATCTTGTCGTTGCTCTGGACCCCTTTCACACTCCGTTTCACGCAACGAACGGTTGCCTAGCCGCTTGAAACTTCTGATTGCACCTTATTATCCTCTCGATGACTTCCTGAATTTCAACTTGAGTGATGCTTATATGCCTCGTTCACCGAGATAGCCCCCAGGTACCTAACATGTGTTGAGCTCCGTCCTGCCCAAGTTCCCCCCTCACCTTTCCGTAAGTACGATGGAGATCCTGAAGGAAGAATGACAACTTCGTCACGATGCCCTGAAGCACTGAACTAAAGACACCAACTATAAGGATCAACTACTTCGGGAAGAGCAACCAAGAAAGATAAGACACGTTGGAATTTCGTAACCGATTCTTCCCCTAAAGTCTACCTCTTAAATCTCGGGACGAGATTTCTTATAGTAGAGGAGATTTCTAACACCCCGAGAATCATGCTACAGTAACTCCACACTAATATACCTAGTCATCATCATTATGCCCTAAAAAACAATTAGGAAATATTTTAACCTCAAATTCAAATTTAAAATAAAGTCATAATATTAATTATCCAAACAGCAAAAGAAAAGTGTTCATAGTATTGCAAAAATTCCCAAAGCTATTTTAAAAATAGAACCAACAATTTATAAACTGTGAAGGTGCCCTTGAATAATTAAAACGGGGACCAAATCATTATTGAGAATACCTTTTGTATTTATAAATACATTCTATTTTGTTTAACTCCCACACAATTGTGCTAGTGAGGTTTTTGGCATACTGGTTTTTGAGACCAGCCACACATTTTACAAAAATAGTTTATTGCTAAAAGAAAGTACTGCATTGCCACTATGCACTTGGGCCTCCACCACGACAGTGCATGACCCAGCCCGCAAAGCCCCACAGGTCCTTCCTCCTGTTCATCGGGGGGGGGGGGGGGGGGGGGGCGTGTGTTCGCCCTGACCGTCCGCGGCCGATGCCACCGGCGGATGGACGCCACCGCGACGCTATAGGGGCGCGCGTAGATATTTATGCCGCCGCGTCCGCCCAGCCAAACCCTACTCCCCCCATTCACTCCCTCTCCTTCCTCCCTGCTCTCGATCTGGTCGATCCCAACGCTGTCGTCACAATGGCCACCGCCGTCCCGCGGCCAACACCACCCACTGACCTGCCCACCGTACCCAATGGTCCGCCAAGCTCTCCCTCGTCTCCACGCCGAAGCACTTGATCAAGGGAGCACCACATCGTCGTCCCCGTCGTTGTCTTCAAGTTCAGCTCCGGCTGTTGTCCCCGCCGTTGTCTTCAAGTTCAGCTCCAGTGGCGTTCGTCTTCGATTTGGCGCCCGCAGCACCTCAATGGCCTCCCCGAGCACGTTGCCGTATTCGCTGTGAGGTCTCCACGCTGCCCCCTCGAGTTCTTGCTTCGGCCGCCGCTCACCGTCGTCGTTGTCATCACATCAGGCCGTCCCCGAGCTCGGTCGCCATGCCGGAGCTCGCCCCGCGCGTGCTCGTCCACGGCCCTGTCCACTCCTGTCGTCGCCTACTCGGTCTCGCATCGTGCCCCGCCTCCGACGCCGCTTGGCTGCCGCGTGCGGCATAGCCGCATGTGTCCCACAGCTCACCGCATCGCCCGCCGTGCTCCCCCTGCGGCCACCGCCGCAGCGCCCGCACTCCCACTGCCTAGCGCCAGCCGCCAGCCCCTGCTTCCCCCGCTCGGCTCCGCCCGGCCTGCCGCTGCTCTTCTCCCACGCCCGCACGAGGCCGCGCTCGTGCCACGCCTGGGCCCCGAACCCGCTCACCACCACCGTCGCCTGCCGCCGGCACCGGCCACCGTTTCCATGGCCGAACGGCCCGCCGCCTGCTGCCCTGCGCCCCGCCGACCACCGCCCTCGCCCGGGCTCGCTAGCTCCCCGCGCCGCCGCTTGCCTCCGTCGCGTCCGCCGGCCACTCGCCATGCCTGCCCCGCCGGCCGGCCGCTTCGTAGCCGGCGGCGTGCGCCCTCCTGGGCGCCCGAGCACACGGGCGCCGCACCCGCGCCCGCCCCGTTAACCGCCCGCTCCAGTGGCCTTCTGGGCCACTGAACAGTGGGGCCCATCCCCCAGTTTTAAAAAGAAAAGTTTAAAAAATATATAAAAAATAACAATAATTATAAATTAATTAATCAAACTAATTACACTAATGTTTCCATGACAATGGGCCCCTCCCCTTAATTAGTCTGTTAGAATTTTGGTTTAGGTTAATGTGTCACTTACAGGCGGGCCACACTGCCTTGTTTGACCGGTCAACAGACAATGTTGACTGATGACGTCACGCTGACGTCATGCTGACCCATAAAGCTTTTTTAATTAAAATAAGTCTAGTAAATTTTAGAATGTTATGAAACTTTGAAAAATCATATAAAATAATCCATAACTCGGATGAAAATGTTTTATATATGAAAGTTGCTCAGAACGACGAGACGAATCCGAATACGTGGCCCGTTCATCTACCACATGTCCCTAGCATAGTGAACCTGCAACCTTCCCCCTTCGGTCCGTTTGTCCGAAAACACGAAACACCGGGGATACTTTACGGATGTTATCCCTCTTCGCCGGTATCGTGTAGCACCGCGTTAGAACACCCTAGCACTGCGTGTTGACATGTCGTGCTTCTTTGTTGCATTTGTATGCTTTGTATTTATTGTTTCTCCCCCCTCTTCTCTGTGGTAGACCTCGAGACTGATGCTACCTCGATGACGACTACATCGACGATGACCCCTCCTTCTCGTCTGAGCAACCAGGCAAGCCACCCTCGTTGATCATTCCGATATTGCCCACTCTCTTCTATCTTATGCTTGCATTAGAACTTCTATTGCTTTTGTACGATCCTATTCTGATGCATAGCCTGTTGTTGTTACCTGCTTTCATACCTTACCTGTTTATCCTAAACTGCGTAGGATAGGTTGGTTGAGACCCATCACAGACCCCCACATTGCCCCTGTTGCCCCGCTGGATTATCAGAAGACCCGATCAACAGGATCGAAGACCAGGCCCTGGCACCGCACATCACTTTCCCCTTAGTTGCTCGACACTACTGGGTTACTATCGAGTGCCAAGGGTGATACGTCATCAGCACTTCTGATGTTAACCTTGTAGGTTAGTTCATCGGTTATGGTCATCGAGGATGATTCCTCCTTCTCCACTCCCGATAACGACACTGTCGTGCAACTCCTCAAGAGTGGACCCCGAGGGTGATTCCTCCTTCGTCCACATTAAAGATAACATCAGGTGGAATTCCATCAAGGGTGATTCCTCAGGGTTCCCCCTTGGTGTTAGACACACGGTTACTATGGTTACTATGACTTTACACTGAACCATATTACTAAAGATGGGTCGGCCCTGAGGGGTACCCGCGCGAGCTTAATTACGAGTGATGTGTAGTCGGGTTGACCTGGAAGGTGCCCGGGAAATAATTACGAGGCGTGGCCGGGCATTCTTAGCCCTTGCCGCAAGACCTCGAGATGGGGCGATGGGGTCACATGATCGTAAGTCTCTGCTCATTACCACGCGTTCCCAAGACACTAAACGGTATGGATATTTGATCCGAGGGGCATCTGGCCTGATAGCGCTAACCATCACGTGTGCATAGTATGGGCGTTCTGCGTCGTATGCATCAGCCGAAGCTTAACTGACGTCATGCGACTGAGCGGCGCGCTGGGTTGGAATGCGTAAGCACTTGCCTTTTTAAGGAGGTAGCCCAGGTCTGCTCACCGGCCGCGTACGCAACGTGTAGGAGTTCCCGGGGAGATGGCCCATGACCCCTGGGGGCACAGGTTTAGTCCGACGTGCTGACCTCTCTATTAAGCCTAGGTTGGGTTGCGGTGTATTGTTTGGCCCAGGCCGGGCATGACCTGATGGTGTGTCCGGCCGGAGTTAAGCGAGCGTGGTGGGTAAGTTGGTGCACCCCTGCAGGGAAGAAAACATCTATCGATAGCCTGTCCTACGGTAACGGACACTTGGAGTTGTATCCCGATCGATACAACTAGAACTGGATGCTGGGACATGAATTGATATGTGGCTCCGAGATTTCTTCCTCGTAGGGAGTCGAGGAAGGATCTCTGGGCGTTAATGCTACAACATGCTTGATAACTATAATATGTTATTCTGTACTCTCTTCTACTGCTGCAAGAATGGTGGCTTCCAGAAGATGCTAGTCTTCGATATGACTAGATTCTCCCTCTCTTATTCTAGCATTCTGCAGCTTAGTTCACAGATACTACCCTTTTCATTGATACCGACGCATTAGTAGTGTAGATCCTTGATTGCAAATACTTTGGATGAGTACTCACGGTTGCCTTGTTCCCCCTTTTCCCCCTTCGTCTTCTTTCTGGTTGTTGCAACCAGATGGTGGAGTCCAGGAGCCAGATGCTACCTTTGATGACTGCTACTACCCCGAGGGTGAATACTACTACGTGACGGCCACCGACGACCATGAGTAGTTAGGAGGATCCCAGGCAGGAGGCCTTGCCTTTTCGATCATGTTGCTTTTGTGCTAACCTTCTTAAGGCAAACTTGTTTAACTTATGTCTATACTTAGATATTGTTGCTTCCACTGACTCTTGTGTATTTGAGCTTATGTATTCGAGCCCTTGAGGCCCCTGGCTTGTAATATAAAGCTTGTGTTTTTTTATTTGTGTCTAGAGTTGTGTTGTGATATCTTCCAGTGAGTCCCTGATCTTGGTCGTACATGTTTGCATGCATGATTAGTGTACGGTCAAATCAGGGGCGTCACAAGGGTGGAAGGGGGAGATAGCAGAGAGGGAGGGGCAGGAGGCCAATGCCGGCGTGGGGACGGTGCCTGAGTGCGTGCTTGATGTGTGTGTTCCGTCGCCCGCGTGTGCTGTGTGCTTGACGGCGAAAAGACTACCATGCATTGCTGTCATAGTGGATGCGTGGTGCGTGCGTGCGTGCGTGCGTGTGTGTGTGTGTCGGTGATGGGTTTTAGGGCGCTGCCGAATTTGCTTGCCGGTGCTGCTAGTGCGTGGCTGCGGTGGAGGGTTTCAGGGTGCTGTGGACTGTTGCGTGGAGAGAGAGAGAGAAAGAGAGAGAGAGCAGAGAGGTGCCGACTAATGAAGCTTCTGCTACTATTGCTTGTTTGCATGGCTGCTGGCTGGTGACACTGCTACTACTACTGCTTGTATGTGCTTGGTGGTGTAGGTTGCTGCAAATTGTTTCCTGTTTTTGATTGATGGTGGACTGGACAATGTATGATCTTGCTGATTGTTGCAAATTTACATGAAAAACAGAGAGCTAGCTTGCTAGAATCTGTGCTGCTGCTATTGCTAGTTATTTGTGTTTAATCTCAGTGTACCTTTGTTTTTGTTATAGATTTTGGTAATGGAAGATCAACGTTATTTTGATCTTTTGCAAAATGATGAAGTCGGATTGAATGATTTGCACCGGACCAAAGAACAACATGTCGATCTTGAAGGGCCTGAAGAAAAACAAACTGATCTCGAAGGGCCTGAAGAACAACAAACTGATCTTGAACGGCATGAAGAACCTACCCCTCCTGTGAAAGCAAGCTCTTCGAAAGCAAATGCGAAGAAAGCGAGCTCTTAACTAGCCATTGGAAAACTAGCCGTTGGAAAACTAGCCATTGGTAGTTATGAAATATTCTTAAAATATAGAATAATAGAGATGTTTAGGGGAACTGCTGGAGTTGAGCAATTTTTAGGGGAGAATCGTTTTAGGGGAGTCCCCTGTTTAGAGATATATGGGAGAAATTTTAGGGGAACCGCTGGACTTGGCCATAGGACAGAACTAAGAGTTATTTTTTAGTGGCTATGCTTAGGGGTTCACTCAAATTTCACAAGAATGTATGTAAAAATTATAAACTCTAAATGAAATTTCGTTTGAATGTTTGCATGTTATTTGGATGAATTTTATTCAATTGTTTAGGTACTAGCTAAATTTTGTATTAATTTCATTGGTCCGTTCCTTGTCTCATGAATGAGTTTGTATGAATTCCCATGAGATTCAACACGGAGTAGAGCACACTTGAATTTTTTCACCACTTTTGATATTTATTTCACAATGTGACAAGTGGGGACCCACATGTCAATCATCAAGTGCCAAAGTGACCTTTTTGTGAAAGAAGTGCCCCAAATAAGATTGATATTTGGACCAATTATCACCCAAAGTAGACCACATTGGATGGCAACTGCCAACTTTTCATGGATTTCAGAGTGTTTTTTTGCTACATTTTATTTATTTATTGAGTTCCTAGAAATTTACTTAAGGTAATTCAAATTTGAACTACAAGTGTGCTCTAGTGTGTTCTAATAATTGCTAAATATAATTTCAAGCTTCCACATTATGTGTGTAGGCACTAGCCACAAACAAGGTGAAACTCTCAACCATTTGCTAAGAGTAGTCATCCTTGCAAGTATTGCCCCATTTTGAAAAAATGATAGAAAATGACAAAAGTCTCAAAAATTGAATTTCTTTTCCATGGTGCCCATTTACGAGGACTCGTTTGGGTGAAAAATGATAGCAATACCATTTAAAAAAAAGAAACTGCTCACACAATGGCCTATCTTGTGCGAGGATCCATGACTTTCAAGCTAGGTGGCGTTGCCCATGGCCACATTCATGGAATAGTCCATGATAACATGACCATATTTTTCATAGGCATGAGTATTTGTCGGAGTGTGTTCTCCGGACACCAGGGATCATGGATACCATGTATTTGTGAGTTCGACTAGGGGCTAAACACCTTGTCAACCAATAGGCAAAGAATCAAAAGAAAGCAAGGACATAAGGGATTTTATATAGTTTTAGGCCGCCATGTTAGCGTAAAACCCTATGTCCTATTGGTATTGACATAAACTTGGGAGCACAAGTGCTTTGGTGTTACAAAAGTGGTGGTCAGGGTGAGACAAGTAGTGATCGGGGTACTATCTAGAGTGCCCGAACACTCGTAACTCTACTCCATAACTTTGCTACTCGTCTTCTGCTTGCTTGTAGTTGCTAGTAGTGCCTTGGGTGCTAACTTGATCCTCCTCCTTTCAACCTTGTCCCTCCCCTTATATAGGCCTGGGGTGGTACCACATTTGGTCTATGAAAATATACGTGAAGATATACAAATAATTGTCGGTCAGTCCAGGCGCTCCACTTTCCTCTGTCAAGGTGAAATAGATGAGCTGACACTAGAGCATGTAAGGTGTTCAAGTATTTCCTCTTATGTGACAAGCAGTACCACCCTTATCTTGCTTTGCGTCGTGACAGTGTTTAGTCTTGTCATCCGTCCCTCCGGGTCATCGTGATGGTGGCCCTACTCATAGCCCTGCGCCGGGCTACACAGAGTAGGCTAACCAAGCATTTAATGCCTAGTCGGTGGAGTGCTGTGCAAGGCCCTCTTTCCTGGCCGATGTGTGCCTTGTGTGCTCGGGGGTTCAGACTCCGAGTGCGTCATGGCTAACGTCAATGACCTATTCGGGGATCTTTTGTGGCTGATTTTACCACATGTATTCCGTAGTTTATGCTTCTTGCACAAAGTAAGTTTAGAATGGTATGCTTTCGATATTAGCCAACCTTTTTCGATGCTAAATCATTTCTGAGGAAGCTAATGCATACTACACAACCTTCTTCTTGTAGACGTTGTTGGGCCTCAAAGCGCAGAGGTTTGTAGGACAGTAGCAAATTTTCCTCAAGTGGATGACCCAAGGTTTATCAATCCGTGGGAGGCGTAGGATGAAGATGGTCTCTCTCAAACAACCCTGCAACCAAATAACAAAGAGTCTCTTGTGTCCCCAACACACCCAATACAATGGTAAATTGTATAGGTGCACTAGTTCGGCGAAGAGATGGTGATACAAGTGCAATATGGATGGTAGATATATGTTTTCGTAATCTGAAAATATAAAAACAGCAAGGTAAATAATGATAAAAGTGAGCGTAAACGGTATTGCAATGCTTTGAAACAAGGCCTAGGGTTCATACTTTCACTAGTGCAAGTTCTCTCAACAATAATAACATAACTGGATCATATAACTATCCCTCAACATGGAACAAAGAGTCACTCCAAAGTCACTAATAGCAGAGAACAAACGAAGATATTATGGTAGGGTATGAAACCACCTCAAAGTTATTCTTTCTGATCGATCTATTCAAGAGTCCGTAGTAAAATAACACGAAGCTATTCTTTCCGTTCGATCTATCTTAGAGTTCGTACTAGAATAACACCTTAAGACACAAATCAACCAAAACCCTAATGTCACCTAGATACTCCATTGTCACCTCAAGTATCCATGGGCAACTGGGCATGATTATACGATATGCATCACACAATCTCAGATTCATCTATTCAACCAACACAAAGAACTTCAAAGAGTACCCCAAAGTTTCTACCGGAGAGTCCATACGAAAACGTGTGCCAACCCCTATGCATAGATTCCCAAGGTCCCGGAACTCGCAAGTTGACCACCAAAACATACATGAAGTGAATCGAAAGAATACTCCATTGTAACCATGGGTATCCCACACAAGACATACATCAAGTGTTCTCAAATTCTTAAAGACTCAATCTGGTAAGATAACTTCAAAGGGAAAACTCAATCCATCACAAGAGAGTAGATGGGGTGAAACGTCATAAGATCCAACTATAATAGCAAATCTCGCGATACATCAAGATCGTGCCAGCTCAATAACACGAGAGAGAGAGAGAGAGAGATCAAACACATAGCTACTGATACATACCCTCAGCCCCGAGGGTAAACTACTCCCCCCTCGTCATGGAGAGCGCCGGGATGATGAAGATGGCCACCGGAGGTCATGGAGAGCGCCGGGATGATGAAGATGGCCACCAGAGAGGGATTCCCCCTCCGACAGGGTGCTAGAACGGGTCTAGATTGGTTTTCGGTGGCAACATAGGCTTTCGGCGGCGGAACTCCCGATCTAGGTTATTTTCTAGAGGTTTCTATATATATAAGAGGTGTTGGAGTCGGGAACAAGTAAGGGGACTGCCCGAGGCGGCCACGAGATAGGGGGGCGTGCCCAGGGGGGTGGGCACGCCCCCACCCTCGTGGGCAGCCCGGCACTCCCCTGGTCCATCTCCGGTACTCCATGGGCTTCTTATGGTCCAAAAATATCATCCGTTGAGTTTTAGGTCAATTGGGCTCCGTTTGGTATTCCTTTTCTACGATACTCAAAAACAAGGAAAAAACAGAAACTTGCACTAAGCTCAGGGTTAATAGGTTAGTCCCCAAAATCATATAAAAGTGTATATTAAAGCCCATTAAACATCCAAAATAGATAATATACTAGCATGGAACAATCAAAAATTATAGATACGTTGGAGACGTATCAAGCATCCCCAAGCTTAATTCCTGCTCGTCCTCGAGTAGGTAAATGATAAATCGGAATTTTTGATGTGGAATGCTACCCAACATAATTCTCAATGTAATTTTCTTTATTGTGGCATGAATTTTCAGATCCGAAAGATTCAAGACAAAAGTTTATATTGACATAATAATAATAATAATACTTCAAGCATACTAACAAAGCAATCATGTCTTCTCAAAATAACATGGCCAAAGGAAGTTCATCCCTACAAAATCATATAGTTTGGCTCTGCTCCATCTTCGTCACACAAAATACTCAAATCATGCACAACCCCGGTTTCAGCCAAGCAATTGTTTCATACTTCAATTTTTTCAAACTTTTTCAACTTTCACGCAATACATGAGCGTGAGCCATGGATATAGCACTATAGGTGGAATAGAGTGGTTGTTGTGGAGAAGACAAAAAAGGAGGAAGATGGTCTCATATCAACTAGGCGTATCAATGGGCTATGGAGATGCTCATCAATAGATATCAATGTGAGTGAGTAGAGATTGGCATGCAACAGATGCACTAGAGCTATAAATGTATGAAAGCTCAACAAAAGAAACTAAGTGGGTGTGCATCCAACTTGCTTGCTCACGAAGACCTAGGGCATTTGAGGAATCCCATCGTTGGAATATACAAGCCAAGTTCTATAATGAAAATTCCCACTAGTATATGAAAGTGACAAACAAGAGACTCTATATCATGAAGACCATGGTGCTTCTTTGAAGCACAAGTGTGGAAAAAAGATAGTAGCATTGTCCCCTTTTCTTTTTTTTTCTTTTTTGGGCCTTCCTTTTTTATTTGGCCTTTCTTTTTTTGTTTGGCCTTTCTTTTTTTTTCTTTTTTTGTTTGGCCTTTCTTTTTTTGGGGGACAATGCTCTAATAATGATGATCATCACACTACTATTTGTTTACAACTCGATACTAGAACAAAATATGACTCTATATGGATGCCTCCGGTGGTGTACCGAGATGTGCAATGAATCAAGAGTGACATGTATGAAAAATTATCCACGGTGGCCTTGCCACAAATACGATGTCAACTACATGATCATGCAAGGCAATATGACAATGATGAAGCGTGTCATAATAAACGGAACGATGGAAAGTTGCATGGAAATATATCTCGGAATGGCTATGGAAATGCGATAATAGGTAGGTATGGTGGCTGTTTTGAGGAAGGTATATGGTGGGTGTATGGTACCGGCGAAAGTTGCGCGGTACAAGAGAGGCTAGCAATGGTGGAAGGGTGAGAGTGCGTATAATCCATGGACTCAACATTAGTCATGAAGAACTCACATACTTATTGCAAAAATCTACAAGTAATCAAAACAAAGTACTACACGCATGCTCCTAGGGGAAGGGTTGGTAGGAGTTAACCATTGCGCGATCCCGACCTCCACACAAAGGATGACACTCAATGAAATACCTCATGCTTCAAATTTGTCACACAACGGTTACCATACGTGCATGCTACGGGACTTGCAAACCTCAACACAAGAATTTCTCAAATTCACAACTACTCTAATAGCATGACCCTAATATCACCATCCTCATATCTCAAAACAATCATCAAGTATCAAATTTCTCATAATATTCAATGCACTTTATATGAAAGTTTTTACTATGTCCATCTTGGATGCCTATCATATTAGGACTAAATTCATAACCTAAGCAAATTACCATGCTGTTCTAAGAGACTCTCAAAATAATATAAGTGAATCATGAGAGTTCATCTATTTCTTCAAAATAAAACCACCGCCGTGCTCTAAAAAGATATAAGTGAAGCACTAGAGCAAATGACAAACTACTCCGAAAGATATAAGTGAAGATCAATGAGTAGTTGAATAATTATGTAACTATGTGAAGACTCTCTAACATTTAAGAATTTCAGATCTTTGGATATTATTCAAACAGAAAGCAAAACAAAATAAAATAGATTGACGCTCCTAGCTAAACGCATATCATGTGGTGAATAAAAATATAGCATCATGTAAAGTTACCGATAGACGAAGACGAAAGAGGGGATGCCTTCCCGGGGCATCCCCAAGATTAGGCTTTTGGTTGTCCTTGAATTTTACCTTGAGGTGCCTCGGGCATCCCCAAGCTTAGGCTCTAGCCATTCCTTATTCCATAGTCTGTCAGTGTACTAAAGTAGGGGTACCTTAGTATCCCGAACTTGTGCACGGGCAGTTGCAGCGCCCCACGGCAAGGCTTGCCGAGCGACCGCCGAGGTGCTTTATGATTCCTTTGGAGCCATTCAAGAACAAAGTATCCAAGTCAAGGAGACAAGGCCCCGGCAAGAGGAGCTTGCCGGGAAGGCCACTCAAGGCACAAGGCCCTGGCAAGAGGAGCTTGCCGGAAGGACCAACCAAGGCATTTCAAGGAATTTGCCGCGACGAGCCACGCGTTCCGGCAAGGCCCGGTGAACGACAAGCTCCCGGAAGCGACAAGATAGCAACCGCGGCAAGGCGCTTGCCGCGGCAAGCTTCCACTCAGTACCCGCGCTCCAGCGCATCCACCCACGTGTCGCTCTAGGACCATCCCAGGCGCACGTGACGGAAGGCTGTGCAGCCTGGGGTACACGGTGGCAAGCAGCGATGACGAGGCTACCGTCGTGGCGGGCGGTGGCGCCCCTGACGGCCACTTTTTGCACTGTTTGGGCGACGGCGACGGGTATTTAATGCCCTTGTCCCCTGCCGTCAGGGTTAGGTATGGAACACTGTTCCAACTTGTTGGGGAACGTAGTATTTTAAAATTTTCCTACGATCACGCAAGATCTATCTACCAGATGCATAGCAACGAGAGGGGAGAGTGTGTCTACGTACCCTCGTAGACCGGGAGCGGAAGCGTCAAGTGACGCGGTTGATGTTGTCGAACTTCTTCGTGATCCAACCGATCAAGCACCGAACGTACGGCACCTCCGCGTTCAGCACACGTTCAGCTTGATGACGTCCCACGAGCTCTTGATCCAGTTGAGCTTCACGGGAGAGTTTCGTCAGCACGACGGCATGGTGACGGATATGATGTGTTCACCGGCGCAGGGCTTCGCCTAAGCTCCGCGACGGTATGACCGAGGTGTGATTCTGTGGAGGGGGGCACCGCACACGGCTAAAACAATTCAACTTGTGTGTCTTTGGGTGCCCCCCTGCCCCCGTATATAAAGGAGCAGGGGAGGGAGGCCGGCCGGCCCTTCCTGGTGCGGCTAGGGAGGAAGTCCTACTAGGAATAGGATTGCAATCCTATTCCTAGTAGGATTCACCGAAAGGAAGAAGGGGGAAAGGAATAGGAGAGGTGGCGCCCCCCCCCCAATCCTAGTCCAACTAGGAACCCTAGGTGGGGGCGCCGGCCAGCCCTATGGGCTGCCTCTCTCTTTCCCTTTAGGCCCACTATGGACCATTCCCTCTCGTAGGGGGTTCCGGTAACCCCCTCCGGTTCCCGATAATCCGAAACTTTTCCGGTATACTTCCGGTGTCCGAATATAGCCGTCCAATATATCAATCTTTATGTCTCAGACATTCCGAGACTCCTCGTCATGTCCGTGATCTCATCCGGGACTCCGAACTACCTTCGGTACATCAATACACATAAACTCATAATACCGATCGTCATCAAACGTTAAGCGTGCGGACCCTACGGGTTTGAGAACTATGTAGACATGACCGAGACTCATCTCCGGTCAATAACCAATAGCGGAACCTGGATGTTCATATTGGCTCCTACACATTCTACGAAGATCTTTTATCGGTCAGAACCGCATAACAACATACGTTGTTCCTTTTGTCAAACGGTATGTTACTTGCCCGAGATTCGATCGTCGGTATCTTTATACCTAGTTCAATCTCGTTACCGGCAAGTCTCTTTACTCGTTCCGTAACACATCATCTCGTGACTAACTCATTAGTCTTTTGCTTGCAAGGCTTATTATGATGTGTGTTACCGAGAGGGCCCAGAGATACCTCTCCGACACTCGAAGTGACAAATCCTAATCTTGATCTATGCCAACACCACGAATAATTCGGAGACACCTGTAGAGCATCTTTATGATCACCCAGTTACGTTGTGACGTTTGATAGCACACAAGGTGTTCCTACGGTATTCGGGAGTTGCATAATCTCATAGTCATAGGAACATGTATATGTCATGAAGAAAACAATAGCAGTTAAACTAAATGATCATAGTGCTATGCTAACGGATGGGTCTTGTCCATCACATCATTCTCCTAATGATGTGATCCTGTTGATCAAATGACAACTCATGTCTATGGCTAGGAAACATAACCATCTTTGATCAATGAGCTAGTCTAGTAGAGGCATACTAGGGACATACTGTTTTGTCTATGTATCCACACATGTACTAAGTTTCCGGTTAATACAATTCTAGCATGAATAAAAGACATTTATCATGATATAAGGAAATACAAATAACATCTTTATTATTGCCTCTAGGGCATATTTCCTTCAGTCTCCCACTTGAACTAGAGTCAATAATCTAGATTACAAAGTGATGATCCTCACACCCATGGAGTCTTGGTGCTGATCATGTTTTGCCCGTGGAAGAGGCTTAGTCAACGGGTCTGCAACATTCAGATCTGTATGTATTTTGCAAATATCTATGTCTCCCTCCTTGACTAGATCGCGGATGTAATTGAAGCGTCTTTTGATGTGCTTTGTTCTCTTGTGAAACCTGGATTCCTTCACCAAGGCTATGGCTCCAGTGTTGTCACAAAATATTTTCATTGGACCCGATGCACTAGGTACTACACCTAGATCGGATATGAACTCCTTCATCCAGACTCCTTCATTTGCTGCTTCCGAAGCAGCTATGTATTCCGCTTCACACGTAGATCCTGCCACGACGCTCTGCTTGGAACTGCACCAGCTGACAGCTCCACCGTTCAATAAAAATACATATCCGGTTTGTGACTTTGAGTCATCCGGATCAGTGTCAAAGCTAGAATCGACGTAACCGTTTACGACGAGCTCTTTGTCACCTCCATATACGAGAAACATATCCTTTGTTCTTTTCAGATACTTTAGGATGTTTTTGACCGCTGTCCAGTGATCCACTCCTGGATTACTTTGGTACCTCCCTGCTAGACTTATAGCAAGGCACACATCAGGTCTGGTACACAGCATTGCATACATGATAGATCCTATGGCTGAGGCATAGGGAATGACTTTCATTTTCTCTCTATCTTCTGCAGTGGTCGGGCATTGAGTCTTACTCAATTTCATACCTTGTAAAACAGGCAAGAATCCTTTCTTTGACTGATCCATTTTGAACTTCTTCAAAATCTTATCAAGGTATGTGCTTTGTGAAAGTCCAACTAAGCGTCTTGATCTATCTCTATATATTTTGATGCCTAATATGTAAGCAGCTTCTCCGAGGTCTTTCATTGAAAAACTTTTATTCAAGTATCCTTTTATGCTATCCAGAAATTCTATATCATTTCCAATCAACAATATGTCATCTACATATAATATTAGAAATGCTACAGAGCTCCCACTCACTTTCTTGTAAATACAGGCTTCTCCAAAAGTCTGTATAAAACCATATGCTTTGATCACCTCATCAAAGCGCATATTCCAACTCCGAGATGCTTGCACCAGTCCATAGATGGATCGCTGGAGTTTGCATACTTTGTTAGCACCTTTTGGATCGACAAAACCTTCTGGTTGCATCATATACAACTCTTCTTTGAGATATCCATTTAGGAATGCAGTTTTGACATCCATTTGCCAGATTTCATAATCATAAAATACGGCAATTGCTAACATGATTCGGACAGACTTAAGCATCGCTACAGGTGAGAAAGTCTCATCGTAGTCAACTCCTTGAACTTGTCGAAAACCTTTCGCAACAAGTCGAGCTTTGTAAACAGTAATATTACCGTCTGCGTCGGTCTTCCTCTTGAAGATCCATTTATTTTCGATGGCTTGCCGATCATCGGGCAAGTCAACCAAAGTCCATACTTTGTTCTCATACATGGATCCCATCTCAGATTTCATGGCTTCAAGCCATTTTGCGGAATCTGGGCTCATCATCGCTTCCTCATAGTTCGTAGGTTCATCATGGTCTAGTAACATGATTTCCAGAACTGGGTTGCCATACCACTCTGGTGCGGAACGTACTCTGGTTGATCTACGACGTTCAGCAGAAACTTGATCCGAAGTTTCATGATCATTATCATCAACTTCCTCACTAATTGGTGTAGGAATCACTGGAACAATTTCCTGTGATGTACTACTTTCCAATATGGGAGAAGGTACAATTACCTCATCAAGTTCTACTTTCCTCCCACTCACTTCTTTCGAGAGAAACTCTTTTTCTAGAAAGGATCCGTTCTTAGCAACGAATATTTTGCCTTCGGATCTGTGATAGAAGGTGTACCCAACAGTCTCTTTTGGGTATCCTATGAAGACACATTTTTTCGACTTGGGATCGAGCTTATCAGGTTGAAGTGTTTTCACATAAGCATCGCAGCCCCAAATTTTAAGAAACGACAACTTTGGTTTCTTGCCAAACCATAGTTCATAAGGCGTCGTATCAACATATTTAGATGGTGCCCTATTTAACGTGAATGCAGCTGTCTCTAAAGCATAACCCCAAAACGATAGTGGTAAATCGGTAAGAGACATCATAGATCGTACCATATCCAATAAAGTACGGTTACGATGTTCGGACACACCATTACGCTGTGGTGTTCCAGGTGGCGTGAGTTGTGAAACTATTCCACATTGTTTTAAATGAAGACCAAACTCGTAACTCAAATATTCTCCTCCACGATCAGATCGTAGGAACTTTATTTTCTTGTTACGATGATTCTCTACTTCACTCTGAAATTCTTTGAACTTTTCAAATGTTTCAGACTTGTGCTTCATTAAGTAGATATACCCATATCTGCTCAAATCATCAGTGAAGGTCAGAAAATAACGATACCCGCCGCGAGCATCAACACTCATTGGTCCACATACATCAGTATGTATGATTTCCAACAAATCTGTTGCTCGCTCCATAGTTCTGGAGAACGGAGTTTTAGTCATCTTGCCCATGAGGCATGGTTCGCAAGCACCAAGTGATTCATAATCAAGTGATTCCAAAAGTCCATCTTTATGGAGTTTCTTCATGCGTTTTACACCAATATGACCTAAACGACAGTGCCACAAATAAGTTGCACTATCATTATTAACCTTGCATCTTTTGGTTTCAATATTATGAATATGTGTATCACTACAATCGAGATCCAATAAGAATAGACCACTCTTTAAGGGTGCATGACCATAAAAGATATTATTCATCAAAATGGAACAACCATTATTCTCTGATTTAAATGAATAACCGTCTCGCAATAAACAAGATCCAGATATAATGTTCATGCTCAACGCTGGCACCAAATAACAATTATTTAGGTCTAAAACTAATCCCGAAGGTAGATGTAGAGGTAGCGTGCCGACGGCGATCACATCGACTTTGGAACCGTTTCCCACGCGCATCGTCACCTCGTCCTTAGCTAATTTTCGTTTAATCCGTAGTCCCTGTTTCGAGTTACAAATATTAGCAACCGAACCGGTATCAACTACCCAGGTACTACTACAAGCATTAGTAAGGTACACATCAATAACATGTATATCACATATACCTTTGTTCATCTTGCCATCCTTCTTATCCGCCAAATACTTGGGGCAGTTCCGCTTCCAGTGTCCAGTCCCCTTGCAGTAGAAGCACTCAGTTTCAGGCTTGGCTCCAGATTTGGGTTTCTTCGTGGAAGTAGCAACTGACTTGCTATTCTCTTTGAAGTTCCCTTTCTTTCCCTTGCCCTTTTTCTTGAAACTAGTGGTCTTGTTAACCATCAACACTTGATGCTCCTTTTTGATTTCTACCTCCGCAGCTTTGAGCATAGCGAAGAGCTCGGGAATTGTCTTTTGCATCCCTTGCATGTTATAGTTCATCACGAAGCCTTTATAGCTTGGTGGCAGTGATTGAAGAACTCTATCAATAACACTATCCTCGTCAACTTTGCAACCAAGTTGAGTCATATGATTGTAGTACCCAGACATTCTGAGCAAGTGTTCACTGATAGAACTATTCTCCTCCATTTTGCAGCTGTAGAACTTATTGGAAATCTCATATTTCTCAATTCGGGCATTTGCTTGAAATATTAACTTCAACTCCTGGAACATCTCATATGCTCCATGACGTTCAAAACGTCGTTGAAGTCCCGGTTCTAAGCCGTAAAGCATGGCACACTGAACTATCGTGTAGTCATCAGACCGTGATTGCCAGACGTTCAAAGCGTCTGCATCAGCGGAAGGGGGCTTGTCACCTAGCGGTGCTTCAAGGACATAATTCTTCTGTGCATCAATGAGGATAATCCTCAGGTTACGGACCCAGTCCGTGTAATTGCTACCATCATCTTTCAACTTAGCTTTCTCTAGGAATGCATTAAAATTCAAAGGAACGGTAGCACGGTCCATTGATCTACAACGACATAGATATGCAAAACTATCAGGACTAAGTTCATGATAAATTAAAGTTCAATTTAATCATATTAATTTAAAGAACTCCCACTTAGATAGACATCCCTCTAGTCATCTAAATGATCACGTGATCCAAATCAACTAAACCATGTCCGATCATCACGTGAGATGGAGTAGTTTTCAATGGTGAACATCTTATGTTGATCATATCTACTATATGATTCACGCTCGACCTTTCGGTCTCCAGTGTTCCGAGGCCATATCTGTATATGCTAGGCTCGTCAAGTTTAACCCGAGTATTCTGCGTGTGCAAAACTGGCTTACACCCGTTGTATTTGAACGTAGAGCTTATCACACCCGATCATCACGTGGTGTCTCGGCACGACGAACTTTCGCAACGGTGCATACTCAGGGAGAACACTTATACCTTGAAATTTAGTAAGGGATCATCTTATAATGCTACCGTCGTTCTAAGCAAAATAAGAAGCATAATAAGATAAACATCACATGCAATCAAAATATGTGACATGATATGGCCATCATCATCTTGTGCTTTTGATCTCCATCTTCAAAGCACCGTCATGATCACCTTCGTCACCGGCTTGACACCTTGATCTTCATCGTAGCATCGTTGTCGTCTTGCCAACTATTGCTTCCACGACTATCGCTACCGCTTAGTGATAAAGTAAAGCAATTACATGGCGATTGCATTTCATACAATAAAGCGACAACCATATGGTTCTTGCCAGTTGCCGATAACTTTACAAAACATGATCATCTCATACAAAACCGTATAACTCATCATGTCTTGACCATATCACATCACAACATGCCCTGCAAAAACAAGTTAGACGTCCTCTACTTTGTTTGTTGCAAGTTTTATGTGGCTGCTACGGGCTTAGCAAGAACCGTTCTTACCTACGCATACAAAACCACAACGATGTTTCGTCAAGTATGTGCTGTTTTAACCTTCACAAGGACCGGGCGTAGCCACACTTGATTCAGCTAAAGTGAGAGAGACAGACACCCGCCAGTCACCTTTAAGCAACGAGTGCTCGTAATGGTGAAACCAGTCTCGCGTAAGCGTACGCGTAATGTCGGTCCGGGCCGCTTCATCTCACAATACCGCCGAAGCAAAGTATGACATGCTGGTAAGCAGTATGACTAGTATCGTCCACAATCTCATTGTGTTCTACTCGTGCATATCATCTATGCATAGACCTGGCTCATGATGCCACTGTTGGGGAACGTAGTATTTTAAAATTTTCCTACGATCACGCAAGATCTATCTACCAGATGCATAGCAACGAGAGGGGAGAGTGTGTCTACGTACCCTCGTAGACCGGGAGCGGAAGCGTCAAGTCACGCGGTTGATGTTGTCGAACTTCTTCGCGATCCAACCGATCAAGCACCGAACGTACGGCACCTCCGCGTTCAGCACACGTTCAGCTTGATGACGTCCCACGAGCTCTTGATCCAGTTGAGCTTCACGGGAGAGTTTCGTCAGCACGACGGCGTGGTGACGGATATGATGTGTTCACCGGCGCAGGGCTTCGCCTAAGCTCCGCGACGGTATGACCGAGGTGTGATTCTGTGGAGGGGGGCACCGCACACGGCTAAAACAATTCAACTTGTGTGTCTTTGGGTGCCCCCCTGCGCCCGTATATAAAGGAGCAGGGGAGGGAGGCCGGCCGGCCCTTCCTGGTGCGGCTAGGGAGGGAGTCCTACTAGGAATAGGATTGCAATCCTATTCCTAGTAGGATTCACCGAAAGGAAGAAGGGGGAAAGGAATAGGAGAGGTGGCGCCCCCCAATCCTAGTCCAACTAGGAACCCTAGGTGGGGGCGCCGGCCAGCCCTATGGGCTGCCTCTCTCTTTCCCTTTAGGCCCACTATGGACCATTCCCTCTCGTAGGGGGTTCCGGTAACCCCCTCCGACATTCCCGATAAATCCGAAACTTTTCCGGTATACTTCCGGTGTCCGAATATAGCCGTCCAATATATCAATCTTTATGTCTCGGACATTCCGAGACTCCTCGTCATGTCCGTGATCTCATCCGGGACTCCGAACTACCTTCGTTACATCAATACACATAAACTCATAATACCGATCGTCATCAAACGTTAAGCGTGCGGACCCTACGGGTTCGAAAACTATGTAGACATGACCGAGACTCATCTCCGGTCAATAACCAATAGCGGAACCTGGATGTTCATATTGGCTCCTACACATTCTACGAAGATCTTTTATCGGTCAGAACCGCATAACAACATACGTTGTTCCTTTTGTCAAACGGTATGTTACTTGCCCGAGATTCGATCGTCGGTATCTTTATACCTAGTTCAATCTCGTTACCGGGAAGTCTCTTTACTCGTTCCGTAACACATCATCTCGTGACTAACTCATTAGTCTTTTGCTTGCAAGGCTTATTATGATGTGTGTTACCGAGAGGGCCCAGAGATACCTCTCCGACACTCGGAGTGACAAATCCTAATCTTGATCTATGCCAACACCACGAATACTTTCGGAGACACCTGTAGAGCATCTTTATGATCACCCAGTTACGTTGTGACGTTTGATAGCACACAAGGTGTTCCTACGGTATTCGGGAGTTGCATAATCTCATAGTTATAGGAACATGTATAAGTCATGAAGAAAACAATAGCAGTTAAACTAAACGATCATAGTGCTATGCTAACGGATGGGTCTTGTCCATCACATCATTCTCCTAATGATGTGATCCCGTTGATCAAATGACAACTCATGTCTATGGCTAGGAAACATAACCATCTTTGATCAATGAGCTAGTCTAGTAGAGGCATACTAGGGACATACTGTTTTGTCTATGTATCCACACATGTACTAAGTTTCCGGTTAATACAATTCTAGCATGAATAAAAGACATTTATCATGATATAAGGAAATACAAATAACATCTTTATTATTGCCTCTAGGGAATATTTCCTTCACAACTACCACCCTTTTTACATTTTTACCCTCACCTGCGTTGCCACCTGTCGTTGACCCCTTGAGCCTATAAAAGGAGGCCCATGCGCAACATAGAGGGGGTTCCGATTCCGGTTAGACATTCGAACACTCTCACGCTCGGTCCGTAGCTTCCAGCGCTCCCGAGCCAAGAACTCAATACAAACCAAAGCAGGAGTAGGGTTTTACGCATCCGTGCGGCCCGAACCTGGGTAAACTGCTCATGTGCTCGCCTCGATCTGCTCTCTGGGCATCCTTCGCCCCCTTGCCGTACCGAAAAGGGGCTCTGGTCCCATAGGTGCTCATGGGCGATCAGTTTCCCCGACATAGTCCATCGAATCTTTACCCAAAACTTGAAAACTTCACAACACAAAACTTAACAGAAAACTCGTAAGCTCCGTTAGTATAAGAAAAGAAAACCACCACTTAGGTACTGTTGTGAACTCATTCTAAATTCATATTGGTGTAATATCTACTGTATTCCAACTTCTCTATGGTTCATACCCTCCGATACTACTCATAGATTGATCAAAATAAGCAAACAACACACGAAAAACAGAATCTGTCAAAAACAGAACAGTTTATAGCAATCTGTAACTTTCGAATACTTCTGTAACTCTAGAAATTCTGAAATAATATTTTGGACATGAGGAATTTTTATATTGATCATCTGCAAAAAGAATCAACTAAAAACACTCTCCAGTAAAAAATGGTAGCTAATCTCATGAGCCCTAAAGTTTCTGTTTTTACAACATGATCACATAAACTTCACCCAAGTCTTCCCAAAGGTTCTACTTAGCACAAACACTAATTAAAACACAAAACCACATCTAAATAGAGGCTAGATGCATTATTTATTACTAAACAGAAGCAAAAATCAAAGAACAAAAATAAAATTGGGTTGCCTCCCAATAAGCGCTAGCGTTGAATGCCCCTAGCTAGGCATGACGATTTCAATGATGCTCGCATAAAAGATAAGAATTGAAACATAAAGAGAGCATAATGAAGAATATAACTAGCAAATTTAAGTCTAACCCACTTCCTATGCATATGGATTTTGTGAGCAAACAACTTATGGGAATGATAATCAACTAGCATAGGAAGGGAAAACGAGCATAACTTCAAGATTTTAAGCACATAGAGAGGAAACTTGATATTATTGCAAATTTGCAATATGTAGAAGCATATGTTCCTCTCTCATAATAATTTTAAGTAGCATCATGAATGAATTCAACAACATAACCATCACATAAAGCATTCTTTACATGATCCCCAAGCATATAAATTTTATTACTCTCCACATAAGCAAATTTCTTCTCATGAGTAATAGTGGGAACAAACTCAACAAAATAATTATCATGCGAGGCATAATCCAATTGAAAACTAAAGTCATGATGAAAAGTTTCATGGTTATCATTATTCTTAATAGCATACAAGTCATCACAATAATCATCATATATAGCGACTTTGTTCTCATAATCAATTGGAACCTCTTCAAAATAGTGGATTCATCACTAAATAAAGTCACGACCTCTCCAAATCTATTTTCATAAATATTATCATCATAAATAGTACTTGGGCACAAACATTTTAGTGCCAAACATTTTAATGCATTCTTTTTCTAGTACTTGGGAACAATTTTCCTATCCATCATTTTCATGAAAGATATTAAAAAGATGAAGCATATGAAGTAACCTTAATTCTATTTTTTGTAGTTTTCTTTTATGAACTAAACTAGTGATAAAACGAGAAACTAAAAGATCCGATTGCAAGATCTAAAGATATACCTTCAAGCACTCACCTCCCCGGCAACGGCGCCAGAAAAGAGCTTGATGCCTACTACACAACCTTCTTCTTGTAGACGTTGTTGGGCCTCCAAGTGCAGAGGTTTGTAGGACAATAGCAAATTTCCCTCAAGTGGATGACCTAAGGTTTATCAATCCATGGGAGGCGTAGGATGAAGATGGTCTCTCTCAAACAACCCTTCAACCAAATAACAAAGAGTCTCTTGTGTCCCCAACACACCCAATACAATGATAAATTGTATAGGTGCACTAGTTTGGCGAAGAGATGGTGATACAAGTGCAATACGGATGGCAGATATAGGTTTTTGTAATATGAAAATATAAAAACAGCAAGGTAACTAATGATAAAAGTGAGCATAAACGGTATTGCAATGCTTTGAAACAAGGCCTAGGGTTCATACTTTCACTAGTGCAAGTTCTCCCAACAATAATAACATAATTGGATCATATAACTATCCCTCAACATGCAACAAAGAGTCACTCCAAAGTCACTAATAGCGGAGAACAAACGAAGAGATTATGGTAGGGTACGAAACCACCTCAAAGTTATTCTTTCTGATCGATCTATTCAAGAGTCCGTAGTAAAATAACACGAAGCTATTCTTTCCGTTCGATCTATCTTAGAGTTCGTACTAGAATAACACCTTAAGACAGAAATCAACCAAAACCCTAATGTCACCTAGATACTCCATTGTCACCTCAAGTATCCGTGGGCCTGATTATATGATATGCATCACACAATCTCAGATTCATCTATTCAACCAACACAAAGAACTTCAAAGACTGCCCCAAAGTTTCTACCGGAGAGTCAAGACGAAATCGTGTGCCAACCCCTATGCATAGATTCCCAAGGTCACGGAACCCGCAAGTTGATCACCAAACCATACGTCAAGTGAATCGAAGAATACCCCATTGTCACCACGGGTATCCCACGCAAGACATACATCAAGTGTTCTCAAATCCTTAAAGACTCAATCCGATAAGATAACTTCAAAGGGAAAACTCAATCCAACACAAGAGAGTAGAGGGGGAGAAACATCATAAGATCCAACTATAATAGCAAAGCTCACGATACATCAAGATCGTGCCATCTCAAGAACACGAGAGAGAGAGAGAGAGAGATCAAACAAATAGCTACTGATACATACCCTCAGCCCCGAGGGTGAACTACTCCCCCACTTCATGGAGAGCATCTGGATGATGAAGATGGCCACCGGAGAGGGATTCCCCCTCCTGCAGGGTGCCATAACGGGTCTAGATAGGTTTTCGGTGGCAACAGAGGCTTTCGGCGGCGGAACTCCTGATCTAGGTTATTTTCTGGAGGTTAATGTATATATAAGAGGCGTTGGAGTCGGGAACAATTAAGGGGGGGGGGTCCCCGAGGCAGCCACGAGATAGGGGGGCGCGCCCAGGGGGGTTGGTGCGCCCCCACCCTCGTGGGCAGCCCGGGACTCCCCTGGTCCATCTCCTGTACTCCTTGGGCTTCTTCTGGTCCAAAAACATCCTCCGTTGAGTTTCAGGTCAATTGGGCTCCGTTTTGTATTCCTTTTCTGCGATACTCAAAAACAAGGAAAAACAGAAACTGACACTGGGCTCTGGGTTAATAGGTTAGTCCCAAAAATCATATAAAAGTGTATATTAAAGCCCATTAAACATCCAAAACAGATAATATAATAGCATGGAATAATAAAAAATTATAAATACGTTGGAGACATATCAGAAGCTCGTATACGTAACTATTATGTATACCCTGGTATCCAATGTTTTGTTAGTAGCCTTCGATCCCGCACGCAGCGGTGTTTTGGTGATTGTCAAAAGGGCGAGCGTGCACTCTGGTAGGGCCTAGAGCCGAATAACTGTGATGGCCTCGGAAATTACCGCCACCACATTTTGAGTGCGAAAAGGAAGTGGTTTGTGAAAGGTATGATTCAGTGCTCTGGAAGAGAAAGGGTTTTGACTTGCACATTCGATAGGAAATAATGGCCGTGGTTTTGATTATTATTCCAACGTTGACTACTCTGAGGCTCGTGGAGGTCTCATTAAATGCAGGCCTGGGTTATTGTTGTTTTTGCCCGCGGTCATCCTTATCTTTGTGTCTATAAAAGGGGCTTCCCGGGGCAGATATGAGCTCCACCACCTCTAAAGCCATCACCACGTTCTCCATTGTTTCCGCCGTCATGATGTCCTCGCGTCGTTCTTCTACTTGTCGCTTCCCTCCTCTTTCTTTCACCTTTCTTTGCCCCATCTGCCGCTCTTGGCTGGAGATGAGCTTGCTTAGTTTGGTCCCAGCCAACATTGTCAGGGCGCCGCCGCCTCTCCCTTGTCCTCCCCTAGGGGTGCGTCGCCCGTTATTCCTTTAGGGGGTTCGGGTGGCATGCTACTTATGAGCTGCATTGGGATTTCGCCAAAGAGGAACGGATGATGCATTACAATAGAGATAAGTATTTCCCTCAGTTATGAAATCAAGGTTATCAATCCAGTAGGAGAATAAAGCAACACTATATAAACAACACCTGCACACAAACAACAAATACTTGCAACCTAACGCGTAGAAGGGTTGTCAATCGCTCAACGGTTACGAGCAAGATTAAAAAATATAGTTTTTGATAGATAGATCATACAAAAACACAAACTAAAATAAATTAAATAAATTTGCTGCAAGGTATTTTTGGTTTTAATATAAGATAGAAAATAGACGCAAGGGCCATAGTTTTCACTAGAGGCTTATCTCGAGAAATATCATATAGTGGGTAGACAAATTACTGTTGGGAATAGACAGAAAGCAAATAATTATGAAGATATCCAAGGCAATGATCATGTATATAGGCATCACGTCCGAGACAAGTAGACCGAAATGATTTTGCATCTACTACTATTACTCCACACATCGAGTGTATTAAGTTCATGAAAGAACGGAGTAACGCCTTAAGCAAGATGACATGACGTAGATAAGATAAACTCACAGATGAAATAAATCCCCCTTAATAGCAATGATACATGCGTGTTATATCTCTTTCTGTCACTAAGATTGAGCACCGCAAGATCGAACCCATCACAAAGCACCCCTTTCCATGACAAGATAAATAAATCTAGTTGGGCAAACCAAATCAATAAATCGGAGAAGAAATATGAGGCTATAATAATCATGCATAAAATAGTTCAGAGAAAACTCAAATAATATTCATGGATAGATCTGATCATAAACTCATAATTCATCGAATCCCAACAAACACACCGCAAAAAGTCATTACATCAACAGATCTCCAAGAACATTAAGGAGAACATTGTATTAAAGATCAAAAAGAGAGAGGAAGCCATCTAGCTACTAACTACGGACCCATAGGTCCATGGTAAACTACTTACGCATCATTGGAGGGACAACAAGGATGATGAAGAACCCCTCTATGATCGTTTCCCCCTCTGACAGAGTGCCGAAAAAGGCCTCTAGATTGGATCTCGTGGTTCTGGAACTTGCAGTGGCGAAAAAAGTATTTCCTGGACTCCCTGGTAGGTTTTGGGATTTTAGAGTATTTATAGAGGTGGAGGTAGGTCAAAGGGAGGCTCGTGGGCCCCACTACGCACTAGGGCGTGCAAGAGGCCCCTAGCGTGCCTTGGTGCTTAGTGGCCCACTCCTTCATCTTTTGGTTCCTTTTTGAAGCTTCCAGGGTCCCTTATCGCCAAAAAAATCTCCAAAAAGTTTGGTATTTGGACTTTGTTTGGTACTGATATTATGCAAAGCAAAAAAATTTAGCAAAAATAGCAAGTGACAGTGGGCACTAAGTTAATAGGTTAGTCCCAAAAACTGATATAAAGTTGCTTGTAAATGTATATAAAACATCCAAGATTGATAATATAATAGCTTGGAGCAAAAAAGTTATAGATACGTTGGAGATGTATAAAGCATCCCCAAGCTTAATTCCTGCTCTTCCTCGAGTAGGTATATGATACAATTTTTTTAAGTGGTGCTACCTAACATATTCATCATATATTCTTTTCTTTGTATCATGGACATTTGGACTTGAATGATTCAAACCCATAATCTATAATTTGACATGAAGACACCAATACTCAAGCATATTAACAAACAACCATGTCTTTCAAAATATCAACGCTAAAGGAAGTTATCCCTAGCCCATTATGCACAATCAATGATTCATTCATGAAACACACTCAAATATTAACTACATCCAATACACAAGTATGACAACAGTGTTTCCTAGTTGGTGATTTATAAGAGAAGATGGAGGCTCAATAAAAATAAAAACTGCATAAAAGTAATAGATAGGCCCTTCGCAGAGGGAAGCAGAGATTTGTGCCAGAGCTCATAGCTTAAATTAAGAGATAAAATTATTTTGAGAGGCATGCTTTTCCTGTCAACGAAAATGGCTGAGAATTCCACAATATCTTCCATGCTAGACAAATTATAGGCGGTTCCCAAACAAAAAGTAAAGTTTATTTTCTTTCAACTATTCTTTCACAATCCATGGCTAGCCGTATCCAAGGGTGTTTTCCATACCAACACTTTCCAAGGAATTTATTATCATAGTATTTTTTTCATTTTAGGACTGGGCATCCCTATTACCCGCCAAACTCTCATGCAATGAAAAGTGAATAAACAATCATCGTGAGAATAAAATACCTAGGATGGAAAATATTGGCCACCCCCTGCCGCTTCATGAGCGGTACATGCACACAAAATGGAAATTAATTTTGAAAATTAGAGTTGGCACATACAAATTTACTTGGAACCGTTGGAAATATGCCCTAGAGGCAATAATAAAATGGTCATTATTATATTTCCTTGTTCGTGATAATTGTCTACTGTTCATGCTATAATTGTATTAACCGAAAACCGTAATACATGTGTGAGTACATAGACCACAACATGTCCCTAGTGAGCCTCTAGTTGACTAGCTCGTTGATCAATAGATGGTTATGGTTTCCTGACCATGGACATTAGATGTGGTTGATAATGGGATCACATCATTAGGAGAATGATGTGATGGATAAGACCCAATCCTAAGCATAGCACAAGATCATGTAGTTTGTTTGCTAGAGCTTTTCTAATGTCAAGTATCATTTCCTTAGACCATGAGATTGTACAAATCCTGGATACCATAGGAATGCTTTGGGTGTATCAAACATCAAAACATAACTGGGTGACTATAAAGGTGCACTACAGGTATCTCCGAAAGTGTCTGTTGGGTTGGCACGAATCGAGACTGGGATTTGTCACTCCGTATGACGGAGAGGTATCTCTGAGCCCACTCGGTAATGCATCATCATAATGAGCTCAATGTGACTAAGAAGTTAGTCATGGGATTATGTGTTACAGAACGAGTAAAGAGACTTGCCGGTAACGAGATTGAACAAGGTATGGAAATACCGACGATCGATTCTCGGGCAAGTAACGATATACCGATGGACAAAGGGAATTATATACGTGATTGATTGAATCCTCGATATCGTGGTTCATCCGATGAGATCATCGTGGAACATGTGGGAGCGAATATGGGTATCCAGATCCCTCTATTGGTTATTGGCCGGAGAGGTGTCTCGGTCATGTCTGCATGGTTCCTGAACCCGTAGGGTCTACACACTTAAGGTTCAGTGACACTAGAGTTGTAATGGGAATTGTATGTGGTTGCCGAAAGTTGTTCGGAGTCCTGGATGAGATCCCGGACGTCACGAGGAATTTCGGAATGGTCCGGAGGTGAAGATTTATATATGGGAACTCCAGTTTCAGTCGTCGGAAAAGTTTCAGGGGTTATCAGTATTGTACCGGGACCACCGAAAGGGTTCCGAGGCTCCACCGGGAGGGGCCACCTGCCCCGGGGGATCAAGTGGGCTGAATACGGGTGGGAATCAACCCCCTAGTGGGCTGGTGCGCCCCCAAGGGGCCCAAGGCGCCTAGGGTTAAAGCCCTAGGGGTGGGGGCGCCCCCCACCAACTTGGGGGGCAAGAACCCCCCTTGCCCCCCTCTAGATGCATCTAGGGGGCCGGCCCCCTCTCCCATGCTCCCTATATATAGAGGAGGTGTGGGAGGGTGGCCACACCTTTTCCCCTGATGCAACCCTTCCCCTCCTACACCTCTTCGTCCTCCGTAGTGCTTAGCGAAGCTCTGCCGGAGAACCACGAGTTCCACCGCCGCCACGCCATCGTGCTACCGGAGCTCTCCCTCAACTTCTCCTCCCCCCTTGCAGGATCAAGAAGGAGGAGACGTCCCCGGGCTGTACGTGTGTTGAACGTGGAGGCGCCGTCCGTTCGGCACTAGATCAGATCTTCTGCGATTTGAATCGCCGCGAGTACGACTCCGTCAACCGCGTTCTTTGCAACGCTTCCGCTTAGCGATCTTCAAGGGTATGAAGATGCACTCCCTCTCTCTCATTGCTAGCATCTCCTAGATTGATCTTGGTCACACGTAGGATTTTTTTGAATTATTACTACGTTCCCCGACATGAACGACATGGAAATACCGCATATAGGTAGGTATGGTGGACTCATCTGGCATAACTTTGGGTTTAAGGAGTTGGATTCACAAGTAGTATTCCCACTTAGTACAAGTGAAGGCTAGCAAATAGATTGAGAAGCAACCAACCAAAAAACAAAAACGGTCATAAACACACACTGAACATGATACAACCACAATTGCTCTTCAAACAATGTCACTTATTAAAGGATTGCCTGCCGAAGATAATTACGTGCCAAAAGTATTTCTGTTGGGTGGAGATGATAAGGCGGTTAAAACGTTGGTTGCTGGCATGGAAAACCATTGTACAATACAAAGGATGGATCCGTATGGGCTTTGGCCAACGTACATAGCTGTGTTTTCATGGACATATGTATTAGGGAATCAAAGATCATGTACACATGCAAGTGGGCCTAATCAGAAATTATTTAAAAACCAAGTTATGTACATGCATGAAAAAGAACAGGAGGTTCTTGTCCAGAACTTGGGGTAGGCGCACAAATTAAGCAAGAAGGAAATACAGAGAGAATTTTCATTCATCTTCTTGCCTCATAAGAGAAAGAGTAATGGAAGGATTTCCTGCCCATTTAAGTTGTTAAGCCTGAAGGATTCTGAATGGGGGCCACCAGCAGAAGATGCACGCCAAGAAATAAACATTACTAGAGTCCTAGATACTTCAAGTATACCATGGTGGAGTCGTAACTTATTTTGTGTGCGTGAGATATACTAGGAGTTAATGGGTCGGTCACCTTGTTGATCAAGTTAGGAGGATTGGTTACTACTACAAAACCAAGTCGGTGCATCATGAAAAAGGCAGGTTATATTTTTATGAATATACACTATGTGTTTTTAGGGTAAATACATGTATTGAGTTTTGGGGGAAGTTGTCTAATAATCCCTAAGTTTTGGAGGAAGCTTTAGAAAACCTCCATGTTGTGATTTTTCTATGAGGAAATTGTTTTGTGCGTGAGTATCGTCGTCGAGATTGTTTTTCTCGTGCTGAGCCGCAAGGTTCAAACCCTCTATTTCGTGTACATCGCGTGTGCGGGTGAGAGGCTGCTGATATTGATGGTTGAGTGTCGTGGAAGAGTGGGACACAACAACAGACCGGATCTCACCATCGAGGTTCGGTCTATATCAGGTGGTATTTAGAGCATCAGGTTGTCCACGGCACTATGGTGAAGATGATGTGTGCATCATCATATAGTAAGTTAAGCTATGGATTTCAGTTGGAGGAGCAAGGACACTGGGCCGAGATTTTTCACACCCGTGTGGTGGTGAGAGAGAGAGATCATGTGCCTTGACGATCGATCATATGAATTTGATCAACACAGTGAGCATCGAGATGGTGAAGAAGCTGGCGCTACCAAGGACACCACGTCCACAATCGTAATTGTTCTGTTGGGGTCATGAAGAGCTCACTGTCACGCACCAAACCAAGGTACCATTTATGTTAGGAAGTAATTTTTGCGAGGTTTTGTGCGATGTGATTCCGGTACCGCTGATTTCATGCCACTTGTTGCCGGGCAAGCCATGGGTACAAAGAGCACGATGTTGCATATGATTGCCAAACACACAATTATACCGTCAAGAAGGGTAAGAAGTGTGACCTTGTGCCCATGGGTGAGGGGCGTTTTATTGCATGGAGAAAAGAACATCAAGGTAAAATGAAAGAGGAGGAATAAGAAAAGAATAAGATGGTCGAAGCTGCTGAAATTTTTACTATCATCGTTTAGTCTACAAATAAAAATATTGTTGAAGAGATCAACTCAAAACTGAGGACAGTTTCACTTCAAGGGGTAGAGAATGATACAACCACGATCGCTCTTCAAACAACGTCACTTATTAAAGGATTGGTTTCCGAAGATAATTACGTGCCAAAAGTATTTCCATTGGGTGGAGATGACAAGGAGGTTAAAACGTTGGTTGCTGGCATGGAAAAACATTGTACAATACAAATGATGGATCCGTATGGGCGTTGGCCAACATACATAGCTGTGTTTTCATGCATATATGTATTAGGGAATCAAAGACCCGTATTGAGTTTTGGGGGAAGCTGTCTAAAAATCCCTAAGTTTTGGAGGAAGCTTTAGAAAACCTCTGTGTTGCGATTTCTCTATGAGGAAATTGTTTTGCGCGTGAGTATCATCGTCAAGATTGGTTTTCTCGTGCTGAGCCGTAAGGTTCAAAACCTCTATTTCGTGTCCATCGCATGTGCGGGCGATAGGTTGCTGCTATTGGTGGTGGAGTGTCGTGAAAGATCGGGCTGCAACAACAGATCGGATCTCACCATCGAGGTCCAGTCTATATCAGAACATAATTAACACCGAATAATGCACCATAAGTAGGATATAATTTCATTGCATAACTATTGACTTTACGTGCATGCATAGGGAATCACAAACCTTAACACCAATATTCTTACTAAAGCTTAATTACTCATCAACATGACTCACATATCACTATCTCCATATCGCAAAACTATTGCTAGGAATCAAGTTTATAATAGCCAATGATCATCATGAAAGAAAGATGACATTGGATATGTGAGTCATGTTGATATGGAGATAGTTATAATATCCAATGTCATCTTTCTTCTTCTTTTCCATAGATGTTTTTTCATCACGACAAATATAACATGAAACACATTATCCATAGAAATTTTAGCATTAACAAGTTGCCCATCTGTAAATCCCCCTTGATTACCGGCTATAATCCACGAATATTGTTGATTAACATCATTGAAAACTTATTGGATCATACTCAAATGAGGAACTTTCTTTTTGAAGGTTGGTATCAAAGATGTGATCAATGCAAGAAAATACCTTAACAAATAATCACTATTATAAAGGATTTCTTGTATTACTGGTTTTTCATGGTTCATACCATAAAAATCAAAGATCTCCCTAGCTTTCCGCACGATGTGATCAAACTCATTCATAAGGACACGGGTAGCTATATTTTTAGCTCTAGGATCTTTTATAACAGGTGACTCATAAAACAAGATTTGCAAGGTAGGATGAGTGCGAATAAATCTTCTCTCAAGTTTAAGAACAAGTGAGGAAATAGCTTTTGCATAAGTTTTAGTTCTTTTAAGTATAGGAGCATCATCACAAGTCAAAGTTCCAATGCTATTAAGAACTCTTGGATGACACTTTTCCTATAAGATTCACTTGTCCCAAAACAAATTTTTTAGCATAAATATTAGTGGAACTTCCAATTTTAGGAGTTCTACCATCATCTGTTTCTGCCATACCAAAATCACTCATGATGATTTCCAAAGCAAGAGAACAAGGAAACACACAAAAAGACAAACGGAGAATATTTTTGTATTTTTGTAAAAACTTTTTAGAAGTGCGGGGGAGATGAAAACGAGAGGCAAATGGCAAATAAAGTCAATGCAAGGAGATGAAAGTTTATGCGTAGGTACTTGATAGATGCTGATGACGTCTCCCTGATGGCCCACAAGTATAGGGGATCAATCATACTCCTTTTGATAGGTAAGAGTGTCGAACTCAACGAGGAGCAGAAGGAAATGACAAGCAGTTTTAAGCAAGGTAATTTCTGCAGGAACTGAAATTGTCGGTAACAGGTAGTTTTATAGCAAGATAATTTATAACGAGCAAGTAATAGTAACAGTAACAAAAGTGCAGCAAGGTATCCCAATCCTTTTTGTAGCAAAGGACAGGCCGAAACAGACTCTTATAATAAGCAAATCATTCTTGAGGACACATAGGAATTCCATCTAGTCACTTTCATCATGATTGTTTGATTCGCGTTCGCTACTTTGATAAATTGATATGTGGGTGGACCAGTGCTTGGGTGTTGTTCTTACTTGAACAAGCCTCCCACTTATGATAAACCCCTCTCGCAAGCATCCGCAACTACGAAACAAGAATTAAGATAAAATCTAGCAATGACATTAAACATATGTATCCAAATCAGACCCTTACAAAATAGCACATAAACTAGGGTTTAAGATTCTATAACTCTAGCAACCCATCATCTAATAACTACTCCACAATGCATTCCCTTAGGCCCAAATATGGTGAAGTGTCATGTCATCGATGTTCACATAACACCACTAAGGGAATCAACAACATACATATCATCAAAATATCGAACGAATACCAAATTCACTTGATTACTTATGACAAGACTTCTCCCATGTTCTCAAGAACAAAAGTAACTACTCACAAAACATATTCATTCAAGATCAGAGAGGTATTAAATATAATAATAGATCTGAACATATGATGTTCCACCAAATAAACCAACTAGCATCAACTACAGGATGTAATCAACACTACTAGTCACCCACATGTACCAATATGAGGATTTGATACATAGATTGAACACAAGAGATGAACTATGGTTTTGAGATGAGATGGTGCTGGTGAAGATGTTGATGAAGATTGATCCTCCCATGATGAGAGGGTTGTTGGTGATGATGATGGATTCGATTTCCCCCTTCCGGAGGGAAGTATCCCCGGCAGAATCTATCTGCCAGAGAGCAAAAGAGCTCTTGCCCAAGTTCCGCCTCGAGACGGCGGCGCTCCGTCCCGAAAGTCTTCTCCTTATTTTTCTAGGGAAAATGTCCTTATATACCAGAAGTTGGGCACCAGAGGCTGGCCAGGGGGCCCAGTACCCACCAATGTTGGGGATATCGCTTATCGGGAACTTATCGGTCGACCCATGATAAGGGATAAATCGGCTAGTTTATCGGCATATCGGCCGATTTATCGCCATACCGGCTCATTTATCGGCCGATTTATCTTATCGGCCAGACAACGGTAAGCGATAAATCGGCCGATTTATCGGCATATCGGAAGATATCTTGA
>LR738710.1:94299601-94381180 GCA_902687465.1 Secale cereale | reverse complement strand
GGGGCTGGCACGCCTGGTGCTTGGTGGGCACCTAGGTGGCCCGTTCTGGTGTTTCTTCTCTCCCATATTTTTTATATATTCCAGAATAAATCTCCATAAAACTTCAGCTCATTTGGAGATGTGCAGTATGTCGGATTCATGGCTCCGCAAAACATGTTAAGTTCGAACACAGGGGCGTGAACGAAGATCTCTCCCAGTCTCGTCTACCTAGCGCCTCGCTCTCGTCGCGGTGGAAGGATTCAAGCAAACAACGAACATAACACACAAGAGTTTATCCAGGTTCGCGCCACCGCGTGGTGTAAGACCCTACTTCCTGCTTGGGGGATTAGCCTCGGGCGAGCTGGGATACAAGGTAGTACAATGGTTCCTGAGCTCAGGAGGTGAGCTCAGGAGGGTCAGGAGGCTAGTGTTCTTGCTCCTTGTGTGGTGGATGAGTGTATGAGTCGATCCCTTCACAGTGGGAATCCTAGCTACTTATATAGGCGGCCAGGGTCCTCTTCCCCCAAAATGTTTAGGCGGGAAGGGATCCCACAACGGCCATTTTTGAGCGGGAACACAAGGACGTTCTTATCCTGACAAAAGCAGTCTTCGCCTGCAAAAGGATGAGGCGGTGACACGGTGGTGGGCTCGACGGTGACATCGTCCTTGTCATCCTTGCGGTCTTCGGTCTTGTTGCACCAAGTAGGAAAACTTTGCCTCGCTCCTTGGGAACCAATGGCTGCGCTGTCCCCTTTGCACCGAAATGGCAACTGTGCCGCTGGCGGATGCTGGCACCCGCTGGCGTGGTGCGTCACTGCTGACATCACTGCCTCCTCCTGAGGCTGGCTCAGTCTTGGATTCTCCGCCCCTCCGGAGCGCCTTGCTGAGGCCGCTCCCGAGGAGGTCTTGACGTCGTTCTCCTCGCGAGGCTTGGCCCCCTCGCGAGGGTCTTGGACAGCTGGTCGATCAGCTGGGCCGTACCAGGCTGCTTGTAGGAGCGTGTCGCGGCCCGCTGACATGCAAGTCTGGATACCCTGGTTCCCAGGACGCCGACAGTAGCCCCTGAGCCCAAGGCGCGCGCGGAGTTGGCTTCAGGGAAAAACCTTCGTCGAGGACGAAACACCGCGGGCCCCAAAAAGGCTGCGGGCCAGGCTGGCGCGTGACGGTTGGATGGGAAATGGGCGACTCCACTTCCCACGCAATCTTGGCAATCGTGCAACTTGACAACTCCTTGGCGCGGGCGGCGGGGCCATTATGGCTGCGCGCGAGTGGCCGCCAGTTGATCTTCTTGGCCTATAAATGGGGGGTGAGGCACTACGCCTCTCACTTGACTGTCGCAGGCCGATCCCCACTGCTGCCATTGCTCCTAGGGCTCCATGGCGCCGATTCGCAGGTTCTCGGCTGCGGAGAAGGGGAAGAGCCCGATGGTAGAGCCTGAGTGGCTCCCCTCGAAGAAGAGGCGCCGTAGTTCTCCGAGTGCATTCCTGATACCGTCAGACGCCCGCACATTGTGCATGCGGGTGCCACCAGGATTTCCGCTTCCCTTGTATGCTCCAGCGGCAGGCAAACGGAGCGGGGGCGACGACAAGGGTGGCGCCATCAGTCGTCCGGAGATACGGGCATCTCCTCGCACCCTGCTGTCATCCCATTCTGAGGATGATGCCCACGAGTTCATCATGTGGGCGGGGCCCCTCCACATTCATGGATCCTGCTTCCTCCATTCCCGAGGGAGGTGCTCCCGGCTCGCGACCGGGTGACGATGGAGCTGAAGCACGAGGGGTGTCGCCTTCCTCCTTCGCATGCCGACGTGGAGGTGGTTTCTTCTGGCCTGGTCTTCATGACCCGGGGCTGGGGTGTGGTGCACCGCGCCAGCGCCCCCGCCGGGAGGCACATTCTTCATTTCGCGCTGGATATGATGGGCGCGATGACCTTCAAAGTCTTCGGGGCAGACGGCCTCCGGCTGCCGTGTGATGCGGGGAATGGGCTCGCCGGTGACCATTCCCCATGCCATCAGGGCAGCGAGGCACTCACCATTGGCTATGTCTTCGACTCTCCCGGTAGCAGTTACGCTACCCCTGAGACGACCTCTAGCTCCGACGAGAGCTATGAGCCGCCAAGTCGTCGCCCCTATCGCCGGAGGGACTCGGTGTCCTCCCGGCATCGTCGTTGTTGAAGGAGTTCAGGCCGAGTTCCTTGGGAGCGTCTTCCTTAGCTTAGTTCCTGCGGGGCGTCATGGAGGGCTCCACAAGGGCATGTAAATTCTTGTAATACTTTTGTTATTGTTTGGCGTTATAAACTTATGTCCTGCATGAGACCCTTGTTAGAGTATGACTTTCCCTTCCTTCTATTCCCGCGGTAGCTTAGGGCCCTATGCTTGCGAGACCCAGTCCCGGGACAAGCCTCAGCCTGCGCTGGTATGCCAGGTCACGATGCCGTGGTCAAGGCCAGGAGGTGAGGGGTCCAGGGTCCGGTAAGAGCGCCCGAGGCGTGATGCTCAGGAGGTCCCTCTTGGCATGCAAGCAGCCGCCCACCGGTCCATCGGGAAGGGTTTTCATTCCCTAGCGGATTCGTGATCATAGCAGATGGTGGCGCAGGTACGCGAGTGGGTGCGGCGTTGAAAACTTATCTTAGCAATTCCTGTGGTCGGGTGGTGGTGGTACTTGATTTCATGTTGCCCTTCCCTTGGGGCAAGGTTTTGCGTCCAGGTGCCTTCATGAGGAGGCGGCGATGACCGGTCCCGAGGCTCTGGGGACAAAGGTCACAGGGCCGGTGGAGATGTTTCTCTGGGCCGCTACCATCGCAGCCGAAGAGGGGAAGACCGGTAATGCTGCGCTCGGCGATGCCTAGTCCGTTCCTGTTTAGTGAGAGAAGTGCGAGTGCCTGAAGGAGGCGTAAGAACTTTGCTTGAATTTGAAAAACTTGGCATTATTGTAATAGCTAGATGATTTCCATGCTTGCTTCCTTTCATGTTTGCTTAGGTGCTCTCCGTCGGCAGGGCCCAACCCCGCGCATACCTCGACCGCCATTGAGCCCTCTGGATGACCGGGGTTATCGTAGTAACTAGACTCACCGTTGAGCCCTCCGGATGACCGGGGTTACCGTAGTAACTAGACTCGCCATTGAGCCCTCCGGATGACCGGGGTTACCGTAGTAACTAGACTCGCCGTTGAGCCCTCCGGATGACCAGGGTTACCGTAGTAACTAGACTCACCGTTGAGCCCTCCGGATGACCAGGGATACCGTAGTAACTAGACTCAAGGGATGAGGGGCTACGTGGCTAGTGAGGCCCTTGGGTCACGATGCCCAAGGGTCCCCCTTGACGTTCAAGCGATCCCGTTTTCATTCTACATCGGCAGGGCCCAACCCCGCGCATACCTTGATCACCATTGAGACCTCCGGATGACAGGGGTTATCATCATAACTAGACTCAAGGGATGAGGGGCTACGTGGCCAGTTAGGCCCCTGGGTCGCGATGCCCAAGGGCCCCCCTTGATGTACGAATGACTCTCATGAAGGAGAACGAGCACCATACCTTGCCCACGAGCCTTCGCCTGGGATGGGGGCACGAGAATGCCAGGTGTCTGGGCACCTGGTAGGGTGGCGTCTGCCGGGCGTGACCTGAGCATAGGCCCCGTGCCTAGCCCCCCTTGCGACACCCATCCAAGGAGAAGTTGTGAGCCTCGTGAGCTGAAAAGCTCCCTGAGGTTGGTGTGACCACTGGGGGCCACCCTTAGTTGTTTATAACTAGCGCGAAGCATAGAGCTACCACACTTGCACGAAATGTGGGCATAACCGCGCCTCGGTCGTAGCGGCCAGCGCGGAGCTTGGTGCTTCCACTGGTTCATGGGCATAACCGCTCCTCGGTTGGATCTACCAGCGCGAAGCTTGGTACTTCCACTGGACCGTGGGAGGGAGCCTCCCACCGGGAGAGACTCCGGGGCGTGTACAGCCCCGTCCTAACATGTGGCTTGCACGGTAGGACAGCCAAGGTGTATATGGGCCCTCCTCAGGACGAGCTGAACGACTCTGAGGAAGTTCTCGTGAGCTTATGCATCACTCACGAGACCCTACCCTGAGGCGAGTTGCGCCTGAGTCTTCTTCTGCAAAATGTGAAAAGAGAGGTGCTGTGTCGACCTGCGCCGAGTGCATCTCTAGAGGGTATCACATGAGAAGGCCGCAGCACCAGCGACCCCAAGAGGTGATGTCACGGGAATGGCTCGCGAGACAGAGCTCAGCCACTGGATTTGTCGACGCTGCAGGGACGGACCCGAGCGCAGACGTCGTACCCAGTCTTCTCATGCAACGATCCAAAAGAAAAACAGCCGGTGCGCGGTTCCCCCGTGAGCGAGGCACCTGCCACGGGCCCCCACTTACCCATCCACGATTAGCCCATGCGAGAACAAGGCACCAAGGACCATGGGAGGTGACGTCACGGGAATGGCTCGCGAGACAGAGCTCAGCCCTTGGGTTTATCGATGCTGCAGGGACGGACCCGAGCGCAGACGTCGTGCCAGTCCTTAATCATGGGGCGGTCGCGAGTGGGCTCACAAGGGCTCATGACCTTAGTGGCGGTGAGGACTCCGGGCATGTAGATAATGCAAATGGAAAGAGACATCTAGCCTTGATCATGCAAAAAGGGAGATAACCGCGGGGGAACAGCCCCCAGCGGTCCGAGGATGATGCAGCCCGAGAGGCGCCCTCGTTTGGATACCTGAAGTGTCACCTGATACTTGTCGAAGGAGAGTTGGGGTAGATGAAGACGCGAACTATGCGGGTCGCTCCCGAGGGTCATCGGGCTCCTGAGGCCTAGGGGCTCCAGAGGCTCTCAGTGGCCGCGCGGGTCCGGCTCTCGCTCCGTATGGACCGCCTCCCACAGAGCCTCCCGAGCCCCCAAGGCCTGCTGCGCAAGATGCTGGAACGTGGTAGCTGCATTGTGGAAGCCGAAGAGTACGCGGATGTAGCTGCAGGGGAGGGCCCTCCTCTGACCGACCGCCGTCGGCCAGAAGGGCTCCTGAGAGGCGGCTCGGTTGAGACCTGTGATGTCGACGCAAACGCCGAAGCAGTCGCTTGGGCTGCGAGCAGGTGAACTTGGGGTTGTGTGGTTACGCCCACCGCGGATGAGTCTTGCGTACTGTAGTTCCTCTATGACTTGGTCGATGAAGTCCTGAGCCCCCAGCGTTGAACGGCTCACGCTGGGCTAAAAAAAATGCACATCAAGATGCGCTTGTAGGTGGTGCTGGAGCACCTCCCTTGAGACGCGGGTCAGCTTGGAGACACTCCAGAGGAGAGCCCCCGAGCCCGTCACGAGAGGGGCGTCGAGCGCGCCCCCCTATTCGAGGGTGGAGGGCGCCTCGTCAGCAGGCGCGGGTCCTGAGGCCAGGCTGTCGGGAGCCCCTGCGTCCTGAGGTCCGTTGACGGGTAGGTTCTTCTTCTTCTTGGGGGCGGTCGGCAGGGCGAGGACGGCTCCATCCTCATCGGAGCACTCGATCGCCGCGGTCTGGTAGGCACGCTCCAGGGAACGCACCGCTTCCTTCTCACCGGAGACGATCGTGATGACTCCGCCGCTCCCGGGCATCTTGAGGACGTTGTAGCCATGATGGTTCGCCGCCATGAACTTGGCGAGGGCAGCATACCCTAGGATGGCGTTGTACGGGAGGTGGATGTTGGCGACGTCGAAGTCGATGAGCTCTGTGTGGTAGTTGTCGCGGTCACCAAAGGTGACGGGGAGGCGGACCTGCCCCATCGGGAGTGTGGAGCCATCCGTGACTCCGTAGAATGGCATGGTCGGGTGGAGCGGATCGTAGGGAACCTGGAGCGTCTCGAAGGTCTAGACGGAGATGACGTTGAGCCCTGCTCCGCCGTCGATGAGGGTCTTGGTCACGAGGACGTTGCTGATGGTCGGGGCGCAGAGCATCGGGAGGGCGCCTGGGGCCACAGTGCATTTGAGCTGGTCCTTGGGGTCGAAGGCGATGACTTGCTTGGTCCACCTGAGGTTCCGCGCGGCGTGAGTCCTGGGAAGCGCCGCGTTCACCTCACGGGCAAACTGCTTGAAGGTGCGGTGGGAAGCCGGGGCATGGGCTCCTGCCAAGATGCATGCAACTGCACGCGGCACCTGGAAGCCCCCCAGCTGTTGGATTCAGGGTTCCGCAAAACCCGTTAAGTTTGAACACAGGGGCGTGAACGAAGATCTCTCCCACTCTCGTCTAATTAGCGCCTCACTCTCGTCGCGGTGGAAGGATTCAAGAAAACAATGAACAAAGCACACAAGAGTTTATCCAGGTTTGGGCCACCGCGTGGTGTAAAACCCTACTTCCTGCTTTTGTGGATTAACCTCAGGCAAGCCGGGATACAAGCTAGTACAGAGGTTCTTGGGCTCAGGAGGGTCGGGAGTCTAATGTTCTTGCTCCTTGTATGGTGGCAGAATGTCCGTCCCCCTTGTAGTAGGGGTTCTAGTTACTTATATAGGCGGCCACGGTCCTCTTCCCCCGAAATGTTGAGGCGGGAAGGGATCCCACAATGGCCATATTTGAGCGGGAACACAAGGATGTCCCCGCCTGGACAAAAGCAGTCTTCGCCTGCAAAAGGATCAGGCGATGGTGCAGTGGAGGGCTCGACTATGACATCCTCCTGGCCGTCCTTGCGGTCTTCAGTCTTGTTGCACCAATGAGGAAAACTTTGCCTTGCTCCTCGGGAACTTGCGGCCGCGCTGTCCCCCTTCCACCGAAATGGTAACTGTGCCGCTGGCGCACGCTGGCATCCGCTGGCGCGATGCATCACTTCTGATATCACAGCCTCCTCCTGAGGCAGGCTTGGCCTTGGATTCTCCGCCCCTCCGGAGCACCTTGTCGAGGCTGCTCCTGTGGAGGTCATGACGTTGTTCTCCTCGTGAGGCTTGGCTCCCTCGCGAGGGTCTTTGGGCAACTGGTTGATCAACCGGGCCGTATCAGGCCGTAGTAGGAGCGCGTTGCGGCCTGTAGACAGGCAAGTCTGGGTACCCTGGTTCCCAGTACGCCGACAGTAGCCCTCGGGCCCAAGGCGCGCACGGAGTTGGCTTCGGGGCGAAGCCTTAGTCGAGGACGAAGCGCCGCGGGCCCCAAAGGCTGTGGGCCAGGCTGGCATGCGACGGTTGGATGGGACGTGGACGACCCTGCCCCTCATGTAGTCTTGGTAGTTGTGCGTCTTGCTAATCGCCCGACTGGTAGGGCTTCTTGCTGCCGCCTCTGCTTCCTGCCTCCCAATCACCCCTCTTCTCTGCTTGCCTTCTCTGCCCCCTCCTGCTCGCTGCCATGCTGCGCGGGGCGAAGAAGAGGGGGGACGGCGAGCCTGCCGCGTCACCGCCGGTGCTCGAACCGGCGCTTGGTCGCTCCCCCATGGTGAACCAGGAGGGTCTGGACAAGGTGCGTCGTGCCTTGGCCGACGATACTAACGAGTGGGGACCGACCCGTGTCTGGCTTGCTTCCTGGCCGGTGAGGGAGCTTGGTGCTAACGACATCCAGCTTCATCTCCATGCTATCTTCGGGGGTCTCGTTCCCCCTTTCTCCGCCTTCTTCTACGCAGTGCTCACACATTACCAGATTCGGGCGTTACACCTGGACCCTGGGTCCATCATCCTTCTTTTTGGCTTCGCTTTCCTGTGTGAGGCTTTCGTTGGCGTTTCACCTTCCGTGGCCTTGCTCCGCCACTTCTTCGCTCTTTCCTTGGTTGACCGAGGGCAGCGCTCGGGGTGTGTGTCGTTGCACGCGGTGGAGGCGACCGCTGCCTCCGGAATTGACTTCTCGCTTCATCCAACCACAGAGGGGTTTCGCCGACAATGGGTGTTCGTTGACGCCGTCGCGTACAGCCCCCAATTTCATCTTCCTGATGCACTGGCGGTGCTGAACTCTGGCTGGAGGCATGAAGCCCTTTCGGATCCACGGGCGGAGCCTGTGATGCGCCGACTGACCAACTTGAGGAAGAGCGGGTTGACCCTGGCGATGGTGATGAGGGACTTCCTTGTCCTCCGTGTCGCCCCACTCCAGCGCCATTTCAACCCGATGTGGGTTCTTTATGATTGCGCACGTCTTCAGCAGAAGCAGCTCCCTCCTGACACGATCCAGGGGCTGATGTGGCTGCTCATTGGTGGAGTGCCTGAAGCTTCCCTGGTTCCGTGGTTCCCTTGTACTTGGATCCAAAAGCCGGAAGGGCCCTTGCTGAAAGGATGCCCCGCTTCGATGCGTGGGGGCTGATCTCGGGAGGCACCCCCAATCCTCGCGACGATTCCTCGGTGGTATCCGGGCCCTCGAGCCCGTCCTTCTTTTCTGGGGCAGACGCACCTGGCGGAGCCCCTGGCCTGGGGTCAGCCCCATCCATGGAGCGAGTGGACGGAGCTCCGGCGCCGGTGTTGGTGGAGGTGGCGGAAAGCGCTGAGGCGCCGCTGGCTCCTGAAGTAGCCGAGGGGGTGGCGCAGCGGCTTCCGGTCGAGGCGAGTCCGGGAAGCGCCATCTCAGGGAGCGAGGCGCCGGCTGCGGGCGCCTGCTCCGGCCTTGCTTCGGGACTAGGCGTATCTGCCTCAAGCAGCCTACTGTCGTCCTTCACGATGCTAGGCAAGAGGCGGAGGCTGAGGAGCATCTTCGGTCCTGCTCCGAGGGCCCTGAAGAGGATGAAGCTGGCTATGCCAAGCAGGTGCGTGTCCTTCGGTTCTCCCCATCCTTCTCAATGTGGCTCTGCTGACTTCTTGCCCCGCAGGGTCTCTCCCACTTCGTCCGCGAGTCACCCAACGAGGCTCGCAGGAGCTTCCGCTTGCATCCCTTCTCCGGACCATGCCGGGCCTTCAGGAGGCCTCACGCGGGCTCTTGAAATTGCGCCCGGGTCCTATTGCACAGGCCGTGCCCCCGGCCCCCAAGCGTCCTTGGGGCAAGGCGGCTCCTGGTACATCAGGAGCCCGCTCCGTGTCCTGGGTCTTGACTTCACCATGGGTCAGCAAGCTCTTGGGGCAGCCTGAGCGACTGTCCGCCCGTCAGGACCATGCCTGCTCCCAGCGCCGGAGGTGCCGCGCGCCCCTGGGGCTAGCTCTGGGGCGCACGCTGAACTCGAGGGAGAGGAGGGCCCCCCTTTGGGCAACGCAGGTGCCAGGGACGAGCCCGGTCGTCTTCTGGAACTTGCAATGTGCCAGAGCGTGGTCCTCCATGACCTTGTGCGGGAGTCGTCGGACGCCTTGAAGCGTCTCGAGGCCGAGGTCGCTGAAGTAGATGAGCGCGTTGAGGCCGAGGGTCTGCTTCTGGGGAGGGGTGGGCGCCAGCTGAGGACCGCCGTCAACTTGAGCCAGCTGCAGCACGAGACCGCCCTAAGGAAGGCGGAAGCGTCGGCCGCCGCGACTCAAGAGGCTTGCGATCGTGCCCTAAAGGAGGCCCGAGACGCCATGCGCCGCTGCGCGGCCGCGGAGCACCGTGAGCGCGAGCTCGAAGCTTCAAACGCCACGCTCGAGCGCCAGGTTCGCGCTCGAAGGGTCGCCCATGCTACACCTATGGTTGATGATGATAGTCCAGCTGGCCTCTCGGCGCGGGGGGAGGCGCTGACACTTGAGGCGATGGAGCTGAGCATGGAGCGCGAGCGCCTAGAAACGATGGAGCACCAACTAGCCGAGGCTGAGGGCAACCTTGATGACCGCGAGGTTGTGGCGAAGAGAGCTGCCAGGGAGGCGGAGCGTCTTCGGAAGGATTACCGCGAGAAGCTGGGGCTTCACGAGACTCTGAGGGATCGAAGAAGGTGAGAGTGTCTAGAGGGGGGGTGATTAGACTACTCGACAAGATACAAATTCTGTCTTTTATCAAGGATAGATTTTGGCAGATTTTGCATAACACACAAGTCAAGTAGCACACTACACATGCAATTCTAGAGTATGGGCAGCGGAAAGTAAATTGCACAAGTAGTAAAGAGAAGTGGAGAAGATCAAACGCAATTTGGAGAAGCAATGATTTTTCCCGTGGTTCCGATAGGTGGTGCTATCGTACATCCACGTTGATGGAGACTTCAACCCACGGAGGGTAACGGCTGCGCGAGTCCACGGAGGGCTCCACCCACGAAGGGTCCACGAAGAAGCAACCTTGTCTATTTCATCATGGCCTACGCCCACGGAGGGCTATCCTTACTCGGGGTAGATCTTCACGAAGTAGGCGATCTCCTTGCCCTTACAAACTTCTTGGTTCAACTCCACATCTCGATGACGGAGGCTCCCAAGCGACACCTAACCAATCTAGGAGGCACCACCCTCCAAAAGGTAATAGATGTTGTAGATGATGATGAACTCCTTGCTCTTGTGCTTCAAATGATAATCTCCCCAACACTCAACTCTCCTCACTGATATGGCTGTGGTGGAAGAAAGGATTGAGTGGAAAGCAACTTGGGAAGGTTAGAGATCAAGTTTCATATGGTGGGAGTGGAGCAACTTGACCTCAACACAAGGGTAGGTAGTTCTCTTCTCAGAAATGTAAGGTAGGAGTGGTAGTTCTTTCTGATGGCTCTCTCCACTAATGAAGAGGGGGTGGAGGGGTATATATAGCCTCCACACAAAATCCAACCGTTACACACATATTTGAGCAATCTCGGTGGGACCGAAGTGGACAACTCGGTGAGACCGAAAGTTCAAATAATGTGAACGTTGGGGTTTTCGGTGGGACCGAAAATACCATCTCGGTTAGTCCGATTTGAGCAAAGACAAGAGCATGCCAGTTTCGGTGGGACCGACTTCATCATCTCGGTGACACCGATTTGATGACAGAAGGTTACAGAAGCTTGGCAGCCCATGTTTCGGTGAAACCGATTTCAAAATCGGAATATCCGATTTTGCTAGGGTTTGGCTTATGGCTGAGGTGGTTCATCTCGGTGTCACTGGTTTTGAATAATCTGTGGGACCGAGATTACTTATGAGTGTATATGGCAGTGAAAGTTGCTAATAGTTTAAGGAGATATATCACTAAGCACTCGAGCAACCAGATCATCAACATAACCTCATCCCCTTTTAATAGTATTGGCTTTTCCTATGGACTCAATGTGATCTTGGATCACTAAACCAAAAATGGAGTCTTGAGCTTTTGCCAATGCTTGCCTTAGCATTTTGAGGGGTCCACTTCTTCAGTCCTTTTGCCATGCCAATGTGATTGAACTTCCTGAAACATACTTGATAAAAGCATTAGTCCAACCACAAAGTATGTTGTCATTAATTACCAAAACCACCCAGGGAGCAAATGTGCTTTCAATCTCCCCCTTTTTGGTAATTGATGGCAACACACTAAAATCACACTAAACAAGACATCAAAGCTTATTGAAAGAAGGACAAAATTATCACGAAAGCTTTGACAAGCATGTAGTACACAGGCTCCCCCTACAAGTGTGCAAGATTTTCATAAATTATGGTTTTGGACTACCACAAGCACACAAGAGAGATAAGCAAGATGTGCTACATGCAGCTTGGCTATATGCATCAGAGCAGATGAAAAGAAGTGAGTGATAATGCATATGTGCATGGTGATTTCTTGCAAACAAGTATTCACAAGCAAGTCACCATCATGCACATTCTGCAAAGTGCATATACTTACCTTGAGGTTCCTTGGCATTGTACCTGAAGAGATAAACTTGGGAAAACAAGGTTAGATAACACAAGAGTATTTATTCAACCAACTGCAAGAACATCAAGAGTACCAAGCCAGGGATGACATGTATAAAGAGTGTCTCATATTGAGCACAAGCTTGAATCAGCAAACATGTCTCCGAAACTAAAAGATTTTCAATGAACTCTGAGAAATTTTGCTTTCCATAAGATATCAATTGTGAAGATTCCTCTCCCTTTGAGTTCTCTCAGATCAAGGGGTTTGATGGAAAAAGCAAAATCAAAAGAATGATGCCAAAAGAGAATGAATCCAATTGTAATGTCCAATGTAAAACACGGCAAAGCTTTGATGTGATTCTCTCCCCCTTAAGGTAAGATTGCTCTTCTTCTCCCCCTAAATCTTCTCTTCTCCCCCTAAGTCTTCTCCCCCTTTGACATCAAGTGCCGAAAAGGACAGCAAACTAGGAAGGTTAGGGAAGATGGAAAGAAGGAAGTGGGATCCTTAAGAATCACAACAGGGCAAATAGGAACATGCATAGAGAATCATTGAGTGGAGATGCAGAAGATGATATCCTAGAGGAAATAAATCGGTGACACCGAATTGAGTTAGGGTAGATCCTTTTCGGTTAGACCGAAATATTTAAATCGGTGACGCCGAGTTTAATTCCAAGGAAATACAGAAATAATTCAGCTCACTTTGCGAGGAATGTTTCAAAGGATTTGCAATGAATTTGTGAAAGATTTTCGAGGAAATGATCAGAGCCAGAAGGATATTCACAAAGACAGAAGAATAGAAATGAAAGAGATTCCTAGATGAAGTTTTTTTTTAAAACTCAATGAGAGAACATAAGAGAAAATAGAAAGACTCCAAACATATGTACTTCATCTAGATAAAGGTCGGCGACAAGGTCATCTATGTTTGAGTATATTGACTTAGGAGTCAAATGAGGACATTTGATCATAGGTCATACTCATCATTTAAGCTTAAAATGGGGTTGCCATTTTTCGATTAAGCATTCGATGTGATCACATCTTATGAAGCTGCTTGTACTCATGACTTTGAGCAAAGCTCCTCAAAGATGTGAAGAACATACCTTGGGCTTATTGTTGCTTTGCTCATGTAGGTAAACTTGATGTAGGTGCTCATTGAATGTGAAGTTGGAGCGCCATTTCTACTTGTGTAGTTCATCTTCCTACATGGGTTAGGCAAGCAAGGAAATACTCAAGGATATCCAAGATGACAAGAGTGAAATACTAGATGTATAAGATGTCAAAAAGGATATGTGGAATTTTGTTCCTTGAACTCAACATCCCAAAGGGCTAGATACTTGGTCAATGACAAGATTACTCATGATTTGAGTGTGTGGTAATCTTGTGGAATGTAGATCATCCAAGTACCTGCAAGGAGTTAGATGCAATACAAGGAGGCAAATGTGTCCAAGATAGATGATCACCATCATAAGAGAAATATCAAGGATTAGTCAAGTGGGCTCATGCCTTGCATGCATCAATGGAGTTCTCACTCCAAGTTTGAAGCATCAATGATGTTCAACTCACTCCTTAAGCGACAAAACACCTTCTCATCAAGAGGTTTTGTAAAGATATCAGCGAGTTGTTTGTCAGTACGAACATGCTTAAGATTAAAGTCACCCTTGGCAATATGATCACGAATGAAATGGTGACGAACTTCAATATGCTTCGTTCGAGAGTGTTGCACGGGATTGTGTCCAATTTTAATCGCACTCTCATTGTCACAAAGCAAGGGAACATGTCTCACATGTATCCCATAATCCTTAAGCGTTTGTGTCATCCATAGCAATTGAGCACAACACGAACCAGCAGCAATATATTCCGCTTCGACAGTGGATAATGATACCGAATTTTGTTTCTTGGAGGACCAAGATACAAGGGATCGACCAAGGAATTGACACGTACCCGAAGTTGACTTTCTATCAACCTTGTCACCGGCATAGTCCGAGTCGGAATAGCCAACAAGGTCGAAAGAGGCCCTCTTAGGATACCAAATGCCAAAGTTTGGTGTGTGTATCAAATATCTCACTATCCTTTTAACAGCTTTAAGATGACATTCTTTAGGGGCTGCTTGATATCGCGCACACATGCATACACTCAACATTATGTCAGGACGAGAAGCACAAAGATATAGTAGAGAACCAATCATAGATCGGTAAACCCTTTGATCAACGGGTTCTCCATCTTTTGTCAAGTCATTTTGTCCACTTGTAGGCATGGGGGTACTCATACCTTTGCTTTCTTGCATGTTGAACTTCTTGAAGAGATCCTTGGTGTACTTTGTTTGTGAGACAAAGGTACCCTCCTTAGATTGCTTGATTTGCAACCCAAGGAAGAATTTGAGTTCACTCATCATGGACATCTCATACTTCTCCGACATGAGCTGTCCAAACTTCTTGCTAAAATGAGGGTTAGTTGAACCAAAGATAATATCATCAACATATATTTGGCACACAAATAGTTCACCATTAACCCTTTTTGTGAACAGCGTTGAGTCTATCTTTCCAATCTCAAAGCCTTTTTCAAGAAGAAAGCTAGTCAAACATTTGTACCAAGCTCTAGGAGCTTGTTTAAGACCATAAAGAGCTTTGTGCAACTTGTAAACATGATTAGGCTTTTTGGGATTCACAAATCCGGGAGGTTGTTTCACAAATACTTCCTCCTCAATTTCACCATTTAGGAAAGCACTTTTGATATCCATTTGATAGAGAGTAATATCATGGTGATTGGCATAAGCAAGAAGAATGCGAATGGACTCAAGTCTAGCAACGGGGGCATAGGTCTCACCATAGTCCATACCTTCGACTTGTGTGTAACCTTGAGCTACGAGACGAGCCTTGTTGCGGATGACTTGTCCATCTTCATCTTGCTTGTTCCGAAACACCCATTTGGTTCCAATGATGTTTTGATCATCCTTGGGCTTCTCTACCAAAGTCCATACCTTGTTCCTCTCGAAGTTGTGTAGTTCTTCGTGCATAGCGTTCACCCAATCCGGGTCTTCAAGTTCTTCTTCTACCTTCATAGGTTCAATACTAGAGATAAATGAGTAATGCTCACAAAAGTTAGCTAAGCGAGTTTTAGAGCGAGTAATTCTCCCGGAGTTGATGTCGTTCATCATTTGTTCCACGGGATGATTTTTCTTGACTCTTGCTCGGACTCGGGATAGCTTTTGTTGAGGTTGTGTCTGAGCTTCCTCATCATCTTCATCTTCCTCTTCTTCTTCTTCATTGTTGTTGGTGTTGTCTTGAGGCGGTGGAGAAGGAGGTTGTGGTGGATCTTCTTGTTGCACTTCCTCATCTTGGTGAGTTCCACTTGTGGAGGCCTCCATGTTGCCTTGAGGTTCATCTCGCCGTGAGGTAGGGGGCTCCACATATGTAGATGAGGTACTCTCCTTCACTTCCATGGGACGGATCTTTCCAATAGATAAATCTTGGATAGCTTCCGATGGGTCCTTGTCTCCTACATCAATAGGCATTTGCTCTACTTGCGAGCCGTTAGATTCATCAAACTTCACGTCTACCGTCTCTTCAACCTTTCGGGTGAAATTATTGTAGACACGGTAGGTGTGGGAGTTTGATCCATAACCAAGAAGAAAGTCTTCATGAGATTTAGGAGCAAATTTAGACCGACGATGCTTATCAAGGATATAGCATTTCGAACCAAAGACACGAAAGTATCCCACTTGGGGTTTGTTACCGGTGAGGAGCTCATATGATTTCTTGCCGAGGAGCTTATGAAGATAAAGCCTGTTGATAGCATGACAAGCTGTCTCGACCGCTTCCCCCCAAAAATGCTTCGGTGTCTTGTATTCATCAAGCATCGTTCTCGCCATCTCTATGAGCGTTCGGTTCTTCCTCTCAACAACTCCATTTTGTTGAGGAGTGTACGTAGCCGAGAACTCATGTAGAATCCCTTACTCATCGAGAAAATAGTCTACATTGGCGTTCTTGAACTCCGTTCCATTGTCACTCCGAACTTTCTTGATCTTCACCTCGAATTGATTTTGGGCCTTTTTGGCAAAGGTTTTGAAGATTCTCTGAACCTGCGATTTGTCATCAAGGAAAAATACCCATGTAAATCTGGAATAATCATCAACTATAACTAGACCAAAGGAGTTACCACCAAGGCTTTTGTAAGCATTGGGACCGAAGAGATCCATATGAAGCAGCTCAAGCGGTCTCCTTGTGGTCATGATGTTCTTCACGGGATGACTTCCACCTACTTGTTTTCCTGCTTGACAAGCACTACAAAGTCTATCTTTGTCAAAGAAAACATCTTTAACACCAAGAATATGATCACCTTTGATCAGCTTGTCTAGATTACGCATACCAACATGTCCAAGCCTTCTATGCCATAACCAACCTTTAGAGGATTTAGCAATGAAGCAAGCTCTAGGTTGGGCTTTCTTAGTGAAATCAACAATATATAGATCACCTCTACGGATACCGGTAAACGCCATGTTTTGATTGTCACGACGAAAGACTTGGCAATCTACTTTGGTGAATAGCACATTGAATCCAAAGTCAGCTAATCTAGACACGGAAAGTAAATTGTATCCAAGAGATTCTACAAGCATGACATTTTGAATAGAGCTATCATGAGATATGGCCACCTTACCAAGGCCAAGTACCTTACCCTTGGAGTTGTCTCCAAAAGTCACATACTTGCGTGGACCATCGTTCTTTGCAAGCTCTCGAAACATGTCTTTGTCTCCGGTCATGTGGTCGGTGCATCCACTATCAAGAATCCACTCTTTTCCGCCGGACATGTAGTCTCTCAGATTTGCCATAAGATTGAGACTCTTCATGATCTTGTCTAGCTCGGTGTCCGAATCGGAGTAATCATCATCATGCTCCTCATCATCATATTGACCCATAGATTGTTCATCATCAATAGCTAGGTCAATTTGATAACCACTTGCATTAGTTTTGTCAATGTGACAATAATCTTCGGAATGCAATGCAAGAGCATTTCTAATTAAAACATTGATAAGATCGGGATTACCCTTCTTTTTCATAAGATCACGAAGCTCAAAGAAGCATTTATCAAAGTTGGGATCATTGGGGTGCATCATATCAAATTCAATAGTCTTGCATATAATTTTATCAAGACCTCTCAAAGAGTAGTCCGGATAAAGTTCTTCCAAGAACTTCCACATAGCATAGGCGCACTCAAAGTTTGTAATGAGCTTAAGCAAGTTATCGGGTAACCCTCTAATGATAAGATTTACAGTCCAAAGGTTACGAAGCAAATCAAGCTCTTCATCCATGGTAGGGTGCAAGGGGTCAAATGGAGGCACATAGGGGGTCTCAACATATTTGCACAAATTGTACATCTTAAAGATACTAAGAATTTCAACCCTCCACGAGTTATAGGACACTCCATTAAGAATAGGCACTCTGTGGCTAACACTCCCAAACGTAGACACGTCATCTTCCTCCAATGGTGTGTAAACCAAAGCAATGGAGACCAAAGCTCTGATACCAATTGAGGGATCGAAGAAGGTGAGAGTGTCTAGAGGGGGGGTGATTAGACTAGTCGACAAGATAAAAATTCTGTCTTTTATCAAGGACAGATTTTGGCAGATTTTGCATAACACACAAGTCAAGTAGCACACTACACATGCAATTCTAGAGTATGGGCAGCGGAAAGTAAATTGCACAAGTAGTAAAGAGAAGTGGAGAAGATCAAACGCAATTTGGAGACGCAATGATTTTTCCCGTGGTTCCGATAGGTGGTGCTATCGTACATCCACGTTGATGGAGACTTCAACCCACGGAGGGTAACGGCTGCGCGAGTCCACGGAGGGCTCCACCCACGAAGGGTCCACGAAGAAGCAACCTTGTCTATTCCATCATGGCCTACGCCCACGGAGGGCTAGCCTTACTCGGGGTAGATCTTCACGAAGTAGGCGATCTCCTTGCCCTTACAAACTTCTTGGTTCAACTCCACATCTCGATGACGGAGGCTCCCAAGCGACACCTAACCAATCTAGGAGGCACCACCCTCCAAAAGGTAATAGATGTTGTAGATGATGATGAACTCCTTGCTCTTGTGCTTCAAATGATAATCTCCCCAACACTCAACTCTCCTCGCTGATATGGCTGTGGTGGAAGAAAGGATTGAGTGGAAAGCAACTTGGGAAGGTTAGAGATCAAGTTTCATATGGTGGGAGTGGAGCAACTTGAGCTCAACACAAGGGTAGGTAGTTCTCTTCTCAGAAATGTAAGGTAGGAGTGGTAGTTCTTTCTGATGGCTCTCTCCATGAATGAAGAGGGGGTGGAGGGGTATATATAGCCTCCACACAAAATCCAACCGTTACACACATATTTGAGCAATCTCGGTGGGACCGAAGTGGACAACTCGGTGAGACCGAAAGTTCAAATAATGTGAACGTTGGGGTTTTTGGTGGGACCGAAAATACCATCTCGGTTAGTCCGATTTGAGAAAAGACAAGAGCATGCCAGTTTCGGTGGGACCGACTTCATCATCTCGGTGACACCAATTTGATGATAGAAGGTTACAGAAGCTTGGCAGCCCATGTTTCGGTGAAACCGATTTCAAAATCGGAATATCCGATTTTGCTAGGGTTTGGCTTATGGCTGAGGTGGTTCATCTCGGTGTGACTGGTTTTGAATAATCGGTGGGACCGAGATTACTTATGAGTGTATATGGCAGTGAAAGTTGCTGATAGTTTAAGGAGATATATCACTAAGCACTCGAGCAACCAGATCATCAACATAACCTCATCCCCTTTTAATAGTATTGGCTTTTCCTATGGACTCAATGTGATCTTGGATCACTAAACCAAAAATGGAGTCTTGAGCTTTTGCCAATGCTTGCCTTAGCATTTTGAGGGGTCCACTTCTTCAGTCCTTTTGCCATGCCAATGTGATTGAACTTCCTGAAACATACTTGATAAAAGCATTAGTCCAACCACAAAGTATGTTGTCATTAATTACCAAAACCACCCAGGGAGCAAATGTGCTTTCAGACTCGCTTTGCTGACGAGTGCAAGGAGCTCCAGAAGGAGATCACGACACTTAAGAGCAAACTGGCGGACGCCGAGCGTCGCCTGCAAGTGTCGGAGAAGGCTCACATTGCAGCCGAGCGTCGCGAACGATTGTCGAAGAATGCTTGTGCCGAGGCGGAACGCCGCGAGCGAGCGTCGGAGAAGGATCGTGCCGCCGCCAGGGCGGAATTGTCCTGCCTTTACCAGCAAGTGGAGGACGTTTCCACCCTCGTGGCTCGAACTTCTGAGGAGGCTGCACGAGTCCATGGAATGCAGCACACCCGCTCGTAGATGTTTGAAGCCCTGCGGCACCGGGCCTGCCGGGCCTTAGGAGAATTTCTTGGCTCGGGGGTCGCCGGCCCCCTGGTTAATGATGATGCCAGGTATCTTGGGTTCTTTACCAGGGTGGTGGAGTGTCTTGAAGGCGGGGTCAGGAAGGCTCGGCAGCGCGTCGAGGAGCAAAGCCGCGACATCCTGATGAGCGTGGTTTCCCGCATCTTCGGCAACCTGCACCGTCTTGACCCCCATGCCGACTTCAAGGCCCTGCTGGAGCCCGCACCTGAGGCGGTCGTTGGCCCCTCAGAGAATTGGGTGAGCGACCATGTGGACGCGTTTGTGATGGAGTGATGGCTTCTCGCCCCTCGTTGGTTACCCCAAGTGGAAGGTTTGAGATGCAGTGTAGCGGTAGTTTTCCCTTGGCAAAGATACCAAGGATCGAATTCCCCTGAGACTCCAAGGTTCAACAAGAAGGTGTCAACTGCTAACGCCGCCAGATATTTAGCGGCTGACAGGACCTGCACACAGATACAAATAACTTTGCTCCCAACGAGTACAGAGAGGTTGTCAATCCCTCCGGCTTTGTCGTTTACAAAGGATCAAATGCAAGAGATAATAGTGATAGGTATTACTGCAACTAGTAAGTAAAAAGCAGAAAGTAAATAGCGGATGTGATCAGTGATGGTAATATGGACCGGGGTCCCATGACGTTCACTAGTGATGTCTCTCTCCCAAAAGATGATAAAACAGCTATGTGAGGTAAACGAATTACAGCTGGGCAATTGACAGAATTATGTGCGCAAACCAATGCTAACTATGCTGCAAGAAAGGTTGAGGCTCAAAAGCATGGGCGGTACGCCAAGGTAAGTAGACCGAAATCCATCTGCATCTACTACTAATCATCCACCTTGAGATATCTATCCAGAACATCTCGCTGGTATTAAGTTGCGAGTCCCACCCATAGTGTAAACTCAAAGCAACAGACAACTGCATTAAAAGAACTTTGCGTAAAGTAAACAATCCTTCCACCCGCGAGTACAAGCACCATTGTTTTCCCCCTTGTGGCAACAGCACATCCCCTAGACTCATGTTTCTATCACTCAAGCTAGTCATCGAGGGGCATGAACCCACAATCAAGCATAACGTTCCCTCTTGGAGTTACTACCTACTACTTGGCCAAAGCAATAAACAACAACGGAGAACATGCAAGAATTACTCAAGAACATAAATATAAAAGAGGTAAATCAAATATATTACTCACACACAATCTGAACATAATCTCATAATCCATCGGATCCCAGCAAACTCAACATAGCAACAGCATAAGGATTACATATGTGCCTCGATCATGTAGGGCAGCTCACGAGGTCTAATTAGTGAAGAACAAAAAGGGGAGGAGAACATCACATAGCTACTGGTCATGGACCCATGGTCCAAGGGAGACTACTCACAACTCATCCGGGAGGCGTCCATGGTGGTGGAGAGGCTCCCGGTGGTGGTTCTCCCCTCCAGCAGGGTGCCGGGAAGAGTTCTCCTGGTGCTCCCGATCTTGGAAGCGCGGCGGCGGCGGAACAGAGATGAGATCGCGAAAAAGGGTTCCGTCCTCGAGGGTTTCGGGACGCGGTGTAAATATATGCCAAAGGGGGGCGTCAGAGGGGGCCTGGGGGGCCCAGGCGCCATGGCGGCGCGGCCTAGGGGGGTGCGTCCCCTGGCCGCCTGGAGGCCTGGTGGCCCCCCTCCAGCCCTACTTTGGCCGCATGGAAGCTTCCGGAACGCTGGTTTTTTATATATTTTTCCCGGAATTTTTCTGGCAGTTTACGTAATGAGAAAACCTGAAATACAAAAACAGCAGAAAACAGAAACTGGCACTGGGGTGCACTAAGTTAATAGGTTAGTCCAAATATGACCAAAAGTGTATGGAAGTGTATAAATATCATAGCAATATCACACAAAAGAGGCATGGAGCAAGCAGAAATTATAGATACGTTTTGGACGTATCAACATCCCCAAGCTTAATTCCCGCTCGTCCTCGAGTAGGTAAATGATAACAAGCATAATTTCTATGGTGACATGCTATTAACCATATAAGGACTTTTCACAGTCACATGACAAAAGCTTACTGAGATAATGAATCTGTAGTAATTAAATTGCCTCATGAGAAAATCACAAAGAACTGAAAGTTTTACAATATGATACTGAAAAACTCAATAAATTTGTAATGAGCATGGTGTGCAAATATGATAAAGCGGTATCTCGCTTGCCCCCTTTAGTGAAGCAAAACATAAATGCAGAAGCACCTCCAAGGTTTAAGTGACGACTAGATACAATGATTTCAGAATAAACGATATTATAATCATGTAAAAGACAATGCTACTTTGGGACAATGCACATTACACTCAGAATGACAATCATGCTCTCAATAGTTGGTGCTTTAAAGAAGGTGCAGACTCTCGAACCGTGGCTTTTGTTGGCAAGGTTGAAAACCCGTGGTCGGAAACAAAAACTAAACATGTACAAGAGCTCTTGGTTTTAAAAGCAGAGGTAATAATTATTTTTTTGGATATGCATGTTTCGTCAATGAATGCTAGCAGATAACTCAATTACTTCTTGAGCTGGACAAGTTTCGAGGAACGACTCCCGAATGAGGACGATCACATCCTCTTAATCTCCTTTGTTTATCACTGCCAAAGTTTTCTGATTTCTCATGAACAAAGCGTGAAGGAGGGTTTGTTTGTTGTATTATTTTTTAATGAGCCAGGCGCACTCTATGCCAGTTCCTTCTCGTATTATGGGTTTGCACATTAGACATGCAATCCCGGGGTGAAGCTTGTCCAACTTAAAAAGATCATGAATTAACTACTACTTCCTCATGAACTAAAACAGAGGCACAAAAGAGGAATGTTTTTTTTAATTTCGAGATGGTACATGAAAGTCTTCGTTAGGAATGGCAGGTAAATACCATGTATAGGAAGGTATGGTGGACTCATATGGCATAACTGGTTTAAAGGATTTGGATGCACAAGCAGTCAGTCCGCTTAGTACAGGCGAAGGTTAGCAAAAGACTGGGAGCGACCAACTAAAAGAGCAATGACGGTCATAATCATGCAGAGCGACAAAGCAACATTGAATCAGGCATGGAAGTTATATCGCTACTCAGAAATTAAAGATCATCAAGGCTTGATAGACTTTCTTTACAGTCTTAAGTATGCGTGAGCATATGCCAAGTCAATCTAAATAAATTCTTGAAGGAAGATATCACTAGACCATACCACATCATAGGCAAACAAATCATATTGGTACTCCAATAACACATTGAGAACCCCCCAGCTATTTGAGACTAACCATAAGAAAACATGAACTACTAAGCACCATTATGCACATAGCATTTTTATCATAGACATATAAACTAGTGCAACAGAAGCCAACTCTCTTAACAAGATAAGCATGATAACTAAAGAGAGTTCCAGCGACCAACTAAACAAAAGCTCTTTAAAAAGATAAGCATGAAAACTAAGAGCTGAACATGATAGTAGCTATTGAAAGACCAAGAACATACACAGCAAAGATAAACATGAAAATTCTATGTTGTGTTGTAGGTTGAAGTGGAGCGTGTTTCTCTCCCACACAAAGAAAGCTGAGTTCCAACTCGTTATGAAAAGCAAGCAAAGCTAAAGAAAACTAAAAAGGAAACTAAAAGCAAGACGCTCCAAGCATAGCACATAACACATGAAGTGATAAAAATATAGCGGAACGAAAGACGAACTGATAATGTTGATGGAGAAGGGGATGCACGGGGGCATCCCCAAGCTTAGACGCTTGAGTCTTCTTGAATATTTCTTGGGGGTGCATGGGGGCATCCCCAAGCTTGAGCGTTTGACACTCCTGAATCTTTTTATCATCTTCCCTCGCACACTTGAAAACTCCCTTCATACATAACTCATCATAATCTGATTAGCGAGGTTAGTACCCTTAATTAAATAATTGTTCCTTGCTAGAAATAAGATATTCTTGAAGGTCTACTGTTTCTCAAGATTGCCAAAAGGTTTTTGCAAAGAAAAAGCAAGCTCAAGGTTTGCAAAATGAAGGAAAGGCAAAACATGACAGAATCTGTGAAAAACAGACCAGCAGGTAGTAAATGATTTTTTCGGGGCACTTCTGCAACTCTAATAAAAAAACTCAGAACAGACGCCCGAAAGACAATTGTATAGAGCACGCTGCCGAAAAAACTCACACCAAAAAGATGATCTGGTGATTTTATACGAATTTTTCTATCCAAGGACATAATCTGTTTCCTGGACAGCACGTCACAACTTTTGAACTTTCTTGCAATCAGAGGCTACACTTGGCACAAAGTTGAAAAGTAAAGATACAATGATGATGCTACTGTAGTAACAACATCAAGACACGACAAAAGCAAAATAAAATTTTATTCATGTTGGGCTGCCTCCCAAAAGCGCTTTCTTTTATGCCTTTAAGCTAGGCATAATGCAAAGAGGAATCAATAATCATCATAATAATCGGAGTTATAAATTGCTTCAAATGGTTCCTCAACAAGTTCACTCTTGTTCCTTCTAGGAAAGGGGTACACACCTTTTGCCTTCTCGCGTAGGCGGATTTGTCCCTTACCTATATCGATGAAGCCTTTTACTGCTCGGAGGAAGTCCCTTCCAAGCACTATATTTCCTTGGTTTGGCTCCATGATGAAGAAATCAACCATTGCAATCCCTTTAAGGAATTTAACTGGCACGTCATTTATTCTTCCCTGGATCTCAGAAATATCTCCATTAGTGTGTTCATGATGAGATGATAATCTATCCATGTTAAATTTTAAAGAATCATGAACAATTTTTGGCATAGTAGAAACCATAGATCCAATATCACAATAAGCATGGAAGTCTTGATTAGAGATGCTAATCCTAACAAGAGGCTCCCAATCATTATCTATTTCCAAAATATCTCTCTTATTGGGTTTCGGTTTCTCTACCTTCATCAAGTCTAGAGCATCCATTCTCTTCTCAATAGTAGCAAGTCTATCTATGACAGTATCAAAATTATGATCATAAACAAAGTAACTAGATAGACCATGTATAATTTCAAGAGCTCTAGCTTCATCACACTCTAGGAAATCTCCTTCAGCTATAATATCAAGAGAGTGTTTACACCACTTAAAAAGACCATGGTAAAAATTTCTAAGCACAACTTTTATAGGTATCCAAGGCATAATTCTCCTATGTGCATCAGAAATTCTGTCCCATGCCTTCTTCATATTTTCACCATCCCTTTGATGGAAATCTAGAACTTCTGATTCCCTCAAAGCACCAAATCCTAACATGTTTGACTAAACAGAAAGGACTACTAAATAGAAAGGCAAATAATTTTTTTTGTAATTTTTGATAGAAGACACTAAAGCAAAGACTGAAAGGTAAACTAACAAGACTAAAAAGCAAAGGTAAAAGATAGCGTGCAACTCCCCTATCTTGAAGAGTGGAGTCCCCGGCAACGGCGCCAGAAAACTTTGCTTGATGGCTTCTCGCCCCTCGTTGGTTACCCCAAGTGGAAGGTTTGAGATGCAGTGTAGTGGTAGTTTTCCCTTGGCAAAGATACCAAGGATCGAATTCCCCTGAGACTCCAAGGTTCAACAAGAAGGTGTCAACTGCTAACGGCGCCAGATATTTAGCGGCTGACAGGACCTGCACACAGATACAAATAACTTTGCTCCCAACGAGTACAGAGAGGTTGTCAATCCCTCCGGCCTTGTCGTTTACAAAGGATCAAACGCAAGAGATAATAGTGATAGGTATTACTGCAACTAGTAAGTAAAAAAACAGAAAGTAAATAGCGGATGTGATCAGTGATGGTAATATGGACCGGGGTCCCATGACGTTCACTAGTGATGTCTCTCTCCCAAAAGACGATAAAACAGCTATGTGTTGTGAGGTAAACGAATTACAGCTAGGCAATTGACAGAATTATGTGCGCAAATCAATGCTAACTATGCTGCAAGAAAGGTTGAGGCTCAAAAGCATGGGCGGTACGCCAAGGTAAGTAGACCGAAATCCATCTGCATCTACTACTAATCATCCACCTTGAGATATCTATCCAGAACATCTCGCTGGTATTAAGTTGCGAGTCCCACCCATAGTGTAAACTCAAAGCAACAGACAACTGCATTAAAAGAACTTTGCGTAAAGTAAACAATCCTTGCACCCGCGAGTACAAGCACCGTTGTTTTCCCCCTTGTGGCAACAACACATCCCCTAGACTCATGTTTCTGTCACTCAAGCTAGTCATCGAGGGGCATGAACCCACAATCAAGCATAACGTTCCCTCTTGGAGTTACTACCTACTACTTGGCCAAATCAATAAACAACAACGGAGAACATGCAAGAATTACTTAAGAACATAAATATAAAAGAGGTAAATCAAATATATTACTCACACACAATCTGAACATAATCTCATAATCCATCGGATCCCAGCAAACTCAACATAGCAACAGCATAAGGATTACATATGTGCCTCGATCATGTAGGGCAGCTCACGAGGTCTAATTAGTGAAGAACAAAAAGGGGAGGAGAACATCACATAGCTACTGGTCATGGACCCATGGTCTAAGGGAGACTACTCACAACTCATCCGGGAGGCGTCCATGGTGGTGGAGAGGCTCCCGGTGGTGGTTCTCCCCTCCGGCAGGGTGTCGGGAAGAGTTCTCCTGGTGCTCCCGATCTTGGAAGCGCGGTGGCGGCGGAACAGAGATGAGATGGCGAAAAAGGGTTCCGTCCTCGAGGGTTTCGGGACGCGGTGTAAATATATGCCAATGGGGGGCGTCAGAGGGGGCCTGGGGGGCCCAGGCGCCCTGGCGGCGCGGCCTAGGGGGGCGCGCCCCCTGGCCGCCTGGAGGCCTGGTGGCCCCCCTCCAGCCCTACTTTGGCCGCATGGAAGCTTCCGGAACGCTGATTTTTTATATATTTTTCCCGGAATTTTTCTGGCAGTTTACGTAATGGGAAAACCTGAAATACAAAAACAGCAGAAAACAGAAACTGGCACTGGGGTGCACTAAGTTAATAGGTTAGTCCAAATATGACCAAAAGTGTATGGAAGTGTATAAATATCATAGCAATATCACACAAAAGAGGCATGGAGCAAGCAGAAATTATAGATAAGTTTTGGACGTATCATGGAGCTCGTTCCAGCTATCGAGGACGTGCCGGTGCCTGAGGGGGGCGACACCGACAGTTCCGACGAAGGCATCGATGTTTAATCCAGTTCCTGCTGTAAATTTGCTTTTTGGTCGTGGCTCCAAAGCTGGGTGAGATGGGTGTCACAAGGTTTAAACTTTTTATGATGTAATTGAACACTGTAAGGATGGGTTTTTAAGCACTCCCTTGCTTGTTCCTGAGGCTGTGGCTTCAAGCCCTTGTCGCGTGTCTAGACGAAGCGTCCGCCGGCCTCTTCTGGGCGCGCCTCGCGAATACCTGCTGTGAGCGCAAGAGTGGTTGGTGGTACGGCAGTGGACCAAACAGAATGTGTGCCCACGCCTCGGCCCCTGCTCGCGAGGAGTGACAGGGCGGGGTTGCGAACGTAGCCTGGGTTGGCTATGCAAAACGAAAAGATGTACTAGTGAAGAAACACGGCGGAAATCGCAAAACACAGACAAAACTCTCCCTTTTATTCAAGAAACGAGTCGCGCGGAGGTGAGATCGGCTTGAGAAAGCAGATACAGAGGGAGCAAATGCAAATAGCAAAAGGAGGGGCCGCGTCCGGCCCCTGAGCAGGTCTTCAGTCTTCTCCCCAGCGCGGAGCGTAGGGCTACCACCGGCGGATGTGGGCATAGCCATTGGGGGGCAGTGTCGATGGCCAGCTCGGAGCATGGTGCTTCCACTCGGCGTGGGAGGGAGCCCCCGATGTCCTAGGGCGACGCTCCGGAGACTCCGGGGCTTGTACAACCCCACTCATTATTATGTGAGAGTGTCACAAGCGGAGATCTTCTGACGTGCCCGCCCCTTTGCTTTGAGGGGCCCGCCCCGCGCTAGTCCGCCCCCTCATGAACTCACCCGAAGGCAGCATCCATGAAGTAGGACACTGCGCATGATGGGGGGATGGGACCTTGGTCATAGGCCCCCCTCCGAGCACCAGGTGCGCCGCTTACGCGATCTGCGAGCGCGCTTCGCCCCTGAGGGCTAACGTCGCCCAGAGACATGGCGTCCTGAGGTGCGAGGGGGACCCTGCACTACCCACGCTCCTAATGGCCCCTGAGTCCTTCCTGATCAGGGTCGGGCTCAGCGGGTACGGGATTTCATGAGCAGGGGGACGGAGCCGCGATCTTGGGCCCTCCTAGTGCGCGTAGGACGGGCTGCCGTACCACCTCCAAACGCACCCTCCGCAGCCCGGGAGATGATACGCCAGGAGGCGCGGCGTCTTGAGGTTGGACGGAGGGGGGAGAAGGCCCCTCCCCGTGCGCAATGTACCCACCTCCGGTGAGCCCCTGGTGAAATCCAGGGCGGGCTCATGCGCAACGGGTCACGCGCGAGGGGACGAGGGCCTAACCCGGGCCTTCCCTTCCCTTTCTGTCTTAATGTGGTAACCAGAGTAGCCCCCTGGCCTGCCGAGGCCTAGGCCAGAGGCATTGTCGGCCCGAGGCCTACGGCTGGTGCCGCGGGGCCGGCCCCCGCAGGCACCTGCGCATGTCTTATCCGCGCTCCATGGCCGTGGGCGATGATGGTGATGAATTGAGGGCCATGAGCGGGGGATCCGGCTCCTGACCTCCCGCTCCTGAGCCCCCTTGTGTCGGCGCCTGGTTGCATCTGGCGTTCGACATAACCCTGAGGTCGCCCTCCGGTGGCTCCTCGACAGGGGCGGTTTCTGAATACAAAGGGCTTCGAGGCCGAGGGGCGGCGTCATATGCAGGGTTCAACGGATCATACCCCATGTCGCCTTCGTGGGTCGCCGCGGGTCTTTACCATACGGGAGACCGGGTGTGGCTGGGGCGGCACCCGGTCCCCGACGTTGTCATGTGGACGCAGAATGGCTCGGCTCCGGTGCTGGCGACATCGAGGAGCTCAGCCACCCTGAGGAGTAGCGCGTCGTGGCCACTGTCGAGCAACTGGCACCTTAGCAATTCGCTCGCCACCAGTATCGTGGCCCTCATGTTCGCCATTTTGCGTCGGTCCCGCGAGCTTACCGCCGCGTGCTCGGCGGCCTGTGTCACCGCACGGCCTTGACGTCGAGTGGGCAAAGGATGTTGCCGGTCCTCTGGCGGCGGGTTAGTAATGCTCATCGTGCAGCCCCGATCAAGGACGGGTGGCGGTGAGTTCCGCGGCCGAAGGGCGATGCCTGAGCGGCGCGGACGCCACGGGCTTCCGCATGCGTTTGGTGTGCCTCCGCCATCGTGGTCGCAGTTTGTTGGAGCTGGGCGACGCGGGGTTGGTGGACAAGGCCGGGCGAGGTCGTCGGAGAGGCGAGATTTCGACACGCCCCCTACCTGGCGTGCTAAATGTCGGATTCAGGGTTTCGCAAAACCCGTTAAGTTCGAACACAGGGGAGTGAATGAAGATAGCTCCCACTCTCGTCTACCTAGCGCCTCACTCTCGTCGTGGTGGAAGGATTCAAGAAAACAACGAACAAAGGGCACAAGAGTTTATCTAGGTTCGGGCCACCGCGTGGTGTAAGACCCTACTTCCTGCTTTGGTGGATTAACCTCGGGCAGGCCGGGATACAAGCTAGTACAGAGGTTCCTGGGCTCAGGAGGTGAGCTCAGGAGGGTCGGGAGGCTAATGTTCTTGCTCCTTGTATGGTGGCAGGATTTCCATCCCCCTTGTAGTGGGGGTTCTAGTTACTTATATAGGCGGCCATAGTCCTCTTCCCCTGAAATGTTTAGGCGGGAAGGGATCCCACAACGGACATATTTGAGCGGGAACACAAGGATGTCCCCGCCCTGACAAAAACAGTCTTCGCGTAGAAAAGGATCAGACGATGACGCGGTGGAGGGCTCGACTATTACATCCTCCTGGCCGTCCTTGCGGTCTTCGGTCTTGTTGCACCAATGAGGAAACCTTTGCCTTGCTCCTCGGGAACTTGTGGCCGCGCTGTCCCCCTTGCATTGAAATGGTAACTGTGCCGCTGGCGCACGCTGGCATCCGCTGGCGCGATGTGTCACTGCTGATATCACTGCCTCCTCCTGAGGCAGGCTTGGCCTTGGATTCTCCGCCCCTCCGGAGCACCTTGTCGAGGTTGCTCCTGAGGAGGTCTTGATGTTGTTCTCCTCGCGAGGGTCTTTGGGCAACTGGTTGATCAACCGGGCCGTATCAGGCTGTAGTAGGAGCGCGTTGCGGCCCGCAGACAGGCAAGTCTGGGTACCTTGGTTCCCAGTACGCCGACACCTGCCTCGTCTCCCTGGTGGTCATCGTCGTTCCTCCTTGGCGGTGGTAGCAGCGGAGGAAGGCCTCCATTGCCCTGAGGGCGACCCTCACGAGGCTGGTCGCGCCAGGGGGCATCACGGGGCTGCTCCTGCCAGTGGTCTTCATGAGGCTGCTCACGCCACCCTTGGCGCGAGTTCCTGCCATCCCAATGTCCTCCTCCTCGGCCTCCTCCACGGCCGTAGCCACGGTTGTCGCGCTCTGGGCGCTGCCCGACGCGCCTGCCGCACATCGCCCTGAGCTCCTGGCAATCGTTGGTGTTGTGGCTGTGGACGTTGTGGAAGACGCAGTATGGTCGGTTGTCTTTGGGAGGTCATCGTAGCCGCAGCCACGCTTCACTTCTGGCTCCCCAGCCAGCACGGTGGGTCCCTTGCGCTTTGACTCCTTGACCTTGGTCTTCTTGTTGTCCGCCTCCGCCTCAGGCAGCTCCTGAAGGGAGAGGCGGCCTTCCTCCGCCCTGGCGCACTTTGCCGCCAGCTTGAACATCTCGAGGGTTGTGCACAGGTCCTCGTGAATAGCGAGCTCTTCCCTCATCCTGACATCACGGACGCCATCGGAGAACGCGGAGATGATGGCCTCGTCCGAGACCCTGGGGATCCGGAGGCGCATGCTGTTGAAGCGTTGGATGTACTTTTGCAGGGTTTCTCCCGGCTGCTACCTCACGCGGCGCAGATCAGCAGCTGCCGAGGCTCTGTCTTGGGTGCCTTGGAAGTTGGCGACGAAACGCTCGCGAAGCTCTTCCCAGGAGGAGATGGATCCCACGGGGAGGTTCAGGAGCCAGGAGCGTGCACCGTTCTTCAGAGCCATGGGGAACCAGTTCGCCATGACCTGCTTGGTACCGTTGGATGCCTCGATGCTCAGCTCATAGAGTTGGAGGAACTCTGTGGGGTCGGGGGTTCCATCGTAGCATGGAGGCAGGTCCGGCTTGAACTTGCCGGGCCACACGAGGCGCCATAGCTCAGGAGCTAGGGCGCAACACCCAACCACACTCATGATCGCAGGCGCCCCCTGCGCTTGTGGTGCTGGTTCTTGAGGTGCCGGCGCCACCACCTCCTGTGGCATGCAGTCTGGGCGTTGCAGGCCAGGGGGCCCGCGAGCCCTTGCATGAGGGTGCGGAATCACCTGACAGCTCTCCTCAGCACGCGCGTGGGCTTTGCGGGGTTGCTCACGTCGAGGGGCCTCGCGCCGGGCCTCCTGGCCGGCGTGGTGGAGTGGAGGCGGAGCCGGGACCCCGTGGCTCTCGTTCCCCGTCGGGAGCGACGGAGGACGTGAGGAGTGCGTTGGTGCAGGTGCTTCTCCAGCGGCGTTGACGAGCTCAGTGATGCGGTGGAGCCACTCGTCGTAGAGGTCATCTGCTGGGCGGTAGCGCAAGAGCTCCCGCGCCATCAGCAGCGCATGCTGCTGGTAGACCGGCCCACGGCGGACCAGCGAGGACGATGCTGCGGCCTGCGAGGGTGAAGGTGTTGCCATGTGGCCATCCCGCCGCACGGACAGTGGCAGCAAGGAGTCCTGCTGCTCATGGACAGCCGGGTCGGTGGCGGCGTTGGCGACCGGCGAGTTGGGGCGGAGTGGTGCGCCGTTGCCTGCGGGCGCCGTTTGAGCGATGTTCGCAGCGCGACGGGCGGCGCGAGCTCGGCATGTGTCCACCATGGTTGTGGAGCAGGGTCGACAATGAGAACGCGACGAGGTCGTTGGAGAGGCGAGATTTCAACACGCCCCCTACCTGGCGCACCAAATGTCGGATTCAGGGCTCCGCAAAACCCGTTAAGTTCGAACATAGGGGCATGAACGAAGATCTCTCCCACTCTCGTCTACCTAGCGCCTCGCTCTAGTCGTGGTGGAAGGATTCAAGCAAACAACAAACAGAACACACACGAGTTTATCTAGGTTATGGCCTCCACATGGTGTAAGCCCTACTTCCTGCTTTGGTGGATTAGCCTTGGGCGAGCTGGGGTACAAGCTAGTACAATGGTTCCTAAGCTTAGGAGGTGAGCTCAGGAGGGTCAGGAGGCTAGTGTTCTTGCTCCTTGTGTGTCGGATGAGTGTATGAGTCGATCCCTTCACAGTGGGAATCCTAGCTACTTATATAAGTGGCCAGGGTCCTCTTCCCTTGAAATGTTTAGGCGGGAAGGGATCCCACAACGGCCATTTTTGAGCGGGAACACAAGGACGTTCTTATCCTGACAAAAGCAGTCTTCGCTTGCAAAAGGATCAGGCGGTGACACGATGGTGGGCTCGACGGTGACATCCTCCTTGTCGTCCTTGCGGTCTTCGGTCTTGTTGCACCAAGGAGGAAACCTTTGCCCCGCTCCTTGGGAACCAACGGCTGCGCTGTCCCCTTTGCACCGAAATGGCAACTGCGCCGCTGGCGGACGCTGGCACCCGCTGCTGTGCTGCGTCACTGCTGACATCACTGCCTCCTCCTGAGGTAGGCTCGGCCTTGGATTCTCCACCCCTCCGGAGCGCCTTGCTGAGGCCGCTCCCGAGGAGGTCTTGACGTCATTCTCCTCGCGAGGCTTGGCCCCCTCGCAAGGGTCTTGGACAGCTGGTCGATCAGCTAGGCCGTACCAGGCTGCTTGTAGGAGTGCGTCGCGGCCCGTAGACAGGCAAGTCTGGGTACCCTGGTTCCCAGGACGCCGACACAGAATATATATCTCTGACTTCACTTTTTTAGGTCCAGAATTCCAGCTGCCAGTGTCGGAGATATTGACCACGTGTGTCTTCATCGACCACCCATGGCATTTCAAGACAAAAAGGTCGCCTGCCATCCTTCGGCCGCCTGCACATCAGGCCGTCTCCTAGGACCGCCAGGCCTAGGAGCCGGCTGCCAACAGGAGGCAAAACACTAACAGGCAGCTGCCTAGTGGTTGACATTTGGCAGACGGCCCCGTGCCTCCCCGTTGGAGTGTGCACTGGAGATCTGTGACAAGACTAAAGCACGGCTACAGTTAATCCTGCCCCCAGGGTCCAAAGTAGCATGGCTACAGTGTGAGTGTACCTCACGGACACTCCCCGATCGGCGCGTCGCTATAGCCATGTTACCCGTGACCTCGCATTGGTCAGAGGAGGCCATGATCCCACTACTCGAAGGCGGGGTGGCTTGCAGGCGGCAGGCCCCACCCGTCAGCGAGCCACCAAGAAGCGGTCGACCCCTGGCAGATGGCCTGGGGAACGGGCCGCCCTGTAGCAGGCGGTCGACCGTTCCCTTGGAGTCTGAACCCCATCAAGATAACAAGATGGGGCGTGGCGACAGTGTACGACCATAAGGCGGCGGCACTGTAGCCACTCCCTCTGCGACGGTGCCTCCGTCAGCAGGAGGACGTCAACAGTAGAACACAATCACACGGGCCCACAGATGGCGGACCCGCGGGACAGACATGCCTCCAGCAACTGGCGGGACCCAACAGGCGACGGGACCCAGCAGCCAGCGGAGAAGCCGGCGCCGAGAGACGCTGACGGCCAGGGCCCGCACCCAGCCGGATTACCGTTGTAGCCTTGGGGGGTAGGCCTATATAAACCCCCAGGGTCCTCCATGCAAAGGGGTTAGACATTGAGAGATACACAGATAGGGAAGAAACCCTAGCGACAACTCGTATTCCCTAGAAGGAGAAGAGAGAGCTATCCTTGCCCTTCTTCCTAATCTAGATGACACAACTCAAGGAGCAACCTTGTAGCTACCATATTGACGATAGTCATGACGCAGAGTCCCTGCAGAGCAGGACTAGGGGTGTTATCTCCTCGGAGAGCCTCAAACCTAGGTAAGATTTGTAGGCATCCCAAGTATCACCTTATCCCGCTTCCAGGGCCCGACAACGTTCTCTTATCCCCATGCATGATAAGACATCCTTTGGCACGCACCAAAACCCGACATTTGGCGCCCACCGTGGGGTAAGGTGCACCGTCGTCTGGAGACATGTTCTGGACGGGAACTTTGTTCCTCCCTAGCGAGCGTAGCTAGCCCGGCACGCCTAATGGCGTGGATACCGGGGCACTTTGCGGCACCGAGGCCGCATGCACCGCGAGCAAGCTCGCCGATCTTCTCGGCGAGACCCACATCCACGACGAGCCCGCTCTGACCGCCGAAGGAGTCGGCTCAGAGAGCTACCTCGTCGAGCTCCTCGACAAGCTTCACATCGTCGACGAGCTAGCCTCCGACCTGGAGTCTGTTGGCTCCTCTGATCTACCCATCGATATGATCATCGACCCCGACACGGCACCTGCAGACATCTTCCCTGACCACGTGGTGGTCATCAATGATCCCCTCCCCCCTGCAACCTGTGACACAAGAGTCAGCACCGTCACGGAGGTGCTGGCCGCCAGTCACGACGAGACCTCCAACGGGTTTGGTCAGGACCCGCTGTAGGTGGCAATGCAGAGCCTCTCCACTCCCATTGCCGCGGGAACAGACGGCGCGGCGTTGGAAGCACTCCGTGTTTTTCTCCTCGACAACACCAACAAGTTGGCTGCCACGCGGCGCCTCACTGAAGCCTATCACCGCGAGGTCGACCGTGGCATAGGCGGCACGCCGCCTGCTGGCGAGCCTAGCCGGGTCGGTGCGGTACGGGATCGCGGCAGAGCCCTTGCCGGCATGCTGGGAACCCCGTGCCCGATCTACGCCACCCCATTGGAGAACCTAAGGGCTGCCCAGGCGGCAAAAGATGAGCTGGAACACTTGGAGGGAGAAGAGCTTCGCTGCATGACGCATCACGTACATCAGCTTCTCGATGCGGCAACCGAGCAGCAGGAGGCTTGCCGCCGAGCTCTAGAGGCCGGCGCGCAGGCGGAAAACCGTCCTCCCCGTCTTGAGCAAGGAGCTATGTCCCGATCACCAATAGTCGGCTCCCGTAGTCGGCGCGACTCGGAGCCGGTTGCCAGCCGTAGGCGGCGAAGTCGCATCACCATCGAGCGCGACCAAGATGGCCGTCCGAGAGCAGTAGAACGACGAAACAAGTGCTCACCTCCCCCTCGCCGGGAGAGGCGCATGTCCCCGCTGCCTGTCGAGCATCCGTCTCTCGAAGGCCGCCTGTGCCGCCGCGAGGGAGTTGTGGAGAATGACACCCGCCACCGCCTTGACCGACTGGATCGATCCCAGGCGGTCGAGGAAGAAGACGCAATCGGTCCGGCCTGTTTCGACCCCCGCATCCGCGATGAGCCTTTCCCCAAAGGTTTCTCGCTCCCCAGAGACACTCCCAAGTACAATGGTTCCGTGAAGCCAGAAGACTGGCTGGTGGATTATTCCATGGCCTTCAACATAGCAAAACAGCAACAAGCGTGTTGCCGTGAAATATATCCCGCTCATGCTCCAGGGCACGGCCCGAATATGGTTGAACAACCTCAAGCCCAACAACATCAACAGCTGGCTAGACTTCACGAGCACCTACAAGCGGCCGCCCAAGCCACGGCAACTCGTGATTACCTTACGCGTTGGGCTGAGCTGCGCAATTCCTGTGAAGGGGTGCATGAAGTGCAAGCCATAGAGTACTTCACGGCCGGGTGCAGAGAAGGCACCCTGCTCAAGCACAAGCTCCCCTGTGACGAGCCCACCACACTGGACGAGCTGTTGAGCATAGCAGACAAATACGCCACAGCCGACTCCTCCATGAAGTCAGAAATGCACGTAGATGCCTTCCGAAAGATGGCTCCACCGGCTCCTCGGACGCCGGCTGGAGAGTCCAGTCGGCGCCAGCAGCAAACAGACAACAAATGCAAAGCCCCCCCCCACCGGCTTCCAACAGCCGGCTAGTGGCAGCAGTCCAAGGCCAGCAGCCGGAGGGCCAAGCCGGACCCAAGCACCAGAAGGGCGGCAAGCCCGCTTGGTAGCCTGCCTTTTCCTTCGAGCAAGCCCTTGATGCCCCATGCAAGTTTCACAGCGGTGCGAAGCCATCCAACCATGTGACACAAAAGTGCCACTGGCTCACTCTGATTTCCAAAGGCGAGGCTCTGCCTCCACCGCCTGCTAGGCAGGCGGCTCCTCACCCAAGCAGCCGATAGCTTGTCTAGGCGGCTAGGTCCAGGACGAGTTCCTAGAGGAGAATGGAGCCTACGGCGTCTTCACCAGCCAGGCAGACGATAGGCACTGTCGGCGTCAGCAGCACAGAGAAGTCAATGTTGTTGCCTCAGAGACCGCAGAATTCATGCACTGGTGCGAAAGGCCCATCAGTTGGAGCCGTGACGACCACCCGACTGTCATACCATCACCAGGAGCCTATGCCATGGTTCTGGACGCAACTTTCTCCACTGACAAGCGGGCCTGCCGTTTCTCCCAAGTGCTGATAGACGGCGGCAGCAACATCAATATCATGTATCGAGACACCATGGAGAAATTGGGCATCAAAGAGAAGCAGCCCCAGCCCACTCGGACCGTGTTCCACGGCATCGTCCCCGGTCTCTCTTGCTCACCAATCGGCAAGATCAAGATAGATGTCCTGTTTGGTGACATGAAGCATTTCCGCCGAGAACCGGTCTGGTTTGAGGTGGTGAATCTGGAGAGCCCTTATCATGTAATATTGGGCCGGCCTGCCCTTGCCAAATTCATGGCGGTGCCCCACTATGCCTACCTCAAGATGAAGATGCCAGGTCCCAAAGGAATAATCACCATAGTCGGGGACTATGAGAAGTCCATTGCTTGTGCCACTGCGAGCAGCCGGCTAGTCGAGTCCCTTGTCATAGCTGAAGAAAGGTGCCACCTTGATCAGTTGGTGGCAATGGCCGGTGAGCAGCCGGCCAGACCATCTGATCCCAAGGAAGCGGAACCTCAAGGCTCATTCCAGCCGGCCAAAGAGACCAAGAAGATTGCCTTGGATCTGTCACATCCAGAGGGATTTGCTATCATAGGGTCAAACCTAGACAGCAAATAGGAAAGCGAGCTTGTCGATTTCCTCCGTGAGAATCGGGACATCTTCGCATGGTCCCCCAAGGACATGCTAGGTGTCCCGACTGATTTCGCCGAGCACAAGCTGCACGTAAGAGAAGATGCAAAGCCAGCCAGGCAGCCACTTCGCCGCCTGTCTGAGGAAAAGAGAAGAGTTGTTGGTGAAGAGGTCGCCCGCCTGCTAGCAGCCGGCTTCATCATGGAAGTGTTCTACCCAGAGTGGCTCTCCAACCCCGTCCTCGTTCTAAAGAAGAACAACAAGTGGCATATGTGCATTAATTACACCAGCCTCAACAAAGCTTGCCCTAAAGATCCGTTTGCTCTGCCGCGAATAGACCAAGTGATCGACCCCACAGCCGGATGCGAGCTGCTGTCTTTCCTTGATGCTTATTTTGGATACCACCAGATCAAGCTAGATCTGGCTGATCGCCTAAAGACCGCCTTCCTCACGCCATTTGGAGCCTTCTATTACCTGACTATGACATTCGGCTTGAGAAATGTTGGCGCCACTTTTCACCGTTGCATGCAGAAGTGTCTCCTCAAGCAACTTGGCATAAACACCCACGTCTACGTGGACGATATCGTGGTGAAGACGGAGAAGCTGGGTACTCTTCTAGAAGACCTCCAAGAGACCTTTGAAAACCTGTGCCGCTTTCAGATCAAGCTAAACCCGGAGAAATGCGTCTTCGGGGTACCAGCAGGCCACCTCCTTGGCTTCCTGGTGTCTGAACGTGGCATCGAGTGCAACCCAGCAAAGATCAACGCCATCGAGAGGATGGAGAGACCAACTCGCATACGAGACATCTAGAAGTTCACTGGGTGCTTGGCATCACTCAGCCGGTTCATCAGCCGGCTGGGCGAGAAAGCACTCCCTCTGTACCAGTTGATGAAGAAGACCACCTGCTTTGAGTGGAATGACAAGGCGGACGAAGCTTTCCACCAGCTCAAGGAAGTGTTGTCCACACCGCCTGTCTTGGCGGCGCCAACAGACAAGGAACCCATGTTCCTTTACATAGCCGCCACCAGCCGGGTGGTCAGCACTGTGATCATGGTCGAGCGCCCAGAAGACAGCAGAGCATTGCCGGTCCAAAGGCCCGTCCATTACTTGAGCGATGTGTTGTCAACCTCCAAGCAGAATTATCCTCACTACCAGAAGATGTGCTATGGCGTGTACTTTGCCGCTAAGAAGCTCAAGCAATACTTCCAAGAGCACCCAATTACCGTCATCTACACGGCCCCGCTTGCTGAGATCATGGGCAGTAGAGATGCTTCAGGCTGAGTGGCAAAGTGGGCCATTGAGTTAGCCCCTTTCACCATCTTCTACCAGCCCCGCACCACCATCAAGTCACAAGCACTAGCTGACTTCCTCGTCGACTGGGCCGAGACCCAGTACCTGGCGCCTGCTCCAGATTCGACCCATTGGCGGATGCACTTTGATGGGTCAAAGATGCGCACTGGTCTAGGAGCCGGTGTCGTCCTTACCTCTCCCAAAGGCGACAAACTCAAATACACCTCGCAAATCCACTTCGCCACCTCCAACAATGTGGCTGAGTATGAAGTACTCATCCACGGGCTCCGGCTGGCCAAAGAGATTGGCATTCGCCGAGTGCTGTGCTACGGCGACCTGGATTTGGTGGTCCCATCTTGCGTCTGGGACGCCAAAGATGCAAATATGCCAAGTTACCGCTTCCAAGTCCAGTAGATCAGTGGGCACTTTGATGATTGCGAGTTTCTTCACGTACCATGAGCCGACAACAAGCAGACAGATGCCTTGGCACGAATCGGATCAACTCTGCAAGCAATACCAGCTGGCGTATCCCTCTAGTGCCTGTGCAAGCCGTCTATCCAACCATCACCAGAATCAGAGTCAATCTTCATGCCGGCCGACCCTAGAACAGCCGGTCCGAAGACCTCAACAAGCGGCCTGGGAACTGTTGCACCAGCACTCGGCCCGGGGACTGCTGCGGCCAGCTTAGAGACCTCAACAGGCGGCCTGGGGACTGCTGCACCAGCACTCGCCCAGGGGACTTCAGAACCCGGCCCAGGGACTGATGCGGCCAGCTTAGAGACCTCAACAGGCAGCCCGGGGACTGCAGCACCAGCACTTGGCCCGGGGACTTCAAACCCGGCCCGGGGACGGCTGCAGCCAGCCCGGGCACTTCAAGAGCACAACAAGTGGCGGCAAATTCCGGCCCTCCACCTCCCGGCCCAACCACCCTGGTTTCAGTTGCCGAAGTAACAGGAGTCACAACACCGTCATGGGTGCAGCCTATCCTCAACTTTCTCCTAAGAAGAGAACTGCCAGTAGATGAAATCCTAGCCCGACAAGTGCAGCGCAGAGCGTCAGCAGTTTAACATGCACCATGATGATCTACACGAAATTCTAATCAAGTTTCATATAAAGTTCGTTTAATTCGGAGCTACGGTCTAGAAGATATGAGCAAAACAAGACAAGCATGGCAACGGTGCAAGATGCACCCAAACATCAAGAAAACTCACTCCAAACATGAAAACAACATGATATTATGATTCTACATGAAAAATCACACAAGTTTCATATATAGCACGCTCAAAACGGAGCAACGGGCTAAAAGATACGGGCAAAACAAGTTTCAATGCAAAGCTGAAGTTAACAGCCACATAGAAACTTTGGAGCAAGATATATATATGCTACATCACTCAAACATGTTATCAAGAAGCATGGATGTGAAGTAGACATGTTACACAACTAGCATGAACTTAGAACACACCCAAAAGCTTGCTGGAACACATTTAAACAAGTATGGCAAGTTGCAATAAAATTATCCAGACTTAGCCAAAATCAGGGAAGGCAAAAACATCATCACGGTGCTGCCTTCGGAGGCACAAAACAACAAGCATATCAACTCTAATAAGAACATAAAGAGCATGGACATGAAGTAGACATATCATACAACAAACAACTCCATTGGAGCATCTCCATAGGAGGCATGGATCAATAACAACAAGCTCCACCAAATGGAACATGCTGATAAAATCCTGACAGGTATAATTTATAGCAACTTGAGAGCAAGAAATAAATAATCTACATCAGGTCATATGAGCAAGTAAGGGCATGAATGGATAGAAAATAACATGGACAACAAGATATGATCATTGGCCACTCCAAAACAAGCATGGATTTGAGTGGGGCATCAAGCAAACATAGCATCAGGTTATAACAGATTCCAGACTTAGCAGTTTTTTCACTAAGTATAAAATAGCAACAACAACATGGCATGTTTACAAGCTTGTTTAAGTCACCTCAAGGCATATCAAGGAAAGTGAATTCCACCACAACAAAGACCATATGATTGTGCTCCTAAAACATCTAGACATGTGTCATGAAGACAAACACACCAATAGCAATGAGCAAGTGAAATCAGCATCTCATAACAAGTTTCAGCACTTAACAGCCAAATGCACTTTTGCAACAGAGATTAACATGGCAAGATGGCACCCAACATGAATGCTACAGCAACCAACATGTAGAGCACTTCACAATGAACATTTTGACATATCATATGCTCCATTTGGATAAACATGCACAAAGTTATCATATCTCAAACATGGCATCAAATTAACAAGTAACAGCAGTTTATAACAAGTAGTACTCTTGCAACAGAGATTAGGGCATCTAGATGAAGTGAAACAAGCATGGCACAATGGAACAAAGTGAAGTGCATATCACCACGATCATTTTGACATATTATTCACTCAATTTGGACTTACACACAAAAAGTTACACGCATGCAAAGATGCAAAAAAATTATGACATAAAAAGGACTTAGCAGTTTTTTATGACTTAGGGGAAAAGACATAGTGAGCGATGGATAACTAAATGGTGCTCAGGCACTGGATAGGGGCTGCTCACAGTGGGCCTGGCCCGAGACCTGGAGAGGAGGAGGCCCGGGGCTGGAGCGGATATGGGCCGGTGGGGCAGGGGACTTGGGCCGGCCTGAGGCGGCGGTCAGGTCGGCCCAAGTGCGGGGCGGCGGCGCTCGGCCCATGCGGCTGGAGCGGCCCAAGGGAGCGGCGCACTGGCCGAGCCCGTCCTACTTGATCCCGATCGGGAACGAGGCAGGGGCGGCGGCGCTCGACGGGAAGAGACCGACGGCGACATGGCGCACAGGGTGCCAGCGAGGGAAGGCGGCGAGGCAAGGCTTGGTGCGGCGGCAGCCCTGCGGGCGAGCGACGGCGGCGGGGTCGACGGGATCTGGCGGGGCGGCTGCACGGATCCGGCGGGGCGCGGGCCACCGGCGGGCTTGGCAGCGAACGGAGAGGCAGGGGAGCTCGGGAACACGGGCTTCGGCAGCGGGGAGCTATGGCCATGGCGGCAGCGCTGGTTGCGGGAGGCAGCCGGCGGCGGCCTGCGGGCGAAGGAAGCGGGATCCGGGCTCGGGCGGGTCCCAGATGGGCCTGGCGGGCCTGTGGTGCGGGTGGGAGGTGGTGGAGCTGAGGTGGCGCTGCGGGATGGGTGAGAGCGGCGGCGGGGTGACGTGGCAGGCCGCGATTGGCCGGGGTAAGGTGGCCGGCTGGACATGTCCGTCGCGGGTGGACATGTCCGGCGGCGCGAGGTGGAAGAAGACTAGGGTTGCACCGCGAATTTCGGGAGGAGGGGCAAATATATAGGTAGAGGGAGCTAGGAGTGTCCAAATGAGGAGCGATTCACGGCCTCGCGATCGTGATCGAATGGCCAAGAGCATGGAGGGGTTAGAATGGGCTAGGTGGGATATGTGAAAGGGGTGCTGGGCCAAAAGAGAAAGGCTTCCGGCGGTTAACGTGGTTAACCGTTGGGCTATCAAACGAACTCCGAATGCGACGAAATTTGACATGCAGTCTACCTATGCTATAATAAGACCACACGCCAAGTTTCAACCCATTCCGAGAACGTTTTCCGGCCACTTAAAAAATAAATATCCGGAGGTGCCGCGGGCACGTGCAAGTGTGTGTGGGCTCAGAACGGACAACGGAGAGGACGAGGGAACTCGGACGGATGCAAGTTTTGAAAACATGAGGATGCAACGCACATGATGACATGTGAAAGATGCGACATGCAAGCAGATGACATGGCAACGAGGACGAATAACTGGCTGACACCTGGCGCACCGGTCCCGGGGTGTCACAACGCGGCACCAAGGTCAGGCGGCGGGAGCAGGCAGAAGAGAAAGAAAGAAGGAAGAGAAAAGCTTACCACGGGCGGCGGATTGCTGCGGCTATACGGCGGCTTGCCGAACGCCCAGCCCGACTATGACATCTTAAAGTTGGAGATGGAGTTCACCAAGTGGGCCACCTCCGTGTACGGCATCTGCTTGGTGCACGTCCGTCTCGGGTCTTGGGGCCCGCTCATGTCGCTAATCAAATGGGGCCGGGACTGCAGCGGCAACACACGACGCTCTGCGAAGGCGGCCAAAAAGTCCGCAAACACCAGGCCCTCCACTTCTATCATCTCCCGAAGATGGGCCACGGCGATGGAGGCGGCTGGCGTAAGGTATGTTGGCCGGAACCTCCAAGAGGTGCGGGGCTCGGCAGGCAGACCGACGGCGTAATCCGGCAAGTTGATGTGGTCCCGCCCCGAGTGGATGTTTGAGACGTATAAGTACGTCTTTTGTCGTTGCTTCGCCGAGTGCACGAGGGCGACCTTCGGGAAGAAGTTCCTGGCGCCGGTGCGCTGCACGGTGAGGCACCCGCCGCATTGGGCCGCCTCGCCCCTGAGGCCGGTGCCGAGCTTCAAATAGAAAAGTTCCCCCCACAGCTCGAGTGTGGGGAGCACCCCAAGGTATCCCTCGCAGAGGACGACGAAAGTGGCGAGCAGCACCACCGTCTTTGGTGTGAGATGGTGGGGTTGCACGCCGTAGAAATCAAGAAACAAGCGGAAGAACCCACTTGTCGGAAGACGGAACCCGCGAAGAAAGTGCGAGTGAAAAACGACACGCTCACCGAGCTGCGGCACCGGCCTAAGCTCGGCCGCCGGCGCGAGGTGCACTTCGACATTCCCGGCGGGGGGCAGCCGCCGCGACCGACGGAGAAACACGACGTGATCCTCGTGGATCTCGCTGCCATCCCATTCGCCGGAGCAATGGACCGGCGCCTCGACGGACATGGCTCGAAGCAAGCACGAGATCCATTGGGGCGGAGCTGCGACGGTGGCGGGTGCACGAGGTTATGCGAGGAAGAAGAAGAAGAAGGAGTTGGGGGGTGCGCGTGCGTTACGCCCACCCCCTCCCGCGCCTAATTATAGGTCCGGGGCGACGAAGCCGAGCAGATAGGGCATGGGATTAACTGCGCCACGCCTCGCACGAGCCGCACCTTTTACGCCTAAGCCACACGCATTTAATGCGCGTGGGAAGGGCAACCGACCACCTCGGCCACAGCAGATCTGCGCGGGTGCCGAGGCCCTGTAGTGGTGGGCCCAAGCTTGCCGCTACGTCCCATCGCGCGCGTGGGCTGGCAGGCCGACTCAGCATCATGACGCCGCGTGGCGCACTGCCAACGGGCGACAGGCCCGTCCCGCTGCCTGCCGGCCGAGCGGCACCTTCTCTCCGAAGATTCAAATCTAGCGACCGGCTGTAAACAGCCGGCCTTTCCAGAAGACGGACGGGAAGAACGATCACTCATCATACAGAGAGGGAAGATGCTGAAACCCCGCAGTCCGGCTCACGACCACAGAGCTCCACCAGCTTCGGGGACTACTGTCGGAGATATTGACCACGGGTGTCTTCATCGACCACCCATGGCATTTCAAGACAAAAAGGCCGCATGCCGTCCTTCGGCCGCCTGCACATTAGGCCGTCTCCTAGGACCGCCATGCCTAGGAGCCGGCTGCCAGCAGGCGGCAAAACACTAACAGGCGGTTGCCTAGTGGTCAACATTTGGCAGACGGCCCCGTGCCTCCCCCTCAGAGTGTGCGCTGGAGATCTACGACAAGACTAAAGCACGACTACAGTTAAGCCTGCCCCCAGGGTCCAAAGTAGCATGGCTATAGTGTGAGTGTACCTCATGGACACTCCCGATTGGCGCATCACTGTAGCCATGTTACCCGTGACCTCGCTTTGGTCAGAGGAGGCCACGATCCCACTACTCGGAGGCGGAGTGGCCTGCAGGCGGCAGGCCCACCCGTCAGTGAGCCACCAAGAAGCGGCGGACCCCTGGCAGATGGCCTGGGGAACGGGCCGCCCTGTAGCAGGCGGCCGACCTCAGGTCTATAGTCGTTCACGCTGGTGAATCCATCATATTCTTGTATCACAATCGAGTCTCTCTTGAACACCGACGAACCTCCATCCATGATTCTCTTCCAGTACCCCAAACAACAACATTGCACCAGAAATAGATTTTGCTAGTTAATGTTGAAGGTCACACCGTTACCTGAAGACCACACATTGTGTATGGAATTTAGGAGTGTTGCGTTGCTGAAGGGCCTTAAAGAATGAACATGAAAGAGCCCTAGCCATCTGATGTCCTTGATAAGATCATCCACCTTGTCCAAAGAAATCCAGATCCTCATCATCCTCCTTGTGAAGCTTCATACCAGCAAGATACTCCTCCAACCTTGGTTCTAGGATGAAGTAATCCCAACCCCCTTCATCTCCCTCCCTCCGATCCTCCCTTCTACCGCTCTTCTCCCCTTCACCCAGCCTCGCCTCTATTGCGAATGTTTCATCTTCTACCTCCTCCCCCTCCTACTCTACCCTTCTCCTTGTTAACCTCCGATGCCCCACAATCGAGGTCCCTACTATCCTCATTCCACCCTTCTCCATGATACGTCCATTTTGCATCATGTTTTTATGTTGATATTTATTGCACTATGGGCTGTTATTAGACGTTATGTCACAATACATATGCCTTTTCTCTCTTATTTTACAAGGTTTACATGAAGAGGGAGAATGTCGGCAGCTGGAATTCTGGGCTGGAAAAGGACCAAACATTGGAGACCTATTTAGCACAACTCAAAAAGCTCCGAAACTCCACGAAATACCGTTTCAGAAAATATAAAAAATATCTGGCGAAAGAGATCTGCCAGGGGGGCTACCACCTGTCCACGAGGGTGGGGGCGCCCCCCTCTGGTCGTGCCCCTGCCTCATGGGCCAGTCGGTGACCCCTCGATGCCCATATTCTCGTATATGAGGTGTTTTGACTTGGAAAAAATCATAAGGAGGTTTTCGGGACCAGACGCCGCCGTCTCGAGGCAGAACCAATCTAGGGCTCCGACAGAGCTGTTCTGCAGAGGATAGTTCCCTCCGGGAGGGGGAAATCATCACTGCCGTCATCACCAACAACTCTCCCATCTTGGGGAAGGTTATCTTCATCAACATCTTCATCAGCACCATCTCCTCTCAAACCCTAGTTCATCTCTTGTATCCAATCTTTGTATCAAAACCTGAGATTGGTACCTGTAGGTTGCTAGTAGTGTTGATTACTCCTTATAGTTGATGCTAGTTGGTTTACTTGGTGGAATATCATATGTTCAGATCCATTATGCATATTAATACCCCTCTGACCATGAACAATATTATGTCTTGTGAGTAGTTACTTTTGTTCCTGAGGACATGGGAGAAGTCTTGCTATAAGTGGTCATGTGAATTTGGTATTCGTTCGATATTTTGATGAGATGTATGTTGTCTCTCCTCTAGTGGTGTCATGTGAACGTCGACTACATGACACTTCACCATTGTTTGGGCCTAGAGTAAGGCATTGGGAAGTAATAAGTAGATGATGGGTTGCTAGAGTGACATAAGCTTAAACCCTAGTTTATGCGTTGCTTCGTAAGGGGCTGATTTGGATCCACTTGTTTCATGCTATGGCTAGGTTTACCTTAATACCTCTTTTGTAGTTGCCGATGCTTGCAATAGAGGTTAATCATAAGTGGGATGCTTGTCCAAGTAAGGGCAGCACCCAAGCACCGTTCCACCCACATACCAAATTATCAAAGTAACGAACGCAAATCATATGATCGTGATGAAAACTAGCTTGCCGATAATTCCCATGTGTCCTCGGGAGCGCTTTCCTTCATATAAGAGTTTGTCCAGGCTTGTCATTTGCTACAAAAAGGATTGGACCATCTTTCTGCACCTTATTTACTTTTACTATTTGTCACTTGCTACCAATTACCTTATCACAAAACTATCTTTTACCGATAATTTCAGTGCTTGCAGAAAATACCTTACTGAAAACTGCCTATCACTTCCTTCTGCTCCTCGTTGGGTTAGACACTCTTACTTATTGAAAGTACTATGATAGATCCCCTACACTTGTGGGTCATCAAGACTCTTTTCTGGCTCCGTTGCCGGGGAGTGAAGCGCCTTTGGTAAGTGGAATTTGGTAAGGAAACATTTATATATTGTGCTGAAATTTACTGTTACTTGTCACTATGGCTCATAATCCTTTGAGGGGCTTGTTCGGGGTATCTTCACCCCGACCAGTAGAGCAAAGCGTTGCTCCCTCAACCTACTGAACCTTCTGAAAATGTTTGCTTTGAAATTCCTTCGGGTATGATAAAGAAACTGCTAGATAATCCCTTTATAGGAGATGGAACACTGCATCCCGATTTACACCTAATCTACGTGGATGAAGTTTGTGGATTATTTAAGCTTGCAGGTCTGCCCGAGGATGTTACCAAGAAGAAGGTCTTCCCTTTATCTTTGAAGGGAGATGCATTGACACGATTTAGGCTATGCGATGATATTGGATCATGGAACTATAGTCGACTGAAGTTGGAATTTCATCAGAAGTTCTACCCTATGCATCAGGTTCATCGTGATCGTAATTATATATATAGTTTTTGGCCTCGCGAAGAATAAAGCATTGATCAAGCTTGGGGGAGGCTTAAGTCAATGTTATATTCATGCCCCAATCATGAGCTCTCAAGAGAAATGACCATTCAAATTTTTTATGCTCGGCTTTCTCTCAATAATCGCTCCATGCTCGATAATTCTTGTACTGGTTCTTTTATGATGAAGACTATTGAATCCAAATGGGATTTATTGGAGAGAATTAAATGCAATTCTGAAGATTGGGATCTCGATGAAGGTAAGGAGTCGGGTATGACTCCTAAGTTTGACTATGTTAAAGCTTTTATGGATACCGATGTTTTCCGTAAATTTAGCACTAAATATGGACTTGACTCTGAGATAGTAGCTTCTTTCTATGAATCATTTGCTACTTATGTTGACCTCCCCAAGGAGAAGTGGTTTAAATACCATCCTCCCACTGAACTAAAAGTAGTTGAACCTGTTAAAGTTGAAGAAAATACTATCACTTATAATGTTGATCCTATTGTTCCTACTGCTTATATTGAGAAACCACCTTTCCCTGTTAGAATAAAGGATCATGCTAAAGCTTCAACTGTGGTTCGTAAGAGTAATACTAGAACACCTACACCCTAGGAGAAAATTAAAGTTGAACCTAGTGTTGCTATGGTAAAAGATCTCTTGATTGAAAATTTAGATGGACATGTTATTTACCTCCAAGAGGAAGCTGATATAATAGCCAAACCCGATACTAGGAATAAACATAGACCTGTTGTAGGCATGCATGTTATTTCTGTTCTAATAGGAGATCATTGCTATCAGGGTTTATGTGACGTAGGTGCTAGTGCAAGTATAATCCCTCATTCCTTATGTAAGGAAATTATGCACGATATTGCACCCACTGAGTTAGAAGGGATTGATGTTACTATTAAGCTTGCTAATAGAGACACTATTTCACCAGTTGGGATCGTTAGCGATGTTGAAGTCTTGTGTGGGAAGGTTAAATACCATGCTGTTTTTCTTATTCTTAGTTCCCCACAAGATGATTTTTGTCCCATCATATTTTGTAGACCCTTCTTGAATACTGTTAATGCTAAGATAGACTGCGTAAAAGATATTGTTACTGTTGGTTTAGGGGATATGTCTCATGATTTTAACTTTGCTAAATTTCGTAGACAACCCCATGATAAATAATTACCTAGTAAGGATGAAATTATTTGTCTTGCTTCTATTGTTGTGCCTCCTAACGATCCTTTAGAATAATATCTACTAGACCATGAAAATGATATGTATATGAATGAGAAAAGGGAAATAGATGAAATAATCTTTAAGCAAGGACCCGTATTGAAAAACAACTTGCCTGTTGAAATCCTAGGGGATCCTCCTCCACCCAAGGGTGATCCCGTGTTTGAACTCAAACCATTACCTGATAATCTTAAGTATGTTTATCTTGATGAAAAGAAGATATATCATGTTATTATCAGTGCTAACCTTTCAGAACAGGAAGAAGAAAAAATATTGAAAACTCTGAAGAAGCATCGTGCTGCTATTGGATATACTCTGGATGATCTTAAGGGCATTAGTCCCACTCTATGCCAACACAAGATAAAGTTGGAAGAGGACGCTAAACCGGTTATCGATCATCAACGAAGGTTAAATCCTAAGATGAAAGAAGTGGTAAGGAAGGAAATACTAAAGCTTCTAGAGGCAGGAATAATCTATCCAGTTGCTGATAGCGAGTGGGTAAGTCCTGTCCATTGTGTCCCTAAGAAGGGAGGTATGATTGTTGTTCCTAATGATAAAGATGAATTGATCGCGCAAATAATTGTTACAGGTTATAGGATGGTTACTGATTTCCGCAAATTAAATAAAGCTACTAAGAAAGATCATTACCCTTTGCCTTTTATTGATTAAATGCTAGAAAGGTTATCCAAACATACTCATTTTTTGCTTTCTAGATGATTATTCTGGTTTCTCTCAAATACCTGTGTCAAAAGGGGATCAAGAAAAGACTACTTTTACTTGTCCTTTCGGTACCTTTGCTTATAGACGTATGCCTTTTGGTTTATGTAATGCACCTACTACCTTTCAAAGATGCATGATGGCTATATTCTCTGATTTTTGTGAAAAGATTGTTGAGGTTTTCATGGATGATTTCTCCATTTATGGGACTTCTTTTGATGATTGCTTGAGCAACCTTGATTGAGTTTTGTAGAGATGTGAAGACACTAATCTTGTCTTGAATTGGGAGAAGTGCCACTTTATGATTAATGAAGGCATTGTCTTGGGACATAAAATTTCTGAAAGAGGTATTGAAGTTGACAAGGCTAAAGTTGATGCTATTAAAAAGATGTCGTGTCCCAAGGACATCAAAGGTATAAGAAGTTTCCTTGGTCATGCCGGGTTTTATAGGAGGTTCATTAAGGACTTCTCCAAATCTCCAGACCTCTGACTAATCTCTTACAAAAAGATGTTCCTTTTGTCTTTGATCATGATTGTGTAGAAGCATTTGAAATACTTAAGAAAGCATTGATCTCTGCACCTATTGTCTAGTCTCCTGATTGGAACTTACCCTTTGAGATTATGTGCGATGCTAGTGATTATGCTGTAGGTGATGTTCTAGGACAAATAGTTGATAAGAAATTGAATGTTATCCAATATGCTAGTAAAACTCTAGACATTGCGCAGAGAAATTATGCTACTACTGAGAAAGAATTTTTAGCAGTTGTATTTGCATGTGATAAGTTTAGGCCTTATATTGTTGATTCTAAAGTAACTATTCACACTGATCATCCTGCTATCAAATACCTTATGGAAAAAAAGATGCTAAACCTAGACTTATTAGATGGGTTCTCTTGCTGCAATAATTTCACTTGCATATTATTGATAGAAAGGGAGCTGAGTACACCGTTGCAGACAACTTGTTTAGGCTAGAGAATATTCTTGATGACCCACAACCTATTGATGATAGCTTTCCTGATGAACAATTAGTTGTCATAAATACTTCTTGTACTGCTCCATGGTATGATGATTATGCCAATTACATTGTGGTTAAGTTTATACCACCTAGTTTCACATACCAGCAAAAGAAAAAGTTCTTCTATGATTTGAGACATTACTTCTGGGATGGCCCACACCTTTATAAAGAAGGAGTAGATGGTATTATTAGACATTGTGTACCTGAGCATGAACAGGAACAGATCCTACGCAAGTGCCACTCCGAAGCTTATGGAGGACACCATGCTAGAGATAGAACTGCACATAAGGTATTGCAATCTGGTTTTTATTGGCCTACTCTCTTCAAGGACGCTCGAATGTTTGTCTTATCTTGTGATGAAAGTCAAAGAATTGGTAATATCAGTAGACGTCAAGAAATGCCTATGAATTATTCACTTGTTATTGAACCATTTGATGTCTGGGGCTTTGATTATATGGGACCGTTTCCTTCCTCTAATGGGTATACACATATTTTAGTTGCTGTTGATTACGTTACTAAGTGGGTAGAAGCTATACCAACTAGTAGTGCTGATCACAACACCTCTATTAATATGCTTAAAGAAGTTATTTTTCCGAGGTTTGGAGTCCCTAGATACTTAATGACTGGTGGTGGTTCACACTTTATTCATGGTACTTTCTGTAAAATGCTTACTAAGTATGAAGTTAACCATATAATTGAATCCCCTTATCACCCACAGTCTAGTGGTCAAGTAGAACTAAGTAATAGAGAGCTGAAATTAATTTTGCGAAAAACAGTTAATAGGTCTAGAAAGAATTGGTCCAAGAAACTTGATGATGCATTATGGGCCTATAGAACTGCATACAAAAATCCTATGGGTATGTCTCCATATAAGATAGTCTATGGAAAAGCATATCACTTATCTCTTGAGCTAGAACATAAAGCATATTGGGATATTAAAGAGCTCAATTATGATTTCAAACTTGCCGGTGAGAAGAGGTTATTTGACCTTAGCTCTCTTGATGAATGGAGAACCCAAGCTTATGAGAATGCCAAGCTATTCAAGGAAAAGGTTAAAAGATGGCATGACAAAAGGATACAAAAGCGTGAGTTTAATGTAGGTGATTATGTCTTGCTATACAACTCTCGTTTAAGATTTTTTGCAGGAAAACTTCTCTCTAAATGGGAAGGTCCTTACGTTATCGAGGAGGTCTATCGTTCCGGTGCCATAAAATCAACAACTTCGAAGGCACGAATCCGAAGGTGGTGAACGGTCAAAGAATCAAACATTATATCTCATGTAACCCTATAAATGTTGAAACCAATGTTATTGAAACCGTAACCCCGGAGAAATACATAAGGGACACTTTCCAGAATGATCCAGACTCCGAAAAGGAAGAGGTATGTGATATGGTAAGTAAATCGACTCCAAAACAGTTCTAATGGCAAATTTTCACCGTTTTGGAATATTTAAAAAAATAGAAAAATAAGAGGCAGTCCGGAAGAGACACGAGGCGTCCACGAGGGTGGAGGGCGCGCCCACCCCCACTGGGCGCGCCCCCTACCTCGTGGGCACCTCGTGTGCCTCCCGGACTCCGATTTCTTGCACATTACTTCTTTTAGTCGGTAAAAAATCACTACATATTCTCCCGAAGGTTTTGACCACCGTATCACTCAAAAATCCTCTGTTTTGTTTCGAGCTGTTTCTGTCGCAGATAAGAGCAATATGTCGTCCCAGGATTCGGAGGGAGAAAGCTATGTGGCTGATCTCCTTGCTGACCCTAAATTCTATGGGGACTGGGAGCATTGTGGTTGGACCACAGAGGAAGAAGAAGACCATGATCCCAAGGGAAAGGATTTGACCAGCTCAGATGAAGACGAAGTCCGACTACCTCAACCCGAGGACATGCATGTGGAGTTCAAAAAGTCAAGCCTCCCCGAGAGAGCAAAGAAACCTAAGATCGAGTTTATCCCTTTTCGCCTCTTGTAGGAAAACAAGCAGGAACTATGCAAGAAGATATTAAACCTATAGCAGGAGATAAATGACCTAAGGGAGCGAAATTCTACCCTTAAGCGCAAGTTAAGGAACAAGCCAACTCCATCATCACCAACTTCGAAGAAGGAGACATAATCATATGGGTATGGGCACTCCCCTTGGCAACTGCCAAGCTTGGGGGAGTTGTCCCGGTATCGTATCACCATCACTCTCCTATCTTTACTGTTTTTCTTAGTTCAATCCTTTTGGTAATATCTTGATCTCATAGAATAAAGTTAGCATGATCTAGTTGTGAGTTTTTGCTTTATGATCTTTATCTTTGTAATCGAGTCCGTAAGCTATATAATAAAGATTAGTGTTGAGTCAAGGGCTTGATTTCCTCGTTATGATCATGAGAGAATAAATATATAAAAAGTATCAAAGAGATTATATTAATCTTATGGGAAGTAATGACTTCACATATAAAGAGTATGATGAATAAAAGTTGTTGAGAGTTGACAAACATAGTTTTGGTCATCGTTGCAATTAATAGGAAGTAATAAAGAAAGAGAGGTTTCACATACAAATATACTATCTTGGACATCTTTAATGATTGTGAGCACTCATTAAAATATGACATGCTAAAGAGTTGATGTTGGACAAGGAAGAAAACATAAGGGTTATGTTTTCTTATATTCGAAATAAAGTATATTGTCAAAGATCATCCAACATGTTGAGCTTGGCTTTCCCCCTCATGCTAGCGAAAACTCTTTGCACCAAGTAGAGATACTACTTGTGCTTCCATACATCGTTAAACCCAGTTTTGCCATGAGAGTCCACCATACCTACCTATGGATTGAGTAAGATCCTTCAAGTAAGTTGTCATTGTTGCCAACTCTCTAAAATATGTATGATTTATTAGTGTGGAGGAAATAAGCTTTATGCGATCTTGTGATATGGAAGTAATAAAAGCGACGGACTGCATAATAAAGGTCCTTATCACAAGTGGCAATATAAAGTGACGTTCTTTTGCGCTAAGATTTTGTGCATCCAACCATAAAAGGAGATGACAACCTCTGCTTCCCTCTGCGAAGGGCCTATATATTATTCTTGCCTTATAAGAGTCAAGGTGAAAATCACCTTTCCTTTTTACATTTTATCCTTTGGCAAGCACATTGTGTTGGAAAGATCCTAACATATATACCCACTTGGATGTAAGTTATCATAATCTATTAATGTTGACATTACCCTTGAAGTAAAAGGTTGGGAGGCGATACCATGAGCCCCTATCTTTCTCTGTGTCCAATTAAAACCGTGGGCTTGCTGGTAGTTGAGTATGTGGGCTTGCTGAAAAGCTCTTATATTGACTCTTTCCGATGTTATGATAAATTTCAATTGCGTGAGAGTGAGCAATTGTGAAAGACTAGATGGTAATTGAGTATGTGGGCTTGCTGAAAACCTCTTATATTGACTCTTTCCGATGTTATGATAACTTTCAATTGCTTCAATGACTGAGATCTTAGTTTGTTGGTTTTCAGTGAAGTTTCTGATTCATACTTGACATTGTGAATGAATTGTTACTTTAGCATAAGAGTGTTATGACAATATATATTTGTGCTGCTGTTATAAGAATGATCATGATGCCCTCATGTCCGTATTTTATTTTTATCGAGACCTCTACCTCTAAACATGTGGATATATTTTTCGATACCGGCTTTCACTTGAGGACAAGCGAGGTCTAAGCTTGGGGGACTTGATACGTCCATTTTGCATCATGTTTTTATGTTGATATTACTATGGGCTGTTATTACACGTTATGTCACAATACTTATGCCTTTTCTCTCTTATTTTACAAAGTTTACATGAAGAGGGAGAATGCCGGCAGCTGGAATTCTGGGATCGAAAAGGAGCAAACATTGGAGACCTATTCAGCACAACTCAAAAAGCTCCAAAACTCCACGAAACACCATTTCAGAAAATATAAAGAATATCTGGTGAAAGAGATCTGCCACGGGGCCACCACCAATCCACGAGGGTGGGGGGCGCCCCCCCTCTGGTCACGCCCCCTGCCTCATGGGCTAGCCGGTGACTCCCCAATGCCCATCTTCTCCTATATGAGGTGTTTTGACCTGGAAAAAAAATCATAAGGAGGCTTTTGAGACCAGACGCCGCCGTCTCGAGGCGGAACCTTGGCGGAACCAATCTAGGGCTCCGGCGGAGCTGTTCTGCCGGGGATACTTCCCTCCGGGAGGGGGAAATCATCATCACCAACAACTCTCCCATCTTGGGGAGGGTTATCTTTATCAACATCTTCATCAGCACTATCTCCTCTCAAACCCTAGTTCATCTCTTGTATCCAATCTTTGTATCAAAACCTCAGATTGGTACCTGTAGGTTGCTAGTAGTGTTGATTACTCCTTGTAGTTGATGCTAGTTGGTTTACTTGGTGGAAGATCATATGTTCAAATCCATTATGCATATTAATACCCTCTGATCATGAACAATATTATGTCTTGTGAGTAGTTACTTTTGTTCCTAAGGACATTGGAGAAGTCTTGCCATAGATAGTCATGTGAATTTGGTATTCGTTCGATATTTTCATGAGATGTATGTTGTCTCTCCTCTAGTGGTGTCATGTGAACGTGGACTACATGACACTTCACCGTTGTTTGGGCCTAGAGGAAGGCATTTGAAAGTAATAAGTAGATGATGGGTTGCTAGAGTGACAGAAGCTTAAACCCTAGTTTATGCGTTGCTTCGTAAGGGGTTGATTTGGATCCACTTGTTTCATGCTACGGTTAGGTTTACCTTAATACTTCTTTTGAAGTTGCGGATGCTTGCAATAGAGCTTAATCATAAGTGGGATGCTTGTCCAAGTAAGGGTAGCACCCAAGCACCGGTCCACCCACATACCAAATTATCAAAGTAACGAACTTGAATCATATGATCGTGATGAAAAATAGCTTGACGATAATTCCCATGTGTCCTCGGGAGCACTTTCCTTCATATAAGAGTTTGTCCAGGCTTGTCCTTTGCTACGAAAAGGATTGGGCCATCTTGCTGCACCTTATTTACTTTTACTATTTTTCAATTGCTACCAATTACCTTATCACAAAACTATCTGTTACCGATAATTTCAGTGCTTGCAGAAAATACCTTACTAAAAACTGCCTATCATTTCCTTCCGCTCCTCGTTGGATTCGACACTCGTACTTATCGAAAGGACTACGATAGATCCCCTACACTTGTGGGTCATCACTCCACTATTGCCGCTAGATCATTTTCCCCCTTCCCTGATTTTTCGCTATGTAGACACACTCTCACTAATGATTAGTAGTGGTCTACCCTTCGGTGAGATGAATCCGAACAGGAAGGTCGGATCCACGTTGGGTTTGGCGTGATCACCAGAGGACAGGTTGGACCCTAAGGAAACCCTAACACTCTATTTGGATGTTTGCATTGGCAACCTCGACATTACCTTGGGTTGAATACCAATATCATTGGTTATTGGTATTGAGATTGAATGTCAATATTTCAGTTTGGATGTTTAGGTATTCGAAACACAAACTTGATACTTAGGTTAAATGCAAAATTTTGTTTGGACGGTCAAAGTGAGAAATTGAGTTGTATGCGACTTTGATTTTATGTTTAACGTCTAGTTAATTATATATCAGACAAAAACATTGACAATAGCCACTACATTGTACTTCCTCTTTCTCATAATATAAGAGAGTTTTTGGCACTGCACTAGTGAAAAAAATGCTCTTATATTATGGGGCGGAGGAAGTAGTAATCATGACAACAAGCAAATAATAATCCGGGGTGGAGGTCGTGGTTTGTCCTTTTATTCTCAGTCGCGCGTTCTACATAGAAAAAAGAGATGAGAGATCAAGCAAAGAGGAGGTCCGCAGGACGCTAGACAGGGGAGAGGGGAGAAGGTCGGAGCTCTAGAAAGAGGGGAGGGAGGCGGTCAACAACACACATGCACGGTACGATGAAACTCAGGGTGGAGGCACACCGGCCGCCGAAGCTTGAATGGGGATGGACTACTTGCACTGCCGCTGTTACTTCGGGCAGACGTGGGGGAGACCTCCTGTTTTTTTAAATGAGTGACCTCATGAAGATGCTTGTTTCAGTCACAAACAGGTATGCTATTCCAAATACCTAGGCGATGTCAAGCACGGACGCTCCAAATTGGGTCGGAAGTCTTTTTGCCTTTGGGACGGGTCGCTCGATATGAACCCTGAATGCCAATTTTGTTCTGACCGGTGCCCAAATGCCACAACTTTTCGAAATTTCTACATGCACAGATGAGTTACATACATTCATGGGCCCCTTCCTCTAATACTCTTTGCTCCCCCCCTGATTTCAAATTAAGTGGGAGGGCTCCTCCCCTCCCCTTAATCCAATCATCATTTGCCAAGTCGTAATGATCCATGAATGTAGCATTACTCACAATTTTCAGCAAATCCCGAGTGCCACAACTGAATGCCAAGATGAACCAAACGGGTGGTATTTGGGTATTCGGCCCAGAAACCAGGCTGAGCGTTGCAAGCAAAAGATAAGAGCATGTCTAGTAGAGCACTCAAACCCTTCAATCTAAAACTAGTTTTAAGGGTTGAGAATTGGCCATTTTTGACACTTTTAAGGGTTCAAAAACAGGGGCAAAGACTAGAACCCTCAAACCCAACCCTTATTCCGTTATAAGGGTTAGGTTTGAGGGTTCTAGAATTTGCCCCAACCCCAACCCTTAAAACTGTCATTTGACATATCACAATTTTCATCGTCTCAATAACACCGAATAGTACTTTCAAACACATAATAATCATTCAATTTATTACAACATTGTTTTGAAGCAAATTATAATAATTGTTCGAATCAAATAGGACATAGAAAAGTAAACAAAGGTAGATCATGAGCCTTGGCGCCGCCCAGCCAACTACCGCTGGTGCTCTACTAGATCATCCACTACAAAATAAAGACACATCCGTGACATTTTGGGCCGAACGAATGTTTTTTTCTGTCATACTTATGACACTTCTATGACAATAATTGTGACAAAACACGGTATCATCATAGATGTGGTGGGGTCCTACTTCTATGACAGAAAATGGGCTTTTCATCCTGGGTGGGCCGGAGACGCAGCTGCATGACATTCTTTGGGACTTCCATGATGGAAAAACCGTGGTAGAAGCGAGGGTGAGGAAAATATCGGGGTGTTCCCAGTTACGGTGTGTGGTCCGGTGTAACACCCCAAATTTTTGAGTTGGTTTTTCTTGCAAACTTTTGGCCTTTTTGAAAGAGGGATTGTTTGATCCTTTCTTTTGCCCTTCTAAAATCCCTTTTTGCCAAAGTTTGTGTGTCTTCTCAAGCTTAGTTTTTGGCCTTGAAGTTCTCCTCTTGTGTTTGGCTCAAGCACAAGTTGAGATTCAAAAGGAGTTGTTTGAGTTCACCACTTCTTGTTTTAAAAATTCTCAAGTTTAACCTTGACTTATCTCCCCTCCAACCTTCATCTTGCCATGATCCCAACAGGAACAATCCTCTCCAAGACTCTCTCCACACCATGGGACAAGCATTTCATCAATTCCAGCAAGTTGTGAGATTATTGGGATTTTTCTCCTATTTTATTTCATTCCAAAAACAATTCTGTCTTTTATAGTGGACCTTGGTGATTTACAAAGGAACCACCATTTTCATCTACCTATTTGACTCCAAACCAACTCTCCTAGATAGTCCTTAATACCCACAACCTAGATCCATCTTGTTTCACTGGTCCACAGTTCAAAATTTTCAAATTTCACCTGCTGCAAGTTTGGACCAGATTTGCAAAATTTGGTGAAATTCATATTTACCTTCTTCCAAAAAATCTGTGAAAAATCATGCAGCCTCTAGGTACATCAAGAGGCCACTCCACCAAAAATCAGCCCCTGAAACATTGCACACATACCAGAATCATTTCATCAAACACCTAGCCTACACTGAACTGTTAGCTGTTAACTGAAACTGTCGACAGTTCAACACTTCGTCAGTTTCGTCAGTTTCGACAGTCGGCGGCGCGGCGACAAAACCTCGTCTGTATCTCCCTTGGCTCGACGTTGCACTGCAGCTTCTCCTTATCCATGCGCCGCACGGTCGCTTGGCCATTTCTGGACGTCGGTGGCGCCCTGGCCCGACCGCGTCGGCGGCTGCCACGGCCACAGCGCCGCCCGTGGCGGCTGACAGAAGCAACGCCGCAGCTCCACGCCGTTTCGCGCCGCCCAGACCACCCCAGTGCCCCGCGTGTCCTTCTCCATAGCCAGCGCACGCCTGGCACGCGTAGAGCGCCGTTTCTGCCGCCGACGTGCCGCCCGGCCGTTCCGTCGGTGACAGGTCGTAACTCTACCTCTCCTGCTAGGTTAGGCGCGGGAATGGAACCACAACAGCTCCTGGAAGATGCTCAAGCTCCTAACCCCGCCGTCCGACCACTGCAGTGCCGTAATTGGCTCGCTGGACTTATCCATTCGCGGCAGCCACCTCGAGCCACCTATAAAAGGCACCCCCGAGCTCGTGCTCGAGCACACACGCCTCCACTATGTCCCTAGACCACGCCCAACCTCTGGAAGAGCCCCGAGAGGCTTTTCTTCCCTGGCTCCGGCCAGCTGCCTCCGCCTCGGGCTCCAGCTCCGTTCACTCCGGTGAGGGCTTCTTCGCCACCGTGAACTTGAACGTAGCACCCTGGCGTTCACCTAATCCTAACCCCCAACTCAATTTCACTCCAGAAACCTTCTCCGACGAGATCCACGACCACCCGAGCCGCCGTCCGCCAGAGATAAGCTCGCCGTCGACGTGGGACTTGCCGGCACCCAACTCCACCACAGTTCGACGCGGAAGACCACCGCGAAGCCATAGGTACCTCTCCCCTCCCCTATCTCGCCGTGGATCGATGCCGGCGATCACCGCAGCACCGGCGCCGACGCAGCTTTGTTTCTTTTTTCAAACCTGACAGGTGGGGTCCCTCTATCAGCCTCTCACATCTCCCCCTCGAACCGTTTTCTGTTGGCGTATTTTAGCAAAGTGCGTTTTCCCTCTGCGGGTGACGTACTGCGTACCGGTTCGCTTTGTCCTTTTCTGTTCTAGCCCCTGGATGTTTTCTGTTTCATTACAGATGGGTCCCTAGACAGAAACCTTAATATCTTTTAAACTAAAAGTGATTTTGAGTTGATTCTTTTTCTGTCCACCTTGGTTTTCTATCTGGTTTTTTGTCATATTTATGTGGAAATATTTGAGCAACTTCATTTGCACGCGCGGTATTTATGTTAGTATGTATTTTGTTTGAATACATAGATACCGGAGGCCGTGACGGAGACGCGAATCACGCCGAGTTAGGCTCCGACTTTTCAGAACGAGGCAAGCATGTTTGAACTCTTGATATGATGAGTGTGTTGCATGTTTGCTCGAGTAGCTCGTTCATAAGCATGATCATATGGGCATGTGTGTATGGCATATTTCATGCAAGTAAGCTTCGGGCGAGTCCCGAAGGAGAATGTTGAACCACCTCGATCATATGGTGATACGATGGGGTGGAATGCTGGTATTGTTGGAGCATACCAGTAGTTGGTCAACTCAGTATCAGCGGAGATCATGTCATGATTCCGTTCGTCTCCTTTTCAGTACTATCATAGGCCGTCCGTTGGGATTACGGTCTAGTCGGTTGTAAACCACTTTCCGAGTACACACCAAGTAGAGTAGCCGGGATGAGGGTTCCATGGCCCTGGATTAAAGCCCGTCATCCGGTCAGGGGGCATGGGTGTTTCCGGTTGGGACCGAGAGGGGGGCACCCCTTAGAGCGCGCATATATAAATTTGATCCCATGCTATTCAAGGTTGTAGCCTCCCCGTCTTAAAGTTTTCCGTGAATGTCGTCGCGGGTGATTCCGGACGACAGGATGTTAAATGGGTGTGTACTGGTTAGTTGGGTTTCTACTAAAACACCGTAGACGGGGCTAGCCCACGTGGCTAGTAGAACCCGTTGGCTATGAGTTATTAGTACAAGCTCTGCAGAGTTAAAATTCCTTCGGTAGCCATGTTTATGGCCTAGGATCAATATTCATGTCAACCCGGTGACCGTCTCTAGTATATGCCTGTGAGTAACCAAAATAGTGTTGTCATCAAGTTCATTCAGTAAATGAACTCACCACTATCTCTGTATTGATGTTACTTTTCAAAGTATTTCATCATTATATACTGTTATTTATAACCCCTTTATGTGATGTCGCTTAGACGTCCGACTGTGGCATTCTTGTTATTTATTTTTGTTATAAGCCCTTTATGTGATGTCGCTTAGACGTTCGACTGTGGCATTCTTGTTATTTATTTTTGTTATAAGCCCTTTATGTGATGTCGCTTAGACGTCCGACTGTGGCATTCTTATTATTTATTTACGTTATAAGCCCTTTATGTGATGTCGCTTAGACGTCCGACTGTGGCATTCTTGTTATTTATTTTTGTTATAAGCCCTTTATGTGGTGTCGCTCAGACGCCCGACCGTGGCCTGTTATCGTTTATTATTTTCCCACGAGGCGTCACCCAGACCCTCGTTTGGTCTCGTTATTTTCATCTTTTGGATTTCGGGAGGATTACCGCCTGACTTCCATTCTTTACTTTCGATGCATTCATGTTTTGTTCCGGTTGCATTTTTGCTGGAATACTCATATGCATTCATGTTGGCATTTGTTATATCTTAAGTCCGAGCTGTCTTGCGAGTACATTCGGAGTACTCACTTGGCTTGTTGATTTGGCCAGATGTGGACGAAGGCGATCTCATGGATGAAGAGTTCGATAGTGAGTCCGACGCTTAGAGGAGTCCCAGTCAGTCCCTTGCGATCCTGGAGTTGATCACTGTTTTATAACCGCTTCCGCCTACCACCAAATAAATTCATCGGGTCTCACTCCGACACTCGATGAGCTGTAAAATATGGGAGTCACACCACCCACTTCACTGTGACATATTCCACTTCCTTTTATTACGAGTCAGTAGTATGCCACCCTGTCTTGTGCCATATCCGCCTCTATGCAATATATTGGCGCACTTGTAATAAAATTTGTTGAGCCACCCCCTAGCTCAACCTTGTATAATATTCAGTGTACTGGAAATTCTGTATCTAGGAATTGTCTGCTAGCAGGAATATTATTCCGCGCTGGTTTGATAAAGAGATCGGTCTTCCGGTAATTATTTTACCGAAGGACCGGTCGCGACAACCTTGGTATCAGAGCCAGGCTGACTGTAGGAAGCCACTAGGTGCGCTCGCTAATCGGTTATTAGCGAAAAATCTGCTTTTCAGCATTTTAACATCTGTAGCAATTTTTTGTTGGTCAGCATAAATTTATGGCCTGACTATTTGGAATTTTTGTCTACTTTTGTAGATGGCCAGCAACGACTGTGATGCACAGGTGTTCGCCAACATTCCTGAGGGGTTTGTCAAGCTCCTCATCGCCATCACCAAAGTCACAATCGGGCCATCCACACGTCCCGAATTTACACTCTACCGTCACAAGCTCAACGACAGCGTGTCTATGCATCAGGCTGTGGTACACTTCAAAGGTGGGCGCTCTGAAGCGCGCCGCCTTTGATTTGTGGGCAGAGCCATGCCTACGAAGAGGCATGCTATGCAGATGGCTGCCCGTGAGGCAATAGCTCGTCTCCGGGACATTCTGCCTTCGATGAAGACTCGTCGGTTCCGTTACCTCCCATGCCACGTGCCTTATACGTGCCACTATGCATTTGCATGTGCAAATGGGGAGCGTGACGAAGCCATTGAATCAATGGTTGAATACCTCAAGGCACTTGAGGCAGCCTTCGATAATCTGGTGGACGACCTGGTGGCCACCCGTATGGAGATGGTCTAGAGTGGCACCGCCAACAGGAGGGAGCTGCTCCATACCGCACCACCAATGACTTTTGTCTCGTCCACCGCATCCTATGCACCTTCCATTGTAGCCACCGCTCGCCGTCTGCCGACCACTGAAGAGTTTGACCAAGTCATTGCTCCTACTCCAGTCAGAGCTGCACCGCCTGCTGCACCTGCTTCGACACCTCGTACTCAAACTCCGCGCCTGGAGCCCATCAGTGAGGAGGAAGTTGAGTCTCCAGCACCACTGGGCCTTACCCTCGGCAGGCCGAGGGAAATCTTCAACATCGCCGACTAGCGCATCATCTCGCGACGCGCCGCGCTCGCTTGTAATATTTGTGTGATATGTAAAATAGGTTGATGGGAGTAGTTTGTTTGCGCATCATGTAGGACCTTGGAGGAGTGCACTAGTTTCCAATAACATGTCAGGATGTGTACGCACACCCTGAGTGGCGTATGTATAATTAGGATCTGCGTGTAACATATGTACTAGCAGCCTTCTCCGTGCGCAATCGACCAGTTTATTTCAAAAATCTTTTTCGAGCTCGTGTTTGACCGCTTTTGCGAAATCTTGGTTTATTTTGCTGCTCGGTTCTTCTCACGTTTTTTGCTTGTTTACCCCAGAGTAAGAAATGACTCGTCCCTGGACACGTTCCATGCCAAGTCCGCCGGAGGAAAATTATGGCATGCAGACAAACAACAATTTCTCACAGGGGCAGTCAAGTCAGCAGGGCAGTGAGACAACATTTTCTCAAGTATGCCGCCTTTACGAGCAAAGTCAGCAACAGCACCAAGAAATGATGAACCATGTCATTAACATGGGAAATCACCGCGAACCATACCAGCAGCACTCAAAATTGTCTAAATTTCAGAAGACGCGTCCAACAATATTTTCACACACAGACAAGCCTCTTGAGGCCGATGACTGGCTTTGAGATATTGAAAGGAAATTAATTGTGGAACAATGCTCAGACCGCGAAAAAGTGTTGTACGCACCACATTATCTCACGGGAGTAGCCGCGTCATGGTGGGAAAATTTTCTGCTTATGCATCCCGACATAAATAATATCACCTGTGAAGATTTCAAGGAAGGCTTTCGTGGGGCACACATCCCTAAGAGTATCATGAAAATCAAGAAAAGAGAATTTGATGATCTCAAGCAAAGAGGCATGACAGTACAGGAGTACACCAGTCAGTTTGCGCAGTTATCACGATATGCCAACGAAGAGCGAATGACAGAAAATAAAAAGATGAAGAAATTCCTGGACGGACTGGCACCAGCACTGAAATGCCAGTTAGTCGTACACACTTTTCCAGATTTCAAGACACTAGTAGACAAAGCCATTACACTGGAAAATGAACGTCACAGTCTGGAGGATATTCGCAAGAGAAAAAGGGATCAGACCAACCACCCCCGCTACAACAAGAATAAAATGAATTTCCAGAGGAACATTGTGAACAGACCCACGACCAACGACACACGTCCAAATAAGAATTTTCATGCAAGAGACAAAGATTTCACCTATCGCCCGGGTGTTACCTGCTATGCATGTGGAGAAGAGGGGCATTATGCTAAACAGTGCCCTAAGCCAAGAAACTCAGCGCCGAAGCCGAACAGCAACGGGAACAATTCTACGCCCAAGCGTAACAATTTCAACCCCAATAACAATCACAGGAAAGGCCACCTAAACCATGTGACCAAGGAGCAGGCACAGGATGCACCGGATATCGTACTCGGTACGTTTCCTGTCAACACAATACCTGCCACGGTTTTGTTTGATTCTGGAGCTTCTCATTCGTTCATTTCGAAGAGTTTTGCTTTGTAAAATGGTTTTTCGATGCTTCCCTTGGGAAAGTCAATGACCATCAAGTCCCTCGGAAGTAAGCAGATCACTCAGAATTACTGCCAAGGTTTGACCATTGAGATTGAGGGATTAAAATTCCACGCAAACCTCATCGTGTTGGAAAACAAAGGACTGGGTGTTATCCTGGGTATGGACTGGCTAACCACCAATAAAGGATTTATCGACTGCTTCAACAGAACAGTGATTCTTACTCATCATCAGGGAAAAACAATAAGAGTCGGAGCTCATGAGAGACCAGTATCTCGACAACCAAGATTAAACAAAGTTGATACATCTGAGTTAAGCAAGGTTCCAGTTGTATGTGAATTTCCGGACGTATTTCCCGAGGAATTACCAGGCATGCCGCCAGATAGAGAAATAGAGTTCATTATTGAGCTAGCACCAGGAACCACACCCATATATAAGAAACCATACAGAATGGCGCCATCCGAGTTGGTTGAGTTAAAGAAACAGATAAAGGAACTTCTGGACAAGGGATTTATACGGGCCAGCTCCTCACCTTGGGGCTCATCGGTATTGTTTGCCAAAAAGAAGGATGGGACCATGAGGCTGTGTATAGACTACCGAGCGCTCAACATGGTCACAATCAAAAATAAATATCCGATGCCATGGATAAATGATTTATTTGACCAGCTCGCACAAGCCAAGGTTTTCTCAAAAGTTGACTTAAGGTCAGGTTATCACCAGCTGAGAGTACGCACAGAAGATATCCCGAAAACAGCATTCACCTCAAGATACGGACTTTATGAATTTACAGTGATACCGTTCGGTCTGACCAACGCCCCGCATATTTCGTCCACCTCATGAACAAGGTATTTATGAAATTCATGGACAAATTTGTGGTGGTATTTATTGATGATATTTTGGTATATTCCAACACACCGGAAGAACATGTTGAACACCTCCGCATTGTGCTGGGAGAATTAAGGAAACACCAACTTTACGCCAAATTCAGCAAATGTGAATTTTGGTTGAGACAAGTGGGTTTCCTAGGACACGTATTAACACAAGAAGGAATTGTTGTGGACCCAGATAAAGTCAAGGCTGTACTTGGCTGGAAGTCACCAGCCAGTGTAACGGATATACGCAGTTTCCTCGGTATGGCCGGATATTACAGAAGGTTTATTGAAGGATTTTCCACCATAGCCAAGCCAATGACCCAGCTACTCAAGAAGGATAAGAAATTCGAGTGGACCGAAGCATGTGAAAAAAGCTTCCAAGAGCTCAAAAAGAGGTTAACTACAGCCCCAATATTAATTGTGCCAGACATACACAAGAGCTTTGAAGTATATTGCGACGCATCCCGGAAGGGCCTCAGATGCGTACTGATGCAAGAAGGCAAAGTAGTCACCTACGCATCCCGGCAACTGCGAAGGCATGAAGAAAATTATCCTACTCACGATTTGGAGTTGGCAGCAGTCATTCATGCGCTCAAGGAATGGAGGCACTTCTTACTTGAAAATCGCTGTGAAATATATACGGACCATAAGAGCCTCAGCTATATTTTCACACAGCGAGATCTAAATTTACGAGAATGACGCTGGTTGGAACTGGTAAAAGATTACGACGTTGGTATCCACTATCACCCCGGGAAAGCAAACGTGGTAGCCGATGCTCTCAGCCGTTACCCCAGCTCGAACAGCGGCAGCATACAGAACCTGAGACCCGAATTTCAGCGAGAATTCGCCAGACTCAACCTAATGATGGTCACGGAGGGCGAAGTATCCAAGCTAGAAATACAGCCTACACTGATAGAGCAAATAAAGAAGGCTCAACTCAGACACCCCATCATCGAAGGAATAAAAAGAAAAGTAAGTTAGGGCAAGGCTTCAGAATTCACCATAGACCGTGAAGGAATATTATGGTTCAGAGACAGACTTTGCGTACCCAATAGCAATGACCTCAAACAGCAAATTCTAGCGGAAAGTCATACCGCTCCATACTCAATCCACCCTAGAGGTACGAAAATGTACAAAGATATTCAGGAAAGATTTTGGTGGCACGGCATGAAGAGGGATATAGCCACATTTATTGCATGCTGCGATTCATGTCAACACATTAAAGCCGAACACCAAAAACCCGCAGGGCTATTACAGCCAAATAAGATACCATAATGGAAATGGGATGATATCGGGATGGATTTTATTGTTGGACTACCACGATCACAACACGGTAACGATGCAATATGGGTCATCACAGATAGACTGACCAAGGTGGCACATTTCATACCCGTCAAGAAAACACACACCACTCAAAAGCTCGCCAAGCTTTACCTCGCCCGGATAGTATGCCTACATGGTGTGCCCAAGGCTATAATATCCGACAGGGGCACTCAGTTCGTCTCGAAATTTTGGGACCAATTGCAGCAAGCCCTTGGGACACAGCTAACATTCAGTACGGCTTACCACCCCCAGACTGGAGGACAAACGGAACGAGTAAATCAAATACTCGAAGACATGCTAAGGGCATGTGTCCTCACCTATGGGGCCAGTTGGGAGGAGAGTTTACCATATGCAGAGTTTGCATATAACAATAGTTACCAAGCTAGCCTGCAGATGGCACCTTTCGAAGCCTTGTACGGACGAAGATGCCGTACTCCATTGAATTGGTCAGAAACAGGGGACATCCGCATATTCGGCCCCGATATGTTAAAGGAAGCCGAGGAGAGAGTAAAAATGATACGGGATCGACTCAAGACCGCCCAAAGCCGACAAAAGAGCTATTACGATCAAAAGCATCGGGAAATAAGTTTTGAGCCCGGTGACGACGTATACCTACGTGTGTCACCGATGAGAGGACTACAACGATTCAAAGTCAAAGGGAAACTAGCACCATGATTCATCGGACCCTTCCGTATAATTGCACGAAGAGGCACAGTAGCTTACCAACTGGACCTTCCCAAGGAACTGTCCGACGTCCACGACGTGTTCCACGTCTCGCAACTTCGGAAGTTTGTAAGCAACCCAGAGAAACATGTGCCACATGAAAATCTTGATGTGCAACCAGATCTCACATACCGAGAGCACCCAGTGAAGATTTTGGAGGAGTCTGAAAGGAGGACCCGTCAGAAAACTATTAAATTTCTCAAAGTTCAGTGGAGTAATCACACAGAGGATGAGGCAACATGGGAAAGGGAAGATTTCCTTCGGACAGAACATCCGCACCTATTTGAGGATCATCTGAAATCTTGGGGACGAGATTTTTCCTAAGGGGGTAGGTGTTGTAACACCCCAAATTTTTGAGTTGGTTTTTCTTGCAAACTTTTGGCCTTTTGAAAGAGGGATTGTTTGATCCTTTCTTTTGCCCTTCTAAAATCCCTTTTTGCCAAAGTTTGTGTGTCTTCTCAAGCTTGGTTTTTGGCCTTGAAGTTCTCCTCTTGTGTTTGGCTCAAGCACAAGTTGAGATTCAAAAGGAGTTGTTTGAGTTCACCACTTCTTGTTTTAAAAATTCTCAAGTTTAACCTTGACTTATCTCCCCTCCAACCTTCATCTTGCCATGATCCCAACAGGAACAATCCTCTCCAAGACTCTCTCCACACCATGGGACAAGCATTTCATCAATTCCAGCAAGTTGTGAGATTATTGGGATTTTTCTCCTATTTTATTTCATTCGAAAAACAATTCTGTCTTTTATAGTGGACCTTGGTGATTTACAAAGGGACCACCATTTTCATCTATCTATTTGACTCCAAACCAACTCTCCTAGATAGTCCTTAATACCCGCAACCTAGATCCATCTTGTTTCACTGGTCCATAGTTCAAATTTTTCAAATTTCACCTGCTGCAAGTTTGGACCAGATTTGCAAAATTTGGTGAAATTCATATTAACCTTCTTCCAAAAATTCTGTGAAAAATCATGCAGCCTCTAGGTACATCAAGAGGCCACTCCACCAAAAATCAGCCCCTGAAACATTGCACACATACTAGAATCATTTCATCAAACATCTAGCCTACACTGAAATGTTAGCTGTTAACTGAAACTGTCGACAGTTCAACACTTCGTCAGTTTCGACAGTCGTCGGCGCGGCGACAAAACCTCGTCTGTATCTCCCTTGGCTCGACGCTGCACTGCAGCTTCTCCTTATCCATGCGCCGCACGGTCGCTTGGCCGTTTCTGGACGTCGGTGGCGCCCTGGCCCGATCGCGCCGGCGGCTACCACGGCCACAGCGCCGCCCGTGGCGGCTGATAGAAGCAACGCCGCAGCTCCATGCCGTTTCGCGCCGCCCAGACCACCCCAGTGCCCCGCGTGTCCTTCTCCACAGCCAGCGCACGCCTGGCACGCCGTTGCCGTGGCCTGGCACGCGCAGAGCGCCGTTTCTGCCGCCGACGTGCCGCCCAGCCGTTCCGTCGGTGACAGGTCGTAACTCTACCTCTCTTGCTAGGTTAGGCGCGGGAATGGAACCACAACAGCTCCTGGAAGATGCTCAAGCTCCTAACCCCGCCGTCCGACCACTGCAGCGCCGTAATTGGCTCGCCGGACTTATCCATTCGCGGCAGCCACCTCGAGCCACCTATAAAAGGCACCCCCGAGCTCGTGCTCGAGCACACACGCCTCCACTACGTCCCTAGACCACGCCCAACCTCTGGAAGAGCCCCGAGAGGCTTTTCTTCCCTGGCTCCGGCCAACTGCCTCCGCCTCGGGCTCCAGCTCCGTTCACTCTGGTGAGGGCTTCTCCGCCACCGTGAACTTGAACGTAGCACCCTAGCGTTCACCTAGTCCTAACCCCAACTCAATTTCACTCCAGAAACCTTCTCCGACGAGATCCACGACCACCCGAGCCGCCGTCCGCCAGAGATAAGCTCGCCTTCGACGTGGGACTCGCCGGCACCCAACTCCACCACCGTTCGACGCGGAAGACCACCGCGAAGCCATAGGTACCACTCCCCTCCCCTATCTCGCCGTGGATCGACGCCGGTGATCACCGCAGCACCGGTGCCGGCGCGGCTCTTTTTCTTTTTTCAAACCTGACAGGTGGGGTCCCTCTGTCAGCCTCTCACATCTCCCCCTCAAACCGTTTTCTGTTGGCGTATTTTAGCAAAGTGCGTTTTCCCTCTGCGGGTGACGTACTGCGTACCGGTTCGCTTTGTCCTTTTCTGTTCTAGCCCCTGGATCTTTTCTGTTTCATTACAGATGGGTCCCTAGAGAGAAACCTTAATATCTTTCAAACTAAAAGTGATTTTGAGTTGATTCTTTTTCTGTCCACCTTGGTTTTCTGTCTAGTTTTTTGTCACATTTATGTGGAAATATTTTGAGAAACTTCATTTGCACGCGCGGTATTTATGTTAGTATGTATTTTGTTTGAATACATAGATATCGGATGCCGTGACGGAGACGCGAATCACGCCGAGTTAGGCTCCGACTATTCTGAACCAGGCAAGCATGTTTGAACTCTTGATATGATGAGTGTGTTGCATGTTTGCTTGAGTAGCTCGTTCATAAGCATGATCATATGGGCATGTGTGTATGGCATATTTCATGCAAGTAAGCTTCGGGCGAGTCCCAAAGGAGAATGTTGAACCACCTCGATCATATGGTTATACGATGGGGTGGAATGCTGGTATTGTTGGAGCATACCAGTAGTTGGTCAACTCAGTATCAACGGAGATCATGTCATGATTCTGTTTGTCTCCTATTCAGTACTATCATAGGCCGTCCGTTGGGATTACTGTCTAGTCAATTGTAAACCACTTTCCGAGTACACACCAAGTAGAGGGGCCGGGATGAGGGTTCCATGGCCCTGGATTAAAGCCCGTCATCCGGTCAGGGGGCATGGGTGTTTCCGGTTGGGACCGAGAGGGGGGCACCCCTTAGAGCGCGCATATATAAATTTGATCCCATGCTATTCGAGGTTGTAGCCTCCCCGTCATAAAGTTTTCCGTGAATGTCATCGCGGGTGATTTCGGACGACAGGATGTTAAATGGGTGTGTACTGGTTAGCTGGGTTTCTACTAAAACACCGTAGACGGGGCTAGCCCACGTGGCTAGTAGAACCCGTTGGCTATGAATTATTAGTACAAGCTCTGCAGAGTTAAAATTCCTTCGGTAGCCATGTTTATGGCCTAGGATCAATATTCATGTCAACCCGGTGACCGTCTCTAGTATATGCTTGTGAGTAACCAAAATAGTGTTGTCATGAAGTTCATTCAGTAAATGAACTCACCACTATCTCTGTATTGATTTTAGTTTTCGAAGTATTTCATCATTATATACTGTTATTTATAAGCCCTTTATGTGATGTCGCTTAGACGTCCGACTGTGGCATTCTTGTTATTTATTTTTGTTATAAGCCCTTTATGTGATGTCGCTTAGACGTCCGACTGTGGCATTCTTATTATTTATTTTTGTTATAAGCCCTTTATGTGATGTCGCTTAGACGTCCGACTGTGGCATTCTTATTATTTATTTACGTTATAAGCCCTTTATGTGATGTCGCTTAGACGTCCGACTGTGGCATTCTTGTTATTTATTTTGTTATAAGCCCTTTATGTGGTGTTGCTCAGACGCCCGACTGTGGCCTGTTATCGTTTATTATTTTCCCATGAGGCGTCACCTAGACCCTCGTTTGGTCTCGTTATTTTCATCTTTTGGATTTTGGGAGGATTACCGCCCGACTTCCATTCTTTACTTTCGGTGCGTTCATGTTTTGTTCCGGTTGCATTTTTGCTGGAATACTCATACGCATTCATGTTTGCATTTGTTATATCTTAAGTCCGAGCTGTCTTGCGAGTACATTCAAAGTACTCACCTGGCTTGTTGATTTGGCCAGATGTGGACGAAGGCGACCTCATGGATGAAGAGTTCGATAGCGAGTCCGACGCTTAGAGGAGTCCCAGTCAGTCCCTTGCGATCCTGGAGTTGATCACTGTTTTATAACCGCTTCTGCCTACCACCAAATAAATTCATCGGGTCTCACTCCGACACTCGATGAGCTGTAAAATATGGGAGTCACACCACCCACTTCACTGTGACATATTCCACTGTCTTTTATTACGAGTCAGTAGTATGCCACCCTGTCTTGTGCCATATCCGCCTCTATGTAATATATTGGCGCGCTTGTAATAAAATTTGTTGAGCCACCCCCTAGCTCAACCTTGTATAATATTCAGTGTACTGGAAATTCTGTATGAAGGAATTGTCTGCCAGCAGGAATATTATTCCGCGCTGGTTTGATAAAGAGATCGGTCTTCCGGTAATTATTTTACCGAAGGACCGGTCGCGACATCCGGGCCGAGCGATGCGTGTTTCTCTTGTACACGCACACGCGTGGGTGCGAGGCGTTGGGCTCTAACTGAACCCAAGCGAGGCGTTGGGCTCTAACTTAACCCGAGCGATTGCACTACAGGCTACGCGTTACTGAACCCGAGCGATTGATCGATGGCTATTAACTGAACCCAATCGAGCGATTCCTTCGCTACTGCTGCTAACTGAAGCCGATCGATGCTGCCGCTGCATAAACAGTGAGTGTTGATGGGGGGTTTTGGATGAACAGTTCCCGGTGGGGGTGGCTGAACAGGACCCCGTGTTGTTGCCTCTGCATGAGCAGGACCCCGTTCGATCGAGCCGGTTGGAGCTGCATGAACAGGACTCCGTGGAGGGCTGCATGAACAGGATGACCCCGTGGAGGGCTGCATGAACAGTAGACGGTGGAGGGCTGGATGAACAGTAGCTCGTGGAGGGGTGGTTGAATAGGAGCCCGTGGAGAGGGCTGGTTGAACAGTAGCCGGTGGAGTAGCGCGCGGTGCAGGCTGAACAGTCGCAGGTGGAGGCTGGAGGAGGTCGACGGTGGATGAACAGTAGCCCGTGGAGGCTGGAGGGGATCGACGGTGGAGATGAACAGTATCCCGTGGAATCCCATTTTGCGGTACGCCACACCCCTCCCGATGAACAGGACACCCATTTCGACCGTAGCGCTCCAACACAAGTCTGTTTCCTCCGTTTTGAGGTACGCCACACCCCTCCCGATGAACAGGACCCCCGTTTCGACCGTAGCGCTCCAACACAAGTCCGTTACCTCCGTTTTGTGGTACACCCCACCCCTCTCGATCAACAGGACCCCCATTTCGACCGTAGGAGGTCCGTTTCCTCCGTTTTGCGGTACGCCAGACCCCCTCCCGATGAACAGGATCCCGTTTCGACGTGCCCGGTCAAACACAAGGCCGTTTCCTTCGTTCTGCGGTACGCCAGGCCTCGTTTCTATCGGCTGTTCCGTCCAAGCCCTCCCGATGAACACGACGACGCATTCGATTCCGACCCAGCCGGTTGGCTCCCCATGAACACAACGATGACGCTGTTTCTCCATTCTGACCCAGCAATGTACACGAGCCCTTGCCGTACGTACGCGCGAGTAGGCGTTCGAGACCCCGCCCGTATGTATGTACGTGGCCATATTTACTTTCTTGCACCCTGGCTGCTGTACGTATGTGTACATGCTAGGTGCGCGCCTCTGCTACGACACGTGCGCGCCTCTACATCGACTAGTATGTACGTACACGTTCGCGACCAGAATGACAACGCTACGTACGCTTCGACCAGGTGGGTCCCGACTATCAGGCACTTCCTTGCGTGCGAAGATGTAGCTGGTGGGTCCCAGCAGTCAGGGGGCGAATCGTTTTTTTTGCCCGGACGCACTTCCTTGCGTGCGAAGATGTAGCTGGTGGGTCCCAGTAGTCAGGGGGAAATGTTTTTTTCACGAAATACGGTGGCCCGTCCGGTGGGTCCCCGCTGTCAGGTGGAGGAATAATTATTTTGCGCGTAATAAGGAGGCACTTCCTTGCTACGGCCGTGGACCCAGCTGTCAGCCTCTCCACGTACAGTCCACGTCCGATGGAAGCCGTTCCTTGACCACGTTGACCATGCCGCGCCGAGAGCACCAGGGCGGTGGACGATAGCGAGGCCTAGGAAGGGGATGACGCGGAGCCGGGGAAGACGCGGCAGTGGATGCCCACGCGTAGAGGAGTACGAGGGTTCACTGGTTCGCTGCGGTGTGAGGCTGCCGTCACCACAGAATAATAGGGGGTGTGGGTGAGTAGAGGGATGGCCTGGCCAGCGGTCGGAATAGTAGGGGGCGATTAGGCCTCCGCAGCAACACAGCCGGCCATGGGAGGCAGGAGCATGCGGCATGACCGGCGATGCTTTGGGTGGCTGGAGCAACAAGACCAGAGGTTGCAGAAGCACTACGGCCGTTGGATGGACATCGTACTGTCACTGGAGCTAGAATCGTTCATATTGACTAAGTTGACAAAGCACTCCGTCTTCGTCAACTTAGTAGGCCCACAAGTCAGCCTCCCACCAAGGTGGGTCCCAACCAGCAGGGGGAGAATTCATTTTTTTGTGCGTAATAAGTAGGCGCTTCCGGTGGGTCCGAGCTAAGAGCGGGGGGGACATTTTTTCGCGCAATACGGTGGCCCGTCTGCTGGGTCCCAGTAGTTACGGGGAAACGTTTTTTTTTGCGAAATACGGTGGCCCGTCCGGTGGGTCCCTGCTGTCAGGTGGAGGAAAAATTATTCTCCGCCTAATAAGGAGGCACTTCCATGCTGCCGTCGTGGACCCAGCTGTCAGCCTCTCCACGTACAGTCCACGTCCAATGGAAGCCGTTCCTTAACAACGTTGACCACGCCGCGCTGAGAGCACCAGGGCGGTGGACGACGGCGAGGCCTAGGAAGGGGACGATGCGGAGCTGGGGAAGACGCGGCAGTGGGTGCCCGCGCGTAGAGGAGTACGAGGGTTCACTGGTTCGCTGCGGTGTGAGGCTGCCGTCGGCGCAGAATAACAGGGGGTGTGGGTGAGTAGAGGGATGGTCTGGCCAGCGGTGGGAGTAGTAGGGGGCGGTGAGGCCTCCGCGACATTACAGCCGGCCACGGGAGGCAGGAGCATGCGGCACGACCGGCGCTGCTTTGGGCGGCTGGAGCAAGAAGACCAGAGGTTGAAGAAGCACTACAGCCGTTGGATGAACATCGTATGGTCACTACAACTAGAAACATTTATATTGACTAAGTTGACAAAGCACACCGTCCCCGTCAACTTAGTAGGCCCACAAGCCAGCCTTCCACCAAGGTGGGTCCCAACCAGCAGGGGGAGTATTCATTTTTTTATGCGTAATAAGGAGGCGCTTCCGGTGGGTCCGAGCTGACAGTGGGGGGAACGTTTTTTCGCGCAATACGGTGGCCCGTCCGCTGGGTCCCTGCTGTCAGGTGGAGGAATCATTATTTTCCACGTAATAAGGAGGCACTTCCTTGCTGCCGTCGTGGACCCAGCTGTTAGCTTCTCCACGTACAGTCCACGTCCGATGGAAGCCGTTCCTTGACCACGTTGACCACGCTGAGCCGAGAGCACCAGGGAGGTGGACGACGGCGAGGCCTAGGAAGGGGATGACACGGCGCCTGGGAAGATGCGGCAGTGGAAGCCCGCGCAGAGAGGAGTACGAGGGTTCACTGGTTCGGCTGTGGTGTGGCCGTGTGAGGCTGCCGTCGCCACGGAATAACAGGGGGTGTGCGTGAGTAGAGGGATGGCCTAGCAAGTGGTGGGAGTAGTAGGGCGCGGTGAGGCCTCCACGACATCACAGCCGGCCACGGGAGGCAGGAGCACGCGACACGATCGGCGCTGCTTTGGGCAGCTGGAGCAAGAAGACCAAAGGTAAAGAAGCACTACGGCCGTTGGATGGACATCGTACGGTCACTGCAGCTAGAATCGTTTATATTGACTAAGTTGACAAAGCCCTTGGTACGCGTCAACTTAGTAGGCCCACAGGCCAGCCTTAGAAATGGTGCGCCCCAGATGTCAGGGGGAGGAATCATTTTTTGGGCGGCTGAAGCAAGAATATCGGAGATTGAAGAAGAAGCACGACATCCGTTGGATGGACATCCAAAGGCCACAGCTGCCAGAACCGTGTGTTGTTCACAAAGCCTTGCATATGTGTCAACTTAGTTTTTTTAGGGGACGCGTCAACTTAGATAGCCCACAAGTGTGTGGCAGAGAACATATAGCCCATTTGCGATTTGTAAGAATGTACATCCCATTTTTTAATTCTAATGGAATTTACTACAACCCATGTACAGTTTGTTAAAAGTACAACCCATTTTCTAGCTAGGACAACGATTAATAATTTCAACCAACCGCTCAAAAAATAAAAAAAAATCCCACATTTTTATGGGATCCAAAATATTTTTATCCGAAATTTTTAGTCAGATTAAATATAACTTCAAAATAAAGTTGTATTACGTTAAAGTCCAACGAAATATTGCGCGCATAATAAGTAATGAAATTAAAATTTTCAAATTCCGAAAATAATAATTTTTTAAAACTAATTATGCGTTTGGTGCATTTTTTTATAGTTACTGCCTAGTTATTATAATTAAATCCCATTTATTGTTTCTTAAAGTCCATTTTCTTTATTAAGCCTAATGCATACCTCCTAGGAAAGTTTACAGCCCAGGGGGCGAAGAATAACAAGTTGACTTGGATATTGTGTACAACTGTCGGCCCAGTTGCATTGCTGATGTTGAAAAAAGGCCTGTGTAGTACAGTACAACCTAGCATGGCTACTCAGCCCACATTCAGCGACGCCGGAAAAGCCCAAACAAGGCTTCTGTACAACTTTTTGAAGTCAGAGAGCTGAATTAATAACATAAGAAAAAAGTTACTCCCTCTGTAAACTAATATAAGAGTGTTTAGATCACTATTTTAGTATTCTAAACACTCTTATATTAGTTTACAGAGGGAATAATTAAAAGCTATCACGAGCAAGGAAATAATTCAACGGGTCCCACTTGTGTGTGTGTGTGTGTGTGTGTGTGTGTGTGTGTGTGTGTGTGAGAGAGAGAGAGAGAGAGAGAGAGAGACATCGGTCGATGCTCGTAAATACATCTTTCAGCCATATGCATTGCTGATACTCAGTAAAACCTTATATAGTTGACACAATCATATACTCCCTCCGTCCCATAATGTAAGACGTTTTTTGACACTACTGTAGTGTCAATAAACTTCTTACATTATGGGACGGAGGGAGTAGAACATTATAGCACACTGAACTTGCATACAAAAATTTCACGCAGGCGGCACAATCAGGATGGAAGCAGTAGATCGCTACGGGTAGGGCTATGTTGAAACCAACGAACTCGTACATAACGGTTCATCGTCTTTATCAATGACAGGGAAATATCTGGAATGTTGTGCAAAGAAAACAGACAGACAACACAATAAGTTCTGCTAGCACATTAAGTTGACGTACAACCCTTTCTAAAAAAGTTCAGGTACAAAATTAGAACAGGTCACAATCAAATGTACTGGCACATCAGTGCTTCACATCCATAGCTCGGATTTAACTAGTATCTGACAAGATTCAGTTGTTACCTCAAATTAGAGCACATCCAGGCTGCCAGCCCTGCCTCTTCTCCCAAAGAAGTAGTGGCCTCCGCCGCGCGATGGAGTAGGCCCTGTGCCATCCATCGTTCCGAGCAACACGGGGAAAGTCTGACATTGACTCCTGTAATGGACGTCGTCGACGGACCCTGGCACCAGCGGCGGCGGCATGACTTCGATTGATGGATTGACCACTTCTTCGACATGCACGGACACTCGATACATGTACATCCCTAACGTGGTCCGCGGCAACCTTGGTGGCGACGAATAGTACAACCCCGGTTCCTACACCGGTATCTCAACACCAATCACCTTTGGTATGGTGGACGACTTCTTCATCCATGCCATAACCGTCAGAGCCCAGCTGTCTGGAGGAACAAACATACTTACGAGCTCACCTCCAAGGTCGTCGATAAGCTCATTCATGGACTCGCTATTCCAAGCACGTTGATGCATGCCGTGGAAGGTAAGCTTTGTCAAAAACTCAAGCTCAGAGGGCACCGAGCCCCATCCTGGGTGACACCGATCAAAGCTCACCAGCGCGCCATCGCAGAACAAACGCCGGGAAGATTTGAACACACGGCTGCAGTCGAAAGTTGTTCGGAACCTGACGAAGAAATCAGCCGGTGGCGGACAGACTTCGACGAGGAAGTCACTTATTTGGATGCCGTGCGCAATGCCAAGAGCTTTGACAAGGTTGTCCGGCGAGACGGGAGGCCGGTCGCCGTTGATGGTTACCATCAACACTTTGCCGGCAAACTGGTCGTCAAGCGCCGCCATGCCACTATTGAGCGATAGCACGCAGCGACCGAAGGCAGGATGCACCTCAGGATCTCCGGCTCGGAGATCCGCGTTGACCGGCGACATGATAGTGAGCTTGAGTACAGGGAGTACAGGAGGGGGATTTGGGGAACTGGAGTAGGAATCGAGATTCCAGAGTTGGGGGAGGGGCGGGAGATTGGGGATGAAAAGGTAGCTTGAATTTCGAACACGCGCCAAGATGCTCTCTGCGCGCAAGCGCAGGAAAACACCGGTGGCACCCACATGTTGGCCTAAGATTCCTTATTCATTCTTTTTTGGAGATCCCGGCCTTTTTTGAGGATCTTTTGAGAGACCGGCCTGAGAGTTATAATTGACATGTTTGGCATTGCGTTACTACTCGGCCCATATTCAACCACACCTCACTGGCCCAAACAAGTGTACATCATCGAAAAGGCACTAAGCTCAAATTATATAACTTGAAAAAAGGAGATACACTCTGAACACTGGAGAATGGTGATGCCCTCATTTAGCCCACCAGTAGTTCGAGACAATAAACAGTTCGAAACAATGATATATACAACATTCAAACACTGACTAGTGACTACTACTGACATAAACAGCAAGACATGATAGTTCGTAAGAAGTCTTGCTACACCACCAAAATGCACCCATCTGCAGCGCTTAGACTCTCGTGATCCAGACGAGAATGACATTCTAAACAGAACCAACTGTTACATAGTAAGAGTGACATAGGATGACCAAATGACAAGGAATATGCATAACAAAAGAAAGAACTATCCATCCAGAACAAGCAACAAAGACAATAAAGTCATTCGAAGAGATGATCCAACACCATCATAATTTGCAGCCTCCCTTCAGCGACCAATGATCTGGAGACACCAGTACTCCACCCTTTCGACGCAACAGCCCAATTACCTATCAACCTGAAGGCTTGAACCACATCACTGCCTATCGTAATTGAGACATCCAAGGATCAAAGTTAATCCGGATGCCTTTGTCATTCTCACCTTCTTTTGGCTGCAGGCTGTATCATTGACAATCAGGGGAGTTTGCTCCCGAACTCCTAGGGCTCGCCGTGTAGACACAGTTTTCCATAGCAAACAGAGACTCTCTGCCATCAAGGTCCTTGCCAATGGTGATCTCCTGGTAAATCAGATAATTGAGTCTGAGAAACAGAGAGTGTGAACCAAGGCTGTTTACCCGCCTCCAACTAAAAAATTCTGAAGGCCCCAACAAGTTGGTATCTTGCTCATAGACGTAACAGCCACTGTCCAAATACTCACGTATCTGATGGTGCTTGTATACAGCGGGGGTTTTGCAATATAACTTTTCCGGCTCATGTGTCCGAATGATCATCAGTCTTTTGCCGTCGTCTGATCGAGCGAGGGACCAGTTGTGCTTCCCTGTTTTTGGCAAAGGTGGTGTGATTACAAAGGAAAGTAACTGTAGGGACAATGCATCATATCAAAAAGGACAAGCATTGCTAATGTAAGGTCAACATTGTTCAGAGTATGAGTAGGATAATGCAAGAAACAACATTGATATGTCCATGTTGGAACTGGGAGGAAAATACAGGGAAATGTATACTGGGTTCGAAAATATAGAAGTGCCATGCATGGTTATACTCATGTTATCTCGCAATCCATTCTTCACAGGAAACTACCATGTCATGCACGTTATGGAATCATGTTATGTCCTCACCAACAAATTCTTCAAGGTAACTAACAAACCATGCATTGTTATATACTCATGTTATGTGGGCAAATTTTTTGTGAGGATATTATTCTAGCCATTGATTGCTGAAGGGAGAATATAGGTATGTACACATGGTAAGCATTACAAGATTTCACTACTTCCAAATATAGAGTTCTCCATATGCACATCTACTTCCCTAATGTATGGTTAGATGAAACCAACAGTGTGGTGCATGTTTCTACATCATGAAAATGAGGAAACTAACATGGCCATTGATACACACTCATATTTAGTAGTAGTATATAGATTACTGTAAAATAAGGAGAATATCCATATATTCCTAACCGTTTGATTATTCAGGGGTACAAATTGGCTGTAATGACATGATCACAATCGCATGAATTAACTCATTCCAAATATAGCTGATTTACGGCGTCTCTAATACATTGCCATAGTTCTACTCAAATTCTGCTCAAACAGGGATATGCCAATCATCACAAAAAGTTCAAACAGTGTCATGGCGTCATCATTAACATGAGACTGCACAGTGCACAAGGTGAGGCTGACTTTGGTAACCCGGACACGCCGCCTGGACTGGTGTCACCTCGGGCGCAGGGTCTTGTCATTTCACTGTGAGGACCGGATGAATAATAGTATTTTGACCATCAAGTGTACCACAATTGTACTACTACTAGTAGTAGGAGTAGTAGGAACATAAGTAGTAATCCCGTGCTGGCATGCCTCTGGGTTCACTTCATCCTCCAGGTATCATCCATATTGCGAGCAGAACCAAATTCTCGTTTGCATAGGTCCCACCTATCAGGAGGGGTGAAGAAATAAAAAGGAATCATAAAATGTCTCGCGACGGTGATTCGAAAGAGTGACCTCAACTAGCAAGTGGCAGATGTAGCGCTGGAAGGATGGGTACGTACAGGGACATGCCCCACTCCTCAGCCTACCCGCGTAGCCTTTTCGTTTAGTCTACCTAGCCGTCTAATCAACTGCCTGCAGGCCACTTCTACCATTTACTTCTCCATCGGGAACCGATTTTCCTCGGCTTCTTCACTACTCCTTGATCTTCATTTGCATCCAAACCACACTGCATTCACATTGTTTCAACCTCTTCACATCCTCCTGGAGTAATTCCGAAGCCCTATAAATAATCATCTTCTTCAGTTAGACTATCCATCTAATCCTAATTCTCCAAACCATAGCCCTCCGGTCCAGCGGTTCCAAATGGCGAAAGAGATCGAGATGCAGGTTTTTTGCGTCCAACATGTCCTCGTCGAAGGCTCGTTGAGCATAGTTGCCACAGTCACCGACCACCCAAGGGTTTTTCGGAAGTGGATCAACAATGTATCCAACTCCCTCCAAAAGGTGGAGATGAATGTCATCGGTCTTGACGCAGAGTACACGGAGCGTGCCACTGGGAAGATCCAACATGCCGCCGTCCTTCACATGTGCCTCGAAGATGATGTTTTGGTGTACCACAACATACACGCGCCCTCCATACCAGGTGAGCTTCACAATTTCTTGTCTCGGGAGGACATATACTTCTGTGGGGCAGCCATCGCAGGGGACAAACAAAAGTTGGAGCTGTACAACCTTGATTTGAATAGCATCGCTGACCTACAAAGCAGAATAAAAATTCATGTAGAAGATTGTGATAAACCGACACCATCCCTATTCGACGTAGCAAATTTTGTGCTAGGAACAAATCTTCAGAAGGGTGACGAGACGTTGGTATTAAGGTCGTCTGGATGGGAGAAATATCCCTTGACGTACGAGCAGATAAAATATGCTGCCCTCGATGCCCGTGTGAGTTTCGAGATAGCTGCAAGGTCTAGAGAGCTTGTTACGAAGCTGTCTCCCATAGAAAATGAGAAGAAGAAGAAGAAGAAGAAGAAGAAGAAGAAGAAGAAGAAGAAGAAGAAGAAGAAGAAGAAGATGTTGCACTAGCAGCAGGGAATTATGGATGGATGAACTATTTCCTCTCTTGTAAAAAATATATTCCCACTCGATGTATATTGATATAGATGGACTATTTCGATGGTGTGCATGTCTTTGGAACAAGTAGTAGCATGGGTCCGCTTGACTATAAGGAACTATTTATCCGCCTAGTTTTCTCTACTACTCCTTCCAGTGATCGGTATGCAATGCATGTGTCCGTAGACATGACAACTTGTCCATGGAAGTTCAACTACGGCGACCATCACGTTTCATCCACTGCCACTCGTGATTCCCATGACGCCGCTCCAACCCACAACACCATGTCCCCCGACGTGCGCCTCACCCCTCTCGGCAGCACCGCCCCTCTGCCTTTGTGTGCATGACATGTGGGCCACCTTAAATTCGGCGAGCATCAAGTTTCTACCACAGCCACACGTGATTCCCACGACGCCGCATGAACCCATGACACCACACATCCCGCACCATCGAATTTTCATCCAGCGGCTGTGACACATTTCATCCCGGGCATCAATCCTCAGCTGGAGTACTTATGTACTACAGGTAGTACCCGCCGGTGTGGCCATCTACGTCTCGTAACGCCCCGATGCCCAGCTGTGGCACCCTCGCCACGGCCACGCCACCACCGGCAAGTTCATCTCGAACTAGTGAGTCACGAACCATACCACCACCATGAGATTGACATGTGGGCCAGCCGCATTTAAGGTCCGCATGTCATTGACTCATAGGCCGGGCACTAAGCCACTGAAGTTCGGTCTCGTGGGCCCCGAGAGGGAAATGTAACTCCTGCGGCAGGCCTTGTGGTGCTCCGCAGTACGAGCTCGTGCCAAACCTGGAATTTGTTTCTTATTACTACCAACTACGTACTAGTAAGGTACACGTGCATTGCACGCATGAGATTCTGGTGGTTTGTGCATTATGCTTCTACATGTGGAGTCTTCTAGATTCTACATGTGGCAGAATCTGGTGGAATGTATAGATGATATCCAACGGCCAGTAGTGCTCAGATTTGCCATCTTTGTACCGTCGGATTGGCTTCATCCAACGACCAAGTTTCAAAGTTATTCACACACTATATAGGGGGTATAGATATAGATGTGCCGGCCCCTTGCAATGGATCCAAAGTATATCTGTTTAGTGGATTGCACTCTAAACACATTATCTATTTATTTTTCTCTAACCTTTCGTAGCCATGCAACCAAGCCACATAAGCTTCATGGGTGCCCCCCAAATCATATTATTCATACTACATTGACAGAAAAAAGATAAATCACCCAAAACAATATCTTCCCGTTTTTTGTTCCTACGATGATGTGCCGTGCACGTACCTGCCAGTTGTATAATGGTAGTACTAGTTGTATAGTGGTACTAGTAGGAGTAGAGTAGTACGGAATGCTCCTACTCTATCAACGAGCCCCATCTGACACCAAATTTCTTGGCTTCCGTGCTACAGCTAGATCTTCCCCTCGTTTCTGTTTTCCAACCCGGGGCGGGTGGGGTGCGGTTTGCCAATAGTCGGTTTGCTGAACGGCGGTCCCACATGAAAGTGAAAATGCTAAGCAACATGCCTTCCCTAAGCTATGTGTCGTGTCAGACGGGCCGTGGAGTACTCCTGATTCCCGGGCGTGTGTGGGGGGGGGAGTGCGACGCGAACGCGGCAGGCCTTTTCCTTTTACTAGCAATGTGCCCATGCGTTGCGACGGATCCAAAGTAGTAGAATAGTAGTACTTGTTCACAAACTTGAAAGAAATCACTCTTGTTTTGATATACTCCTAATATATTACTCCCTCCGTTCCTAAATATTTGACTTTTTAGAGATTTCGAATGGAATATCACATACGGATTATATAGACATATTTTGAAGTATAGATTCACTCATTTTGCTCTATATGTAGTCACTTATTGAAATCTCTAGAAAGACAAATATTTATGAACGGGGGGAATACTTTTCACTCAAAATATATTTCTCAGGGTGTTTTGATGAGGTGAGGGAGGGATGTGGTTGCTTTCAAGATAATAAGGGGTTTTCTGCAAATTGGAGCAGAGAAGTGGGCTATTGTTGCAAAAATGCCACAACTTACCTCACAGCCGTTAGATGCAGATCTAATGGCCAGAAACGACGGATGGCAGACACACCACCATCACAAACTGAGTCTTTTATA
>LR738710.1:94274772-94291625 GCA_902687465.1 Secale cereale | reverse complement strand
CCCCCCCCCGGAGCCGCCCCACTGATGCCTCGGTCGACGGCCTCTGATCCTCTTCGCCGACACCTTCCTCAACCCTACCGGAGCCGCTTCGCCGACACCATCGTCAACCCCACTGGAGTAGCTTCGCCTATACCATTTTCAACCCTACCGGGGCTGCTTTTCCAACTCACAAGTCCATGGCCTCAGATCCGCTTCCTCACACTCTCATCCAACCTACCGGAGCAGCTTCTGACGCCCCGTCCATGGCCGCAGATCCGCATCATTGACACCATCTTTAACCCAACCACCGGAGTAGCTTCACCTACGCCCTCGTCCACGGCCCCAGATCCGCTTCGCCCATACCGTAGTCCACCCTACCGGAGCCGCCCCACAAACACCCTACTCGACAGTTCTAGATCTCCTTACCGGACCCCGACAGCCAGTGCAACGTCATCACCCATGACGTTTCTAACCCGATTCCCACTGTTTGGCAAGATGCCAAGCACCCGCCACGGCCTAGGTACTTGTCACCTTTAAACCAGTCCAGCATCACCTGCCCGATGTACTTCAAATATACTAACAGGTCCCTGTTACCTGTTATGCAGCTGGCAAAAACTACAAGGACGGTGTTTCTTCTGGATCTGATAGCTTGGCCAACCAAGATCCTGGACCGAGGCATTGCTATGATCTTGTAAGCGTATCTCCCTCTCTCTTGTATTGTTCTATGCCTGCCAGCGTGCTTTGCTAGGATTTTTGACAAGTAATCCCTTTGTGCAGACAATGATTTCTACTACTGGCTGCTAAATTAGATATGTAGATGTCATACATGATACTACCTCGTACCTCCGTTCCTAAATATAAGTCTTTCTAGCGATTCCACTATAGGCTACATACGGAGCAAAATGAGTGAATCTAAACTCGAAAATGCATCTATATACATTTGTATGTGGTCCATACTGGAATCTCTACATAGACATATATTTAGGAACAGAGGAAGTACATTACACAAAATTGTAGGTGGCATGTAGGAATTCCAGTACACTACATTAGGCTCCCTTTGAGTGCCTGCTAGTCCAGCACACAGAGTCATGGCTAGTTTATGCTATGCACACAATCATTAATTGGTGGTTTAAATATGCGCAAGGGATATGCAATGTATTATCATGTAGAGATGTCTGAAATTAGCCGAGTCAACTTGCAGATAGGGTTACACAATGAAAAAGTACAAGATGTATGTGGCAATTTCATGCAACATCGCAAAAAAGGAGAGCCAGCGGTGAGCCTATACAGTGTGCTATGGTACGTCACTCCTCCATTGCAATCATCGTGACATGTTATTTGTATGTCAGTTCTATTGGCCAAGTTTCTTATGGACATTTATTACGAGTTATCCTAAGAAAATAAGCACATGTGAATATAAGCTCCATGTAATAAGCCAACTGGTTCTTTTCATTGCGTTTTCAGCTTATCTTTGGTATGATCAGTGAAAAGTCTAGATTGCATTATATTTTTTTCATTTTGTTGCCCATATGAAAATTAATTTGACTCGCAAACATCACAAATTGAACCCAGTGCAGTAATTAATATGATATGAAAACAGACCATCACTATTTGCTCAAAATGCAAATACAAAGATACCATCTACTTGGCACAATCTACTTTGGTCAATGTTTTCCATAGAGATCACATTGCCTAGTTTAAACAAAAATGCATGACCATCACTGTTTGCTTTGATTACTTGTTGTTCTTGACCTAACACTCTAACAGAGCTTGTCAACGATTTAAACACTAAGGACTGCTGTAGTGGGGCCTTTTCTAACTCATAGGTGACATAAAGGTTTGGTTGTACACTAAAGTAGGCTCTTCAAGAGTACCTGAAGATCCAGTTCGAAGGTATGCCTAGTTTTTACATAGTGCATACATAGTAAATGGTCATTTCATTGTGTGCAAGTGCAAGAGATGCGGCATGTTTCATTATGTGGTGTTGTTTTGTTATAATCTCATCCTTTTGTGTTCACAGACTGGAAAGTATTCATATTTATCTTCCAAGGAGACGAGTAACTAGTTTGTGTCACCTTGCAGAGGGGGTGCAATGAAGATAAGATTGAGGATTTCCAAGTACAAGATGATAGGAAGGAGCCTTGCAAGAGAAGTAGGAGCTGCGCTGAGCCTCTTCAACCTGTTAAGGTAAGTCACTGTATCCAACTCAAAAGTTCAATTCCTTGTTTGTTTCAGGCATAGTTAATTTGCTCTTTTCAATTGCTTTATTTGTCCTCAGTTAATGAGATGCCCAAACAATGATGCCTGATGTTGGGTACTTGTATAACTATTAGTTGACATAATTAAAGGCCTTACCATTTAAATACTCTGCCGAAGTGTGCCTGAAGCTTTGAAGTCTATTAACCTACTATTATTGAATGAGGCTCACAATCTAGTTTATAGTAGGCTAATGATTGCATAGTTTTGCTTGTTGTAGTATGTTTGTATGAAATCCTCTGCTGTTCATTATGCTCTCTAAGACTTTAATTGAGCTACAGAATGGCCAATGGCTTGCTTACTTCTATGCAAGATGCTGTCTAAATTTGTAAGTTGTCTGTGTTTTGGATTGGGCCCCAACATCATGCTCCTCTGGTGAGCTAAGAGAGATTTATGTATGCAGGCTGGACATACTACCTTTTTTATAATTTTTAAAATATCACCTGCTTATGATTCATGACGTGTAACATTATTGTTAGTCCTGTTTTGCCATGTACTCCCTCCGTTCCTAAATATATGTCTTTTTAGACATTTCAAATGGACTATAACATACATATGTATGTAGACATATTTAGAGCGTAGATACACTCATTTTGCTTCGTATGTAGTCACTTGTTGGAATCTCTAGAAATACTTATATTAGGAACGGAGGGAGTACAAAATAGTCTATCTTGCTCGCTTCACAGTTGTAACTATAGTTTTGCCTAGTCATGTGTCCTTACAAAGATATTTCAGGATGAAGTGACATCAACACTAATATCTGCGAGCTGTGCGGCATGGCCGTTACCAAATGATTATGGATTTGAATTGGATGTGCTGATGTTCTCGATCATCAACTAGAGGTGGCAAGACAACGTGTACATGATTCTGAACGTACAATCAACAAGTTGAGACTGGACATGCAGGTATTAGATGCAGGAGTCAAAAAAATGAAACAAGACACTGAGGTAACAACGAAGGAATTGGAGATTTTGCAGACTGAAATTTGTACTATCTAAATCCGGCCAATCCTATTTTCTGAAGAGATTATAGTTCAAATGGTAAGTTACGTTGATGCGCGTCCATAATGTATGAGCTGTATTTGCCTAGTGTATGTAATTTTCTCGTTGTGTATGCTTTATTATCACTGGTGCCGAACCATAATGCCTAGTGGGTATAATCGGCTGTAATTTCTTTATTGTATAGTGTAGGATTATTCGACGTTTCTATGCCTTAGTCTGTTTATTGTATGTGTATGATTTTTAGAGGTAATAGTATAGAGTAGGATAATTCTTTGAATATGCTATATCGTTCAAACGGGGGCTAACTCGCCCAAACGTTGTAATGACCATGGCCCTCCACAGGTCATATAATCACTACTAGGAAAAGGGCTGCTAGTAGCGCACCTGTTTTCGCTACTAATGGCGCACTACAGGTGCGCCACTGGCACCACGCCATTAGTAACAATTTTTTTCAGTTTTTTTTTTCAAATTTTTTAATTTTTTTTTTCATTTTTTTTCTCTTAATCTCAGGTCACTATGGCTTAATCTTGGGTCAATATGCTTAATCTCAAGTCAAATCGCACTCTGTGGTCAAACTTCCCGGAAGGTCACCCATCCTCACACTACTCCAGGCCGAGCACGCTTAACTTCGCAGTTCTATCCAACCCCAGCACCAGTTCACTTCACAGGCACTTGTTGATATACCTATCATATCAATCCTATTAAACCTTCTTGATGTCTAGGACTTTGTTCATGTTCATGAGGATGATGCAATTTAAAAAAAGTATTTCAAACTTCTCGGTCATATTACGTATCATATTTTGAAAAAAAAACGATTTTTTTAAACCAATTTTTTTTCTATTACTAGTGGCGCACCTAGCAAACGGTGCGCCACTAGTAAGTTTGATTTTTTTTCCATTTTTCCCTCTAGATCTTAAAAGCCTCGTAACTTTTTTCAGTTAGGTTATTGGGGATTTTGAAAATGTTTAACAGGGTTCCACCAGTTAAATTCGGATGTAACTTTTCGAATAGATGATTTTTCATATAAAAAACTTTTTAATCCGAGTTCGTATGCAAAAGTTATGCCCATTTTACAAATTCCAGAGATATTTTGCAAATAAAGTCGAAATTCATATTTGTAAATTTTCCCAACAATTGGACCACATATCACATGGGAAACTTATTTTCTTTTATTTTTTTTGACATTTCCATCATTTTCTTTTATTTTATTTTAAACTGAAAAGGCGGTTCACATGGGGGGGGGGCATTCGGTGGAATTTTTGGGCCAAGTTCGTAATAGCGCACCGTGGGAGTGGTGCGCCATTACTAATTCAACTAGTAATGGCGCACCACACACACGGTGCGCCATTACTAGTTTTGAAAAAAAAATATTGAAATAAAATTTGAAAAAAATTACTAGTGGCACACCGTGGATGTGGTGCGCCATTACTAGTTTAAAAAAATAAAAAAATATTTAAAAAAATTGAAAAAAATTTACTAGTGGCGCACCGTGGATGTGGTGCGCCATTATTAGTTTAACTAGAAATGGCGCACTATCCACTAGTGCGCCATTACTAGTTTTGAAAAAAAAGGAAAAAAAATTGTTACTAATGGCGCACCGTGGATGTGGTGTGCCATTAGTATTCGGACACTAATGGCGCACCAACACATGATGCGCCATTAGTATATAGTAGTGGCGCACCACATGTCTGATGCGCCATTAATGGCCATATCATTTATAGCCCTTTTCCTAGTAGTGGATCTATGGGCCATCTACGGGACGGACGACCCATGACCTTCTATGTCTGTCGGATTCGTGGGCCTTTTATGGGCTGTCGGATCCGTGAGCCTTCTATCGGCTGTCGGATCCATGGGCCTTCTATGGGCCAGCGGATCGATGGGCCGTCGGATCAATGGGCCTTCTATGGGCCCTCGGGTCAATGGGCCTTTACGTCCCGTACGATCCATGGGCCTTCTACGGGCCGTCTCATCTATGGGCCTTGTACGGGCCGTATAAGGGGCCGTAAACGGGCTAGAGTGAAAATCATACGTTTTATGGGCTGACCATAATGGGCCGCTAATAGGCCATATTTGATGATGCTATGAAAATGGCCCAACGTATTAACGGGCCACAAACGGGCCGACTGTAACCACATGCTAAATTTGGCCCACAAGCAGAAAATGACAGTAACAGGCCGAAAGTAAACGAATGCTGGAAATGAGCCCAAGAATAAATGGGCCCTGAGAAGGCCGAAAGATAACATGGGCTGGAAATGGCCGAACAGAATAATGGGCCGTTAATGGGTATAAAGTGATACACTGTTCATCACAGGCCAGTTTTACCACGGGCCGTTAATGGGCGAATGTTACTAAGGGCCTCATATGGTCCAAAAGACGTCATGGGCCATACATGGGTCGAAAGTTAAAACAAGCTGGAATTATATTGGAGGGCACAGATGACGCTACTGGGCCTAATTCGGATAGGCCGTAAACGGGCCCTGGTTTAGCGGGCTGTAAATGGGCTATACGCAAACAGGCCGTTAACAGGCTTGCCGTGGGCTGGCCCGCCCCCTTTTGACCAAGTCAGACGGGCCGGCCTTTTCACAGGAATGGGCCTCTTTTGGGGTCGTGCCACGTGTCGACGTATCATAGGAGCTTTGGGTTCAATGAGTAGATGATGCTACTGGGCCTAATTCGGATAGACCGTAAACGGGCCGTGGGTTAGCGGGCTGTAAATGGGCTATATGCGAATAGGCCGTTAACAGGCTTGCCGTGGGCCGGCCTTTTCACATGAATGGGCCTTTGTTGGGCCGTGCCACGTGTCGACGTATCATAGGAGCTATGGGTCCAATGAGTGGATGACATCTGTTTTAACGGCGACCCGACACGTGTTCCCTCCAGCCAATGATGATTTTACATGTGGAAAATCTCCATTGGTCGAGGCTGTTAACGGGTTATCGGATCCAAAACAGGACCCGATAGATTAACGGCGTTCCGTTACGGTGGATGCCACATGTCGGTCACCCTTGATGAAAGCACTTCTATGACGCGCGATTTATCGGCATGGAAGTGGACACTTCCGTGATGATAATTTTGGTAATGTCATGGAGCACTTCTACGACAGCACAGGTATGACTATCTTGATTCTGTCATAAAATCATCATGGATGTACATGCATGACAGAAAATGTGACCTACTATGACAAGCACGTATCATCACGGAAGTGTATTTTTTTTGTAGTGATCCCGGAGCTGACCATGAGTGTTTGCATTCTCAATCTGACGATGTGCTTCAAGAAAAGCTTGTACGCGACAAGGGTTTCTTTCCGGTTGCACACGAGTACCAACATTGTCATAGAAACAAGGCAGTTTTAACCCTCTCTCATTCTCGATGATCATGTTGTGTAGAATTACACAATATTTCATGATGTTCTCCAAGGTTTTTTTGTCCCAAAAACGAGCTGGACCCCGAACTATGGCAAATCTTGCTTGCAAAACACCGAAAGCTCTCTCAATATCCTTGCGGGCTGCCTCTTGTGCCTTGGTGAAATGAGCCTCTTTTCTGGTTAAGGGCACCCCATTTTTCTCCTTGATGGACTTCACAAGAGTTGCCCAATCGGGGTAAATTCCATCGGTGAGATAGTATGCCATTGAGTACTCATTGTCCATTATTTTGTAGTTGCAAGTTGGAGCATCCCCGGAAACTAATCTTTTGAACAAAGGAGATCTATTGAGCACATTGGTATCATTGAGTGTTCCCGGCAAACCAAAAAATGCATGCCAAATCCATGTGTCCTCCGATGACACGGCCTCAAGCACAATGGTAGCATCATGACTTTTACCGCAATACATTCCTTGACATGCCTTTGGACAAATTTTCCATTTCCAATGCATGCAATCAAGATTATCAAGCATCCCCGGCCATCCCCTTTTTTCATACATCTCCATCAATCTCTTTGTATCTTCCTCGTTGGATGCCCGAAGATACTCATCACCATACAACCGGATGACCAATTTTGCAAACCTACAAACGGACGGCATGGTTGTATCTTGTCCAATGCGAAGATACTCGTCCGTATAGTCCGCAGGTATGCCATAGGCGAGCACCCGCATTGCAGCCGATATCTTTTGGTACGCACTAAACCCCATGATACCGGCGGCGGATCTACGATGCTTGAAGTAATCTGAGGCGGCCTCACAATCCGTGACAATTTTCACAAACAAACTACGGCGCATTCGGTACCTTCTCCGGAAGAGGCGAGGTGGGTATGTCGGTACCTCCGCGAAGTAGTCTCGCATCAAATGTTCGTGTCCGAGACAGCGGTTCCGGTAGATGGTGACTCGCCCCATCTTCGACCCTCTCTTCTGATCCATCAACTTCACGCGGTCTTCAAACTCTTGCACGTCAAGGAGGAGGCCCATCATCTCAACGTCATCGTCTTGAAGCAAGTCCTCAATGTACGATTTGTCCAATGACGACCAACCGGAATCATCGGACAACGCATCCATCTACACAACACAAAACAAAAAATGTAGTGTTGCTCTGTAACAAAAATACAGGAAACAGAGCCGGCCGGAGCTCACTATGGAGGAGGCCGGCGGTGTGGAGACAGAGGGAGGAGGAGCAGGGGAGCTCACCTTGGACGGCCCGCGGTGGAGGAGGCTGGCGGTGTGGACGAGCTCGGGGCAGTGGAGGAGTTCGGGGCGGCGGTGGAGGAGCTCAGGGCAGTGGAGGAGCTCGGGGCGGCGGTGGCCCGAGATGCGGCCGGCGGCGGTGGCCCGAGATGCGGCCGGCGGCGGTGGCCCGAGATGCGGCCGGTGGCGGTGGAGGAGCTCGGGGGCGGGATGGCGGTGGCCGCTTGAGATGCGGCCGGAGGCGGCTCGGGTCGGCGCGGGGGCGAGACGACGGCGGCGGCCCGAGATGCGGCCGACGACGGCTTGGGGGAGGCGCGGGAGGAGGTTGGGGACGGGAAATTTCCCTCCCGCGCGTGGCCGAGTCAAAGTGAGGGTTGGGGTAGACTTTGCCCCCTAATCCTCACTTCTACAGGTTGGGAGAGGGTTTGCAGTTCCGATCCTTAATTTTTTTTTAAGGGTTTAAAGGTTAAGGGGTTCTAGTCTACGCGTTTTTTTCGCCCAACCCGTAAAAAATGGTTATTTCTGTTTTTTTAGGGTTTAAGGGATCTACTAGACATGCTCTTAGCACCTTATCGTGGCCCTTGTTCAACTGTCAGCTTTCGGTGATCTTCCCTTTCAGGTCGTCTATGATTTTCTTTCCAAATTCTTTCATCCCATTGTTACTTAATTAGTTTTATGTATGTCTAGTTACCTTGTTAACTCCGAATTCATGGCATGCTCCTTCCCATCGTTAATCATACAATGTTTATGCAATGATTCTTTCATCAGATTTCATTCTTAATTATAACCTACTAGATCTTGTTTTGTCAAGGTACGTTACACGGAGCTTGCGTTCATTCGTTTTCTAACATACTCTTTTAGGGAATCTTCAACGCCGACCCTCAAATCTCCCGTATCCGTTCGGACGCAGCTGTCCGGATCCTGTAAGCCAAGCAACGCCGAGCCCCATTGGTTCGTGTCTCAGTTCGGACCACAATTGTCCTGCAAATCGGGACCAAACATGAGCAAGGGGTGGGGGCTTTGTGGGAGCCCAGATATGAGCCACATAGTACTCTCACACCCCGGCCCTCCAAAATTTGAGGCAGAGCCCGCGCTTTTGTAGCTGGCCACATTGTTTCCACAGCATAATCCCCCACTCTCTTCTTTCATCCCGCCGCTCTCCACCAAATTCCCGGCCTTTTTGCCCACTCTCTTCTTCTCTCCCGCCAATGACGCATGGAGCCGGAGGAGACCCTGCCGAAGATGAAGACGGAGGTGGTGGAGGATCCAAGCATCACACTTTGCATGTCAGAGCGAAAGCCGCAAAGGTGAGAACGTTCAACAAGCAGAAGGCCGACGAAGGGCGTGCTAGCGGCGGACTAGGAGGTGGGCTTGCTTGTCGCGGATGTGGTGGAGGTCGGGGCCTGGGTCGGGGGGGCCCGTTGCCCTCGCCGACCGTGCACACCTTGCCATGGCCGAAACATTATAAGACTGGAAGCAAGTGGGTGTTCTTCAAGTAGAGCGCGGGTCATTCCTTGCGGTGGTAGGACGATGGGAGGATAGGGAGTAGCCCGGTCAGCGTGTATCGGTGGAGTAGGTGAGGCATACATGTACTAACATCATGTAAACTCAAATATGATGTTCTATTTTCCCTTTCTTCTACTTCATCCGTCTCAAAATAAGTGTCTCAATCTTGTACTGAATTTAATACAAAGAGTATTAAAGTTGAGACACTTGAGACGGAGAGAGCATATTACACGATACACACATGCGTATTTGAAGAAAAACGTATATTTCACTTTGTCGGCATCGCATTTGATTCCGTAGTTCCTTGTAGATTGGGAAATGGGAGGAGTTGTATGCTGAGCCCGTGAGCCGCTTCCGTGTTTGAGTTGGATGACCAAAATTGAGCTAACGGTCGTGTACGTATCCGATCATGCAACGTCGCTAACTCCGTCTTACGTCGGACACTGCTTGCCTTCGGATGGGGATGCAGTTAAGGAAGCCGAAAAGGCCACTGCTCGGCATCAAAGATCAACTGGAAGGTTCTTGAGCACGCCTCGGATTCGTTCTGGTCACGCGTGGCGGGCCTTTTATAAGCCACACAAGGGCCATCGTCAACAAAGCACCCACGCACGGCGGCAACGAACAAACGCGAGATTCACTGACTCCTGTAATACGCGAACGGTTCCTTTTGGATCAGATCAACGGCGATACATGGCGCACGGGCAGGAGTCGTCGACGCAGGCCGCCGCCGGTGGCGCCGCGCCGCTGTGCGCGAACGGCTGCGGGTTCTACGGCAGCGCGGCGACCAAGAGCATGTGCTCAAAGTGCTACCGCGACCACCTCAAGGCCGGAGATGTGGCCGCCCCCGCCGTCGAGGGGAAGGTCAATGCCGACGACCTCATCCTGGCCTTCAAGACGTCGGTGAGCCTGCAGCACTCTCCCGCTGCCGCTGCCGCTGCTGCTGATGCAGCACCGGCGGCTGATGCGCCGGCGAAGAAGGCGGCGCCGACCAGGTGCATGGCGTGCAAGAAGAAGGTGGGGCTGCTGGGGTTCGCGTGCCGCTGCGGTGGCACCTTCTGCTCGCTGCACCGGTACGTGGACGGGCACGCGTGCGGCTTCGACTACAAGAAGGTCGGCCGGGAGCAGATCGCGCAGCAGAACCCTCTCGTCGCGCCGTCCAAGCTCCACAACAGGATTTGAAGGCAGGACGAGCTGTACAGTTTTAGTTTACTCGTTGGCTTTACTGCCCCTCCATTCTCCTACAGTTTTAGTTTACTCATTGGCTTGATAAGTTGAAGAAGGTCGATCTTATCTTTCTTGTTCATAGCGACGTATTCGTACAAACTGATGTAACTGGGCACCATCATGTTACTCAGATTAATAATATCCATGTTTAGAAAATGATTAACGGTATGCATGTAGCATTACGGTATAATTCTTTTATGCCAAGTGCAAGATTCTTTGTTGAGTGTATAGAAAATCTACGACAATGCTAACGCCCACACGTATCATGGGTGTATATTAGTTAGGCACATTTCCAGATTCTGTCTGTTCACCTGTTAGTATTTCTGTACATCATTGAAATTGAGATGATTTTTATATTTCTTTGAATGCAGATTAGTCCACCATTGTTTACTGGGTACATCATGTTACCCAGTAACAAAATGAGGCTTGCTTCGGTAGACCCCCCCTCCCCAACAAAAAGTATAAGGGCAGAACGGTCATATGGAAGAAACGTATACCCACCTCGTATTATACAGTTGCATTCCTCATGCCCGCATACGTATAGCACGTAAAAAAAGGCAGTTGCACGATCTACGCCCGCCCCATCTACTCGCCAGCCCCATCTGTTCGCACGCCGGCCCGCCGTTCCAAGTGGCAGATCGCCGCCGCCGCGGATCGCCGCCTTCCTTCCCCCGTCCGCCGCGGCGGATCGCCGCCCTTGCCGTCCCAACGTCCTGGCCGCCGTCCGAACGTCATCGCCCGCCCGCTGTGCAAAGTGGCCGATCGCTGCCGTCCTTCCCCCGTCCGCCGCCGCTGATAACCCGTCGACGCCGCCCTCGCCGGTTGCTCGTCGTGCACGTCGCCGCCTGAAGTCCGTCGTCGAACGCCGGCGACGTCTACACCGCGGGCCAAGGTTTGTCATCTAAACCCTAGCGGGCATGAGGCGGGCATGATGCGTAGAAGTTAGGGCTAGTTTAGGGTTCATCAAAACCTCCCGCCGCAGCGCCTCATGTACGTACTAGACCTAACACACGATATTCTGCAGTTTTGTGAGTTAGGCGTGTTGACATGGATGAAGAATCCGCATTTGGGAGGGAGGAGAATGATACTGATAAGGTGACTAAAACTGATAACGATAATTTGAACGAAGATGACGATAGCAGCGACAATGATTCCGTCTCGTCATATGATATCTTACCTCAGGAGGATTTTGATAATAATGAACATGGCGCAAATAGTGAAAACGTAAGTGGCATAACCGTTGATTTTATTTTTGATTTTGCAAAGTATGGCATGGCTAACTATTTATTTTTGTGTATAAATTTGCAGGAAGATGTGGATGTAGACAATGTGCAAAATAGTTTTCAGGAATCATTCGCAGATAACTTGAGCCAGGTTTGTTCATAGTTGATGTATATCGATTAACATCATGAATTAAATGATATTAATTGACTTATATATTTTCAACTGAATTTTATAGGAGGAGTCATATGATCCTAGTGATGATCAGGATGAGGGAGGGATCGACATTCAGGAGGCTCGAAGGCAGCAGAAGATGGTGGAGACACATTGGAAGGTCATGGCTATGACCTTCCGATCGCAAGGGGATGCATACATATTCTACAACAATCACGCTAAAGAGCATGGGTTCAGCATCAGGAAACAGAAGGTCAAACGAGGTGCTTCAGGAATTATTCGGTACCGGCGGTTTCTTTGCTCCAGGGCAGGGAGAAGGCAGAGCAAGTTCATAACCATGGAGGGCCGCAAGCGGAGGCTTAGACCGGAGACTCGTTGCGACTGTGGTGCACACATGGTGGTGAAGCTGGACAGAGAGCGTGGCGTTTGGTTCGTCGCGTCATTCGTTGATGATCACAACCACATGATGGCTCCGCCCGATGAGGTTTGTTTTCTGTGGTCACACCGACGGATTGGATATGGCACGAGGGCCGAGATATTGGTGATGGAAGCGGTCGGGATAAGAAAGCATATAATAATGGACAATTTCATCAGCAGATATGGTTCGTACGATAAGTGTGGGCTTATCAGAAGGGACATTTACAATTTATGTTGCAGAGAGAACATGAAGCTTATTGCACAGGGTGATGCTGAGACAGCAGTTGGTATAATGAGGAGCAGAAAGGAGAAGGACCCTGAGTTTTTTGTTTGAGTATGTGCTTGACAAGGAAGGGCGACTGAAGAGTATGTTTTGGTGCGATGCACAGTCGCGGAGGGACTATCAGGACTACGGAGATGTGGTCGTGTTTGATAGCCATGCGTAAACATAAATATACGTAAGCTTTGTTTTTCACATAAATATACGGAGATGTGGTCGAATTTTTTTCTTAAGTTATATTTTTAAATATACGTAAGCTTTGTTTTTCACATAAACAAAGCCGTCGTCCAAATTACAGCACATAGCAAAACCGTATTAAAAATAAGTGACAATGATGCATACAAGAGTGACACCCACATAAATGTTGTAGCAAATACCGATCACGACATGTTTATTTAGTTGCGGAACATACTAAACCATGCCGCATTACAATAAAAAGATGTCTTACTACGAAGAAAATAGTATCTAGTGCCGACAACGGAACGTTTATTTAGAGCAGATAATAGCCAACACCCCATCCTTAGACTCGTTTGTTCTCGATGATCTTCAGAATCTTCTCTTTCACTACTTCCATGGTGTTGCATTCCGAGAAAAGTATTTCAGCTAGAATGCATCCCCTTGAAGAATTAATAACTGCTTGGTCAAACTCAAATATCCATTCATCTCCGTCCCAGTTTTCAATGCACTTGATCACGAATAGACCACAAGAGACACTGCAAGACACCACGAGTTATGTTATTCATGGATCAAACAAGTACATCTGTATACCTCATTGCGAACGTACCTGTCAGTTTGTAACGGCATAGCGTATTCCCTTATTGGCCAGGAAGATACGTCAGGATGTTCCGTTGCAATAATGGAGTTCACCTCTGTCGTATCTTTAGCTATCTCAGCCCTCTGAAATTAAAATTTGAAATTCATATGAAGTACGTGTCGAATAACTACATTTTGGTTTACGTGAAGTTGTAAGCTTACCTGCTTAGGGTCAGTTCTTTTGCTAGCTTTTAGAATAAGCTGAAATAAGCTACCCCTACCCAGCTTATTCTAAAAGCCCAAACCAAATTATTTTTTTAGAAGCCTAGTAGTTAAGACTTTATTAATAGGCTTCTAAAAGAAAAAAATTGATTGAGCTTCTAGAATAAGCTGGGTTGGGGGCGGCTTATTCTGGAAGCCCAAAAAGCTAGCAAAAGAACTGGCCCTTAGCCATTTTTGTAAGAACTGTATTGCTGCAGTCACCAAGAGAGTCTAAGACTTGAAACTCTTTTTTCTTGTTGTGCATAAGAACTGTTATCCAATGACTTTTTTGCACATGAAAAGGAAAGTATGCCTACAACAAAAAAAATTTATGTTGGTGTACCCACGGATAATTATGTAGTATAAAAGAATATAGTAAAGTTAAGTACCTTATCTTTAATAAAATACTCTTCAGTAACTCTAGACACCATTTTACTTTGATTTGTGAAATGTTCCATAAAATGCTTCTTAGAGCTCTTAACCTTTCCATCAGTACGAAGGATAAGCCATTGTGACACCCAAGATGATAATATATGACGGTCAGCACGAGGATTATGGGTCTGCATATGGTTGCAATAACTATTGATGACCTGAAAATAACATAACAACAATACACCTATTAGGTAATTCATACAAATGACATGTACAACTTCATAAATTAAAGCCAATACTTACGGCGCCCTGTAACCACTTTTTCGAAATAATGGCTTCAAACATATTAGGTGTACATGTCTCCCCACCAATGCCCGTCATGTGCACAACAGTTTTCCTACAAAGCTTCTCCGAGGCTGCTAGTTTCTGGACATAAATCTTAGCAGCCTCTATGTGTTCCTCATCAATGTAATCGGTACTAACCAGTGCAGCTCTCACACCAAACAAATCTAAAATAGTAAACAACAATGAGTTCATAAAGTACGCATGCAAGGACAGAAACATCTTGGAACAATAAATTACCTAGCACTTACTTTTCTTTGGACGTTTGCGTCCACCGTTTTGCTGGTACGGTGAACGATAGTATTTTGACTGTTTCATCTTCCGTTTCCCATCATTATCCTTAGTGCCTTTTACTTGAGCTTTTTTAATAAGGGTGTTCAGACTATCCATACTAATCTCCTCAGATTTATCCGCGCTAGACCCGTCTGACCTTGTATTCATATTCTTGGGGGTTACGGTAAGAGCTGGAAACTCATTTGTGTCTACCGTTGCTAGAGATTGGTCGGTTGAATTACCATTCTCCTCGATCACGAAGGGGTCGCCTTCATCTCCTGCACCGGGTGTGTTGTGATGCACACCTTTATCACGCGTCAACTTCTTCTCATTTTCAGTGGTGAAGGATGCCTCCAACCCGTTGTCCATATCTTCTTTTGCAGGAGTTGATTTTACATCTGTTCAGTATTTTGATGGACCATACTTGTCCACCCACTCTTCAGTATTCTCCACAAACTCAACCTCTTCACGAAACCCCATGTTTGACTTGGAGACAAGACCTTTCTTCAACAGCTTCTGCAGTACTATCTGCAATGACACGTCGATAACATTAACTACATGCGAACATTATGAATATGTAAACTCTTGTAAATTAAAATACACTTCACTCGTTACCTCAGCACATTTTCCAGGGAGAAGACTAATTTCTTTTTGCATATCTTTCATGCATTTCATTACTTGATCTAATGTGGCATCCCTGCTCGACGAAGCCTCATCTCTATTATCTTTTCTTCGTGAGACACGACATGTTCGATCTTCCGGCTCCAATTCTTCCTCCACAATTTTTCCTTGTTGAGCGATTAATGTCTGTCTGTACTTCTCACTTATCAAGTCATCAATCTGTCACAGAGCAAAGCAAATTAATTTCCTCTACATTTATATAGTCACATAAATATATGCAGTACGAACTATTAATACATACCATCCCATTACCACGACCGTATGATGTGTCGTACGCGTCACGCTTCTTAGACTAGTCATAGTGGGGAGTAACTTACACTAGTAACATACACGTATTACTAGACTATGTTACTACCTCCATAGTGGGTAGAAACATAGATGTGGTGTCATGCAAGAGTTCATTTATTAGTTTATAGACTCAATTTGCATTGGTATGTGTGATGTTACAGTAACATAGCTAGTTACCACAAGCACTTCTCTCCTCATTAATTACATGCCACATAAGCAAAACTGTGTTGGGATGTGTGATGTTACTAGCTATGTTACTCCCACTATGGCCAGCCTTAGCCTCATCTTCTGTCCAATTAAGCATCAACGGATATTCATGAGCTAGTGGATCAAATGTCTCTAAGTCCAGTGGCTGCACTTTCTCCCAAAACAAGTACTGCACAAACATGAAGTACATTAGCAAACGTTTTCTCAGAAAATATAACTTGCATTAAACAATTATATAATGTAAGATTTACCTGTAGAAGGGCAAGGTTTCCGACCGGCCAAGTAAATTTTGTAGTATCTGACTGGGTCTTTGTGATGCCTTCAATGCAAACGCGTAAAGTAAACGCATTCCAATTAAATGCTTTGATGGCCTCCACATCCTCCACTAACTTGTAAAAAGCATTAGGAACTTCTTTCGTGGAGTGCGGTGCAAGAACAGTGCCTAAAAGAACCAGAACAATTCTACGGAGGAAATCATCATCGTATGTGCCACTGGCAACGATGTGCTCAATCAGCTGGTCTACCATCATTTGACCCGTATTGGAATCTACAAAACGACTGGGCACTTTCACCTTCAACTTTATCCCCCCTTTGCCTATCGCTTTCATGGCATCTTTGCCCTTGTTCTGAAGCCCAAAAATGTCAAACACATCTTCAGTGCGCAATAATATCGCACCGTTTTTTGATGGCATAATGAATTTTTTTCTTTCCAAATCATATGATTTAATTATGAATTTCAGCAAACACTTTCGCATGAGAACACTGGGAATCATCAACAATTTTTCTAATGCAGTGCTTCCAAAACGCTTTTTCTGCCTAGAGTTAAGTCTGCTGACCAACAAACACCACTTCTCAACAGAACAAAATATGTCTGCGTACTCATCCATCACTACAAATATGAGCAGCAAAAATATTAGCTCGTACTACATCTCTTCGAAACATGACGATTGAACATTAATGGAAAAAAAATTACCTCGGTCTTTCGGATGGGGGGGGGGGGTGTGG
>LR738710.1:94227803-94271207 GCA_902687465.1 Secale cereale | reverse complement strand
TTTTCAAATAATGCCCATCATGTCCTTTGTTATGAACAGGTATTAGGCAATCTCGGCCGTCCTTGTGTTTGGGGGGGCGGGGGGGGGGGTCTACCGAAGCAGAAGTGTAACAAAATAAGCAAGAGTAGTGTTTTTTGTTTGAAAAATGCTAATTACTACTACTAAGTAGAAGTACTTCACATCCAAGCTGAAGGAATGGATACAATCATACAAGCACATTTTCCAACTTGCAAATAGCACAGAGTTTCATATCAACGTACACAGCTGTTAATGAATGATACACAACCAGCATATGAGCGAAAAATAGCACGTACAGTAGTTCCCAGTAGAAATTGTTATTGTGTGCTTTCTTAATAATCCTCCAAAAGTCCAAAGAGAAATGCTCATACTCGTTCGCATTTTGATACTTTTCCTTTTGAATTGGTTTGGCATCCTAAAAGAGGCAATGCAATTAGATGGTGACATGCTATGTCCTCTGTGGTATCATCTCAACTGTCTTCTTGGATGCAACAATTTTTAGCTTGAGCCTTTCTTTTAGGTCTCCCTAGTTTTATGTTTGCCTGCATAGTTTCCTGGGCATTCGTCACAGAGCATTTCAGTGTGTATGCCAATAAGTTTGGTTAATACTCTGCCATTCTGCTTATCAGAATTCTGAATACTGTAATTTGTAATGGACAATGGTGTGCTGTGCATACATATTGTCGGTCAGGAAAACATTTGAACAAGTGCATCCAGTGTTGTACGGTTAGCCTGACATCATGAAAGAGGCAATGCAAATCAGATGGTGACATGTTGATGTTCTCTGTGATATCATCTCAGCTGTCTTTCTTGGATACGGCGATAGGTGTCCGTCGGCTTGCCTTCTGATTCTTCTCCAGTCTCATCGTCTGTGTCGCTACTGTTGTGACTGCGCGGGATGTTGAGTAACGTGATTGTATTAGGAAACATACATGGTATCTATCGCAAGTTGATCCTAAACCCTAGCCGCCACCGCTTCCGCACCCGCGCGCCGCCCCCGGGGCGGTCGGCCATCATGACCGTCGTCGGGGGCCGCGCCGCCCGTACCTAGGGTTCGTCCGCCGGCCGTGTTGGCCGGCTGCCCTAGAGAGTCTTTTTCCCGAGCCCTTGCTCCGGATTTTTTCGCTCTCTCGCCGGCCGTTTTGATCGGAGTTTTTCTTTTTGGTTTTCCGACCTAATCTAGATCGGTTTGCATCGCCCACCGCCGCCGTCGACCCCCGTGCGCCTCTACTCCGACCCCGGCGCGGCCAGCCGGCTTCTCCTCCGACCCAGGTGGCCTCGCGCGACAGGCGGCCCGTCAAGGCCGTCGTCCGCGCGCCGACCCGCCCGTCGCCCTGCGCCGGCCGTCACCGCCCTGCTCTGATCGGGACACCTGCATCACCCACCCGGCAGCATCGCGCCATGCGGCGGCCAATCATAGCCGTCGTTCGCACGCCGGTCCGCCCATCTATCCACACCACCCATCTCCGTCGTGTCTGCACGGCGGTCATGCGGTCTACCTCGCCGGCCTCATCTCCGGCGGCGTCAGGCTCGTCGACTGTCTCAGCTCGGGCGCCGCTACTACGTTGGTCGCTCGGGCCTCGCTGCCTGCGCGCCGGCAGTGCTTGGCAGCCCGGGTGCCGGTCGCACAACGTCCCACGCCATCCGTCCTCGCCGGCTTCATCTCGGACTCCGCCGCCACACCGTCTTCATCGAGCGGCGTCCCCGACTTCGCGCGCGGTTGGATTGATCACCCGCCCGTCGCCGCGATCCACCACATCTACGCCGGGCGGCCGACCTGGCCCAACGGTTGCGCGCGCCTCCGCAGGTCCCGTGAAGATCGTCCCGAGTACTGCACGCCTCTTCGTCGATCGAGCATCGGGCTGCCGCTGCATCGCCCCTTCGGGCCACAGCGCCGCCGCCCCCGTGGTTCTCCTCGCGGCTGCATCGACTCGTGCTTCGCCGCTGCGTCGCCCCTTCGGGCTGTATTGCCGCGATACGCGGTCCCCGCCGCCGCCCCGAGGCCGTCCCCGCGGTTGCACGGACTCGTGAACCGCCGTTGCGTCGCCCCTTCAAGCCGCAGCATCGCGGCCCGCGGTCCCCGCCGCCGCCCCGAGGTCTTCCCGCCGTCACTCCGAGCCGCCTGCCGCCGCTGCGTCGCCCCTTCGGGCCGTAGCGCCGCGGCCCGCGGTCCACTCCGTCGTCACCGCGCGTCGACTTTCCGTGATGCACGCCGCGCCATCTCCCTTGGCGCGGGAGCGTCACCGTCCGCGCCGGTCTTCGTCACGCTGTCAGGGTTCTTCGCCTACTTCGAGCATCGCCGTCGCACTCCTAACCTAGCCGCCGCCGCCGCCAGGCCGCCGTCGCCGCTCTTCTTTGGCCGCCGCCGCCTCTACCTTCGTAGCCGCCACCGTCGCCCGTCCACCCCCTTCGTCTTCGTCCAAGCACCAGCCCGTCGCCAGCGTCGCCGTCATCTACCCCGACCACTTCGTCTACTCCGACCACCGTTGGTGACATCGGCCCCGCGCCGATGGACGCCGCAATCGTCATCGAGTTCTTCTCTGCTGGCCCCTCCGACTTCTCCGACATGGCGTACAGCTCGTGCAGGTCCCTCGTCTACGCATGCTCGGTGCTGGCAACACCGATGCGTGCCTTCATCCACGACGTGTCCCCGGGCCTGGCAAGCCTGGTCGGCGCTTCGTCAACTTCGTCTTCGTCCGTCTACGCATGCCCGGTGCTGGCAACACCGGTGCGTGCCTTCGTCTACGATGTGTCCCCGGGCTTGGCAAACCCGCCGCGACGCGTCATCAACAACATCTTCTTCCCAATGCACCACTACTTCGACACCACAACGCCCATACTAACTCGGCGCGCCCTTGCACCCGCGGCTCCACGGTAACTTCATCGACACCGGCTACCCCGACTCGACATCGACCACGGCATTCTTCGCACGGCTACCTCGACTACGGCTACACCACCTACGCTCTCGGCTACATCGACAAACGACACAAAGGGCTACCGCCTGCTTGAGCAACATCGTCGGTTTCCACTCCAGCCACGACTCCGCGATGCGTCGACCGTTTCGACTGTGGGGGGGTGTCCGTCGGCTTGCCTTCTGACTCTTCTCCAGTCTCATCGTCTGCGTCGCTACCGTTGTGACTGCGGGGGGATGTTGAGTAACGTGATTGTATTAGGAAATATAGGTTAGACTAGGAAATATTTTGGCTTGCCTTGTACTTCAAGTAGATCATGTACTCCTATATATATATGCCCACGAGGCTCAAGCAAAATAACAACTATTCCACCAATCCTCTCTCTTCCTTCTAACAATAGGTTTGGTTAGCATTTTGGCTGTCGGAACTCAGAACGGTGTGATTGTTGTAATGTACATTCCTGATATGCGTTACATGTCGTCTTATGCTAGTGTGCATGTGTATCTTATCTTATTCCTGTGGCGCGATTAGATAGTCTTTTGTATTAGGATGTTGCTTTCAGAACTCAGAACAGGGGATCGATTTCCTTCTATAGATGAGCTCACTCATTCTTGTTCTTTTGAGCAGCCTCCTCGTAGCAGCAGTCTTTGCAATGCCTGTGGAGCCTCGCCCTGGCCGTCGTGGACGTCTACACACTTCTTGTGAAGCGCTCCTTCCGGACACCCCGTGCTACCACCATATATTCCACCGGGGACTGGGTAAGTGACACGCTTTTTTTTTCTCAGGCACCTCAAAACAAACACCCATCTGACATTCCCTGTGGACTCACTCCTACACTGAAAATGTTTCATAGACATGAACAAGCACAGAATCATTTAATCATCACATGTATTTTTTTTCCTTTCTCCTAAAGAAGTATGCATAGATTCGGTTCTGACCCTCCCCTCGGCGCCTCGTCGGCAGGTCACTGGAGCACTGAGCTTTGCTGCAGCGAGTGGGTCGGCCGGCATGACCATTCTCATCAACAACGACCTGCTACTGTGCTCGGAGAACCACTGCCCGACCTATATGGCCGCCACCGCCAAGGCTTTCTTGAGTTGGTTCGCCATCGCGCCGTCCTGTGTGATTAACCTCTGTGCAGCGGTCTACAGCGTGCAGAAAGCATAGTCCGCGGAGCCAGAACCGGACTGTTTGGCCAACTTAGGTGGTACATCTAATATAATTACTACTTACGACCGGTATATTATCGATATTTCTCTAGTAAAATCAGGGAGTAGCTTGATGTTCAGAAGGGTGGTGGTGAAGCTCTGCACTTTATCTCCACGAGCGTATGTATGCCATCTTATTATGCGAGGCTGGCTGGACTGGTGGTTGTGACTGGTGATGACCTGACTGATGGGCTACTTGTGTAGAGCTCAAGGTTGCTGATGATATGCTCAGTCTGTTCTATTTCGCGTCTTCCGTATATTTTGTTGTTGATACCCGGATCTTAGTCCCCGAGATTACGAGCGCCGTGTGCGATATATCGGTTCATTCAGTAGGCCCTTGGTTCTTCTTCTATGTGAAAACGCCAATAGACGTTAGAACCATCAGTGTTATCACTTGGTCAAGGAAATTCTGTTGGCGTGATAAGGAAAAAGCATAATTCGTTACTGTATGATACATGAGATTTGATTCAGTTATTCGATTCGAGCCACAATGAAGGCTAGCCACTGGTTTTTCTATTCCTGTAAGAAGCTTCCTCTATGATTACATTACAATTGCAAAGGGGAAAAACAGCAAACCCAAATGGTGCAATAAATCATCTCGAGAGATGGGTCGAATTCAGCATCGATCCGTAATAATACCTAGGAAGGTTCGCCGGGAACTTGACATCCCTTGCAAGGGAGAAACGGTGCCTTGCAAGGTATTAAGCCTTTGCACTTGGCACCTTATCGTGGCCCTTGTTCAACTGTCAGCTTTCGGTGCTCTTCCCTTTCAGGTCGTCTATGATTTTCTTTCCAAATTCTTTCATCCCATTGTTTCTTAATTAGTTTTATGTCTGTCCAGTTACCTTGTTAACTCCAAATTCATGGCATGCTCCTTCCCATCGTCAATCATACACTGTTTATGCAATGATTCTTTCATCGGATTTCATTCTTAATTATAACCTACTAGATCTTGTTTTGTCAAGGTACGTTATACGGAGCTTGCCTTCATTCGTTTTCTAACATACTCTTTTAGGGAATCTTCAACGTCGACCCTCAAATCTCCCGTATTCGTTCGAACGCAGCTGTCCGGGCCCCATAAGACAACCAACGCCGAGCCCCATTGGTCCATGTTTCAGTCCCGACCACAATTTTCATGCAAACCGGGACCAAACATGAGCAAGGGGTGGGGGCTTTGTGGGAGCCCAGATACGAGCCGCATAGTACTCTCACACCCCGGCCCACCAAAATTTGAGGCAGAGCCCGCGCTTTTGTAGCTGGCCACATTGTTTCCGCAGCATAATCCCCCACTCTCTTCTTTCATCCCGCCGCTCTCCACCAAATGTTTGCCCTTTTTGCCCACTCTCTTCTTCCCTCCCGCCAATGACGCATGGAGCCGGAGGAGACCCTGCCGAAGACGAAGACGGATGTGGTGGAGGATCCAAGCATGACACTTTGCATGTCAAAGCGAAAGCCACAAAGGCGAAAACGTTCAACAAGCAGAAGGCCGACGAAGGGCGTGCTAGTGGCGGACTAGGTGGTGGGCTTGCTGGTCGCGGATGTGGTGGAGGTCGGGGCCTGGGCCGCAGGGCCTCGCTGTCCTCGCCGACCGTGCAGACGCCATGGCCGAAACATTACAAGATTGGAAGCAAGTGGGTGTTCTTCAAGTAGAGCTCGGGGCATTCCTTGCGGTGGTAGGGCGATGGGAGGATAGGGAGTAGTCTGGTCAGCGTGTACCCATGGAGCGGGCGAGAACATTTTTTTCGAGAGTACGCAATTGCGTACCGTAATTTATAGAAGAGGAAATAGATATACAAGAGTCCACATGGCGATGCGAACATCATCATGGGATCACCCACTCCCGCTCTAAGCTATGCTAATGTCTCACAAAACGTTGTAAACCTCCAACGTCGTTAAGAGCCGAGTTCCACTCTCTAAGGTCATCCAAAATTACATGAGCTAGATCTCTTGCGTGCACCGGTTGCTCCTTCCTATTAAAGACTCTGGCATTGCGTTGCTTCCATAGCGCCCATGCTGTGCAGATCACCAGACTATCAAATCCTCTTTTCACGTTTGAGTGGAAGCTTCTCCGTTTCTGGATCCACCATTCCACGAAGGTGTCATCGATCGTCGGCCCAGTGATCGCTAGCTGAAGCTCGTCAAGGCAAGTGTACCAAACTTCCTGAGCGTAGACGCACTGAGCAAGAATGTGTTTTGCGCTATCTTCACTTTGCAAGCACGTGAAACAAGGCGAAGTTTGATCTTGTAAGCCGTGGCGAGCTCTCCGATCGGATGTCCAGATCCTATGCTGCGAAGCCAACCAGGCGAATAGCTTAAGTTTGAGTGGAGCGAAACGTCTCCATATGCACGTGGCTGCCGGGGTTCGAGTCAATCCTTGACAGAGCCTGGCATAAGTTGCTTTGGCCGAATAAGTGTGTAAGGGCATATTTCTCCCTAAGTAGTTTTGGTGATTGATGACAATGCATTTGCGGACTGATCATGTGCTCTAAGCTCATACAGGTATATCTCCCTTATGGCACAAGACGATTGCGTGCCCTTCGGATTCTATGAAGGACGGTGTTTTCTTTTTGCTCCCTGTCGGTGGCTTTGAGTAATAGGAAAGCCGTACTATTAAGAGGGGGTCCGCGTCGGAAAGGTTTGGGTAGAATCAACACGTACACATCCTTCTCCCACACCACCTTTCCTTGCTTCTCTGGAGGTCCAACCGGTTATCTTTCGTTGTTGCAAATCTGTGGCTTCTGTACTGATCAACTGCCTTGCAAGCGGTAGTACCGCTCAAACCAAGCGGTAGTACCGCGCAGTTACACGGTAGTACCGCCTGCCGACACGGTAGTACCGCTCCCGCGGTAGTACTGCGTCCCCAGAGCGGTAGTACCGTGTATCTGGACCAGGCGCTGATTCTAAGTACAGAAGTGGATGCGGAAGTAATTTTTTTACTTCCGCATACAACGCGGTAGTACCGCTTAACTTAAGCGGTAGTACCGTGTCGCATTTTGCTACTACCGTTTTCCCCTGCGGATGTAGCCACGGATGTAATTTATTTCATCTGTGGTTATCAATCATGTCGCAATCTTTTGCCTATGCGGTAGTACCGCTTCCCAAGCGGTAGTACCGCTTAGCCAGCGGTAGTACCGCAACTCATGCGCGGTACTACCGCTCCCTGTGGGCTGAAACCTCCAATAACGGTTGGATTTGTCCCCCCACTATATATAGGGGGTCTTCTTCTCCAAGAAGACTTACCTCTTCCCCCACTACTCCATTGTTGCTCCAAAAGCTCCATTTCCGCCCGATCTCTCTCCCTAGCCAATCAAACTTGTTGATTTGCTCGGGATTGCTTGAGGAGGCATCGATCTACACTTCCACCAAGAGATATTTGATTCTCCCCACTAATCCCTTGCGGATCTTGTTACTCTTGGGTGTTTGAGCACCCTAGACGGTTGAGGTCACCTCGAAGCCATATTCCATTGTGGTGAAGCTTCGTGGTTTGTTGGGAGCCTCCAAGTTGTGGAGATTGCCCCAACCTTGTTTGTAAAGGTTCGGTTGCCGCCTTCAAGGGCACCACTAGTGGAATCACGGCACCTTGCATCGTGTGAGGGCGTGAGGAGAATACGGTGGCCCTAGACACCGCTCCAACAGAGACGTACTTCCCCTCAAAGGGAAGGAACTTCGGAAACACATCCTCGTCTCCTCCGGTTCCACTTGTGGTTATTTCTTACCTTTACTTTTGCATGCTTTACTTGTTTAACTCCTATAGCATGCATGTGTAGTTGTTGTGCGTCTTTATCTTAGTTGTCATCCTAGTAGAATATCTAGACAACTTATTTTGTCGCTTAATTTTAAGTGGTTAAGAAAGGCTAAAAATTGTTAGTTGCCTATTCACCCCCCCCCCTCTAGTCAACCATATCGATCCTTTTCAATTGGTATCAGAGCCTCGTCTCTTTTTAAGGACTTTACCGTCCGAAGAGTATGGGTGACAACGTAGTCGAGACGGAGGACCATTCCGGTGGAAATCCGTCCTTGCCTACGTTAGATGGGGGAGCCTCGGTCACTCGTGAGGAGTTCAATGTGGCCTTGACCACATTGAAAGAATCACTAGCGAGCGAGGTCAAAGGCATGTTTAAAGAAATGTTTGAGGGGCTTAAATTATCCACCTCACCGTTGGAAGTGGGTCGTCCCACTACCAACGTGTCAGAGGCTAATCCCGACAAGGGAGAAGCTAGTAGTGAGCAAGCCCCGGTCACTAAGCATGGAAGTGGGAAATTTTCCCAATCTGCTCCTCCCACTCACTATGGAGGACCCGTTCCCACACCGCATTTAAATTCTGTCGGGCCCCCTCCCAAGTTTGTTAAAAATACTGATTTTGCTACTTGGGTGTTTCGTTTCAAACGTCATATTAATCATTGTTCCACTAACCTCTGGAGAATTATTGAGCAAGGTTTTTATCCATATGATCCCGACAACATGACTCCAAGAGAAACTGCCGATCATCAGTTCAACGAGTCCGCACTTTGCATTCTTCAAGATTCCATCCCTCCTGAAGACATTGCTCATCTTCGTCCATTCACTGTGGCCAAGGAAGCATGGGAGCATGTTGGCACAATGTACAAGGGAAGCACAAGTATTCAACGCTCCAACTATGAAGTGGTGCAAGATGAAGCTGATGAGTTTGCTATGATCGAAGATGAAGATCCTCGTGAACTTTATCGAAGATTAACTATTCTTGCAGTGTCTCTTCGAGATCATGGCAGTAAGGATACGGATGACAATTGGATCAAGCGCAAGTTCCTCAAGGCCATGATGCCCTATCATAAGGCCATGTCCTCTGTCATTCGTCAGAGACCGGACTTCCACACTTTATCCTCAAACGAAGTGTTGGATGAATTTGTTGCCATGAGGATCCTTGACGTAACCGCCGACAATGCGGTCCTAAGAGCTCAACGATCCAAGAACCCTAATCTTGCTCTAAAGGCCAAGGCTTGTGTGGAAGAGGAGGATGAGTGTTGCCCCGAGGACACCAAATATGCCTATCACGAGCACATGGCTCCTGCTTCAAGGCAATTCTGGGGCAAGAAGAACTCAAGGTCCAACTTTAACAGGAACAACTCCAGTGGGAACAAAGGGAAGCAACGAGTAAGGACATGTTTCAACTGTGGAAATGTAAGCCACTTCGTTGTGGATTGCCCATATGAGAAGAGAGAAGACTTTGGAGGCAAGCTTATTCGGAAGGACAAGTCAAAGTCCTATCCCAACAAGAACAACTTCATCAAGAAGACTCCTCCGAAAGTGTTGGTGGCTGAAGAAGAATATGTGGAGGATGATGACAATGATGAAGACGATGAGGTGACCACTATGGCCACAATTGCAATTGCTACCACTCCACACTCATCTCTCTTCAACTCACCAAACGAGAACATCACCGCCAAGTGTCTCATGGCCAAGGCCACCAACAAGGTAACCCCGAACATCAATACTACTATCTCTTCTAACCCCTCATTAACTAATTGTATTGATGAGGGTGAGGGTAGTAAGGAGGGAGAAAATGAATTTGATGTGTTCATAAAGAATCTCAAGGGCAAATCCAAGAAGCATGTTGTTGCTCTCTTGGAACAACTCGGTGAGGCCAATGACATTATCGAGGCTCACGAGGAAACCATTACTAAAATGGAAGGGCATAGTCGAGACTATGCCGATGAGATATCGGATCTCTCTAACGCCCTAGAGGAAGAGCGTGGTCTTCGTTTGACTCTTGAGGAGTCACACTACGATGATCATGCTAAATTAAAGAAAGATCTTGATCATGCGTTTGTTGTCTCTCGTGTCCTTAACTCTGAGAAGGCAAAACTTGAGGTTGACCATGCTAAACTCAAAGAGGAGTTTGACATACTTGACAAGGCTCACAAGGCCTTGAAAGGAATGCATGCTACTCTCAAGGAGTCTCATGATCAACTCCAAGTTTTGCTAACCAAGGAAAAGGCTATCTTTCCTCGCATGGTTTTAATTGATAATGCAAATGCTACTAACCCATGTTGTGAGCATGTGCATCTTGTTGAAGAGAATGCCGAATTGAAGAAGCAACTTGAGAAAGGCCTTGTGACTTGCATACAAGGTGAGAAGAACCTCAACGCCCTTTTGAGCAATCAAAAGGAAGTTGTGGCAAAGGAAGGAATTGGGTTTGCTCCTAAGCCCAAGAAGAAGAAGAATGACAAGACAAAGCAACCACCCCCTCTCCGACAATGCTTTGTGAAAGAAGGAGAGGGCACGTCAACCAAGAAGAAAAGTGGTGGTGTCAAGAAAAACCCCACTACACCTTCAAACATGGCCGGCGATTTTAATCCTTCATATGTTTTATGCCGTGCTAGTGATGGCCATGTGTTTGCTAAATTTGTTGGTTCTTCTTATGAGTACATTGAATGGTCCATTTGGGTTCCTAAGACCCTTGTCACTAACCTCAAAGGACCCATTACCAAATGGGTACCTAAATCCAAGCATTGATCTATTGTAGGGGTTTGCTTCCGGTGGGGGATCATGGTTGCTCGATAGCGGAGCCACAAATCATATGACCGGAAGCAAAGACTTGGTGGTGGACGTGCATCTCGGTTCATCTATGGCCACCAACGTCGAATGGGGTGATGCTTCATCTTCTAAGGTATTGGGACTTGGCAAGGTTGTTGTCTCTCATGATCTCACGATCGAGAAAGTCATGCTTGTTGAGTCCCTTGCATACAATTTACTTTCAGTTCGCCAACTCGCACTCATGGGCTTTGCTACATTCTTTGACATTGATTCTGTGGCCCTCTTGTGGAGCAAGACTCTTAAAGTAGCCTATGTTGGGCATGTCGAGAACGGTCTTTATGTGGTTAACTTCTCGAAGCAACCCACTAAGGTCGCGACATGCCTAATGGCTAAAGTTGATGTGGGATGGCTTTGGCATCGCCGTTTGGCCCACGTCAATATGAGATCTTTGCAAAGTCTTCTCAAGGGGGACCATGTCCGAGGACTAACAAATGTTAGTTTTGCCAAAGATCGTGCTTGCAGGGCGTGCATTGAAGGAAAATTACATGAGAAGGCTCACCCTCCCACGACTATCATCTATTCAAAGAGACCTCTAGAGCTCCTCCACATGGATCTCTTTGGGCCTCCCACTTTTGATAGTCTTGGGGGTAGGAAATATTGCTTGGTGATTGTGGATGATTACTCTAGATATACCTGGGTATACTTCTTCAAGAAGAAGAGTGAGACCCAACAACCCGTCATCAACTTTGCAAATGAAGCTCAACGACAACATGAAGCAAAGATTTTGATGATCAGAAGTGACAATGGCACCGAGTTCAAGAACTACACCTTGGATGAGTTTCTTGGTGATGAGGGGATCAAACATCAATATGCCGCCCCGTATACCCCTCAGCAAAACGGTGTTGCGGAGAGAAAGAACCAAACCTTAATAGATGCTGCAAGAACCATGATGGCTGAATTCAACTCTCCATACAACTTTTGGGCCGAAGCCATCAACACCGCTTGCCATGCGTCAAATCGTCTCTATCTCCGCAAAGGCTTGAACAAAACTCCGTATGAGATTCTTACCGGTAACAAGCCCAATCTCAAGTACTTCCGGGTGTTCGGGTGTAAGTGTTTCATTCTCAAGAAAGGTGTTCGTTTGTCTAAATTTGAATCTAGAGCTCATGAGGGCATATTTGTTGGTTATGCTACAAACTCTCATGCTTACCGTGTCCTCAACAAGTCCACTGGACTCATAGAGGAGACGAGTAACGTAGAGTTTGATGAAAATAACGGCTCCCAAGTGGAGCAAAGTTGTACTTGTGATGCAGGTGATGAAATTCCTCCTCAAGCCATAAGAAGAATGGGTGTTGGATATATCCTACCCGTTGAGGAACCCCTTGTGGCCGAAGGAGAAGGACAATGTTCCACTCAAGTGGAACCATCACCAACCCAAGACCCACACGCTTCCGAAGAACAAAGTGAAGGCCCTCAGCCTGATGAACAAGGCCAAGTGCAAGATCGACCTCAAGTTGGTGAAGAACCACCAATTGATGCACAAGGGCAAGTTCAATCCCCCGAGCAAGATCAAGGTCAAGAGGAAGCTCAAGATCAAATTCTTGCTCATGATGACGCTCAAGATGATCAACTCAATGCTCCTCAGTTATCACTTGAAGAGCAATTAGAGCGTCGTGCTGCAAAAGTTGCCTCCAGGCTTGCTTCCAACGAGCATCACATCGAGAACATTTTAGGAAGCATCAAAAGGGGGGGGGGTAAGCACTCGTAGACAATTAGCAAACTATTGTGCTCATCAAGCTTTTGTCTCCTTTGTTGAACCTAAGAACGTCTATGAGGCGCTCGAGGACCCTGACTGGCTCAATGCCATGCATGAAGAACTCAATAACTTCAAGCGCAACAAAGTGTGGCGTCTGGTGCCAAGACCAAAGGAGAACCATAATGTCATTGGAACCAAATGGATCTTTAAGAACAAGCACGATGCCCATGGTATTGTCATCCGCAACAAGGCACGTCTGGTGGCTCAAGGATACTCCCAAGTCGAGGGTATCGACTACGGTGGAACCTTTGCCCCCGTTGCTCGTCTTGAATCCATTCGTTTGTTGCTTGCCTATGCTTCCCATCATAACTTTAAGTTGCAACAAATGGATGTGAAAAGTGCATTTCTTAATGGTCCCATTAATGAGTTGGTGTATGTTAAACAACCCCCGGGGTTCGAGGATCCTAAGTTCCCCAATCATGTGTATCAACTTGATAAGGCACTCTATGGCCTTAAACAAGCCCCACGAGCGTGGTATGAGCACCTTACCGAGTTGTTACAAGATCGTGGGTTTGAAATTGGGAAAATCGACCCCACTCTTTTTACTAAGAAGGTCAAAGGGGAGTTGTTTGTATGCCAACTATATGTTGATGATATTATCTTTGGTTCTCCTAACAAAGCTTTCAATGATGAGTTCGCCGCACTCATGACCACACATTTTGAGATGTCCATGATGGGAGAGTTGAAGTACTTCCTTGGATTTGAGATCAAACAACGAAGAGAAGGCATCTTCATCAAACAATCCAAGTATACTCAAGACATGCTCAAGACGTTCAACCTTAGTGATGTCAAGCCGGCTACTACTCCAATGCCAACCAAATGCCAACTTGACATTGATCCCAATGGTAAAGCGGTGGATCAAAAGGTATATCGCTCTATGATCGGATCCTTGCTTTACCTTTGTGCATCTAGACCGGATATTATGTTGAGTGTGGCAATTTGTGCACGGTTTCAAGCCTCACCTAAGGAAAGTCACTTTGTGGCTGTCAAGCGAATCTTTCGATATTTGGCTCATACCCCAAACTTTGGCTTATGGTACCCAAGAGGAGCAAATTTCAACCTTGTTGGTTTCTCTGATTCTGACTGGGCAGGAGACAAAGTGGATAGGAAGTCCACCTCGGGAGGGTGCCAATTTCTTGGTTGCTCTCTTGTTAGTTGGTCTTCCAAAAAGCAAAGTTGTGTGTCTCTCTCGTCCACCGAAGCAGAATATGTGGCAGCTGGCAGTTGCCGTCCTCAACTCCTATGGATGAGGCAAACTTTAAAGGATTACGGTGTCACTTGTGACAAAGTGCCTCTTTGGTGTGACAATGAAAGTGCCATCAAGATTTCTCTTAACCCGGTGCTACACTTCAAGACGAAGCATATTGAGATTCGGTATCACTTCATCAGGGATCACATAAGGCAAGGAGAAATCGAGCTTCACTACGTCAACACTCATGACAACCTTGCAGATATCTTCACGAAGCCTCTGGATGAAGCAAGATTTCGCGAGTTAAGGCATGAGCTAAATATCATTGATTTGAGCAATGTGGTTTGAATCTATGCACACACTCCTCACACTCGACATAGCTATCTTGTCTAGATGTAGGCATGGATTTAGGGGGAGTACTGTTCTCTCAATGAACTATTCCTCCCCCCATTATGCATAAACTAACCAAAACTTTTTCATTTTGCCATACATAGTTGGCTTAAATGCTTCAAGTCGAGCTTTGATCATGGGCCCAAGGATAATTCTTCGCGGTGCCATATCTATAAAACTCAAACATAGGTGGCCTCGGCCACCGCCCTCTTGTGAGGAATTTGTGTTTCATGTTTTGCCTGTGCTCGTGGTGTTTTTACTCTCTCATGCTTAAAGCCTCTTGCCTCTTTTGTGCATTTTCTTGGGGAAGCGGTACTACCGTGACTGGTTACGGTACTACCACGGAGGACATGCGGTACTACCGTACCTCCAGCACGGCAGTAATTTTTTACTGCCGCTGGTAGGGCGGTACTACCGCCCGGCGAGCGGTACTACCGCGCAAGCGGTACTACCGCGATGACCGAGGTACTACCGCACATATCAGAACGTGTGGGGGTTATAAGCAGGCAGGGGGAGTTCCATCTCCCCCATACCCATTCACTCCTAACCCCCACGTCGTCCCTGTCTCTCTCTCTCAAGAACGCCGCCGGAGGACCTCGCCGGATCTCCTCCCTCGGCCACTCTTCTCGCTTTCTGACCGGTGGGATCGTTCCCCACCACGTCCTCTTGCCATGGATGCAGGTTTCTCCCCTTTTCCCCTCTTCTTATTGCCTTGCCTGAGTTTTTAGGGTTAGGGGAGATGCTTAGTGTTTTTGTGTTCTTCGTGATCTTATCCATGGATGCTTAGGTTGTGGAAGAGTGTTTGTGCACTAGAAATATGCTTAGAGCTGTTGCTACGAAGTTACTATGATCAGCCGTAGTACCGTGTGTCGATCTCGTTGGTAGATTCTAGATCTGTTCTTCTCAGATCTGTTTCGTGCGGTACTACCGCTGGAGAACCGCGGTACTACCGCATGATGTAATCCAGATCTGATCTGACCTGAGCGGTACTACCGCTGACCTCAGCGGTACTACCGCTCGGGCGGAAGTAAACTTTTAGTACTGCTTGCCGAGCGGTACTACCGCGACCCAATGCAGTACTACCGCTCCGCATGCAGCACTAAGTTTTTAGTTCCGCCCCCTCGGGCGGAAGTAAACTTTTAGTACTGCTTGCCGAGCGGTACTACCGCGACCCAATGCGGTACTACCGCTCCGCTTGCAGTACTAATATTTTACTTCCGCCTCTTCTGGCGGAAGTAAATTTTTACTACCGCAGCGTATGCGGTACTACCGCATGTGCCATGCGGTACTACCGCTTACCCTGCGGTACTAATTTTTTACTTCCGCAAGGGTCAGCAGTACTACCGCTTGGATCATACTTTCTTCGTAGCATGTTCTCTTTTCTATTTCCCCTGGTTTCTTGTGTCTTTTGAGGCTTTGGCATTGATTCTTCTTGTATTTGTGTTGTTGTGGTCTTGTGTTTGTGTTTTTAGGTGGTGGCTCCGGTTTTGAGGGTCGTCGTACCAACCCAGTCCGTGACACCGGTTCCAAGCGCCTGCGTACCCCGAGTGATGTGCCAGAGGGCTCCACTCCCCAGCGCCGGTACAAGACTTCAGCCAACAAACGTAAGGACTCCTCCATGTCTATGGAGGAGATGCCTGCCGGTGAGTTCATGTCTCGAAGGAAGATCAACCCGTATGGAGAACCCCGTGAGCACTTTCCTGGCGATGATATCTTCTGGACCAAGCAACAGTTTCGCATCTATCATGAGGTGCTCAAGACCAAGGCCAATCTTTATGTGGATGCTCACTGGGTGGATGTGGAGCACATGAGGAAGGATAAGAACCGGACATACTTTGCAGAAGCCCTTGATTTGATCGAGCAGCTGGGTCTGGAGCACATCATGACATTCCAGAACGACTTTGACCCTGAGCTTATTGCGCAGTTCTATGCCTCGGTCAACTTTCAGGCCAAGGAGGATCGCCCCATGACTTGGATGACCCATGGTCACAAGATGACCTCTACTTGGAAGGAGTTCATGGATCTTCTTCAGCTTCCTGATGAGGGTCTCCATAACCCAATTGGTTTTCGGCCTCACGCCAATCCTGAATCAGCAAACAAGGACAAACTGCTTCCATTTTATGAGGAGAAGACCCTTGCTAGTGGCAAAACAACTTGGGTGCTGAACCCCTTCTTGGACATCATGTATCGGATCTTTCGCAACACTCTGTTCCCTCGTGTTGGCGATAAGGACAAGGTCCATGCCTATCTGGTTGATATGCTTCTGATGTGTCAAGAGGCTCGCTCCGCCCAGGCTGCACCGCTTGACATTTCCCACATCATGTGGAATGAGCTCCGGTTTGCCATCTACTCTCGCAAGGTACCCATCTATGGTCCATACTTATTTCTGCTCATCTCCAAAACTTGGGAGAAGTTGTATCCAGAGGAGGAGTTCGAGGCCGACTGCTACCGCCATGATCCTATCCGGCTTTGTGTCAAGACTCGTTGGGCCAACACCACTACTCGTGCTCAGGCTGCTGCTGCCCAGATGGGCACTGAGGATGAGCCTGTGGAGGAGACTGCTGATGTCCGCTCTGGCAGATTTGCCCCCTCTTCTTCCTCTGCAGTGGAGAAGCCTTCTTGGGCTAAGAGGCTACAGCAGAAGATGAAGGCCCTCTTCTGCATGCAGGCTCAGGGGCAATACCGTGCTCATGTGACTGACAAGAAGACACGTCAGCGGGACAAGAAGATTCTGGCTTTGTATGGAGAGGAGGTTTCCAATGGATCGGAGGACAACATCACTCCTGAGGCTACCTGGATGGCTCGCCAGGGGTACAAGTGGTCAGAATCTGATGAGGAGTATCAGCCAGAGCAGCAGGGATCTGATGATGAGTATCAGGAGGAGTAGCAGCAGGGGTTTGATGACGAGTATGACGACTGAGCTTCTCCCGGGCTGCCACCCGTCTTCGTATCCTCTTTTCCCCTTTGTGGTGTCTCGATGACAAAGGGGGAGAGTGATTTGCCGTCTTGTGTCTTGTGTGTCGTGTTCATGTGTTTATCGTTGAACTTGGTTTATTTTGCGTGTTTCTGTGAGACTATCATATGGTGTAAGACATATGCCCCGTTATCGTTTAACTTATTATCATTATGTCTTTAATGTTTATCCTGTGCAGTTAGTGTCATATAGAGTATCTCGTGTGTAGATTATTAGGGAGCACTATACCTAGTATGTGTGCTGTGCAGTCCAAAGCACAATCGTATGAAGGCACACATCCAGGGGGAGCTCACCTATACTCTAGGGCTTGTACTGCATACTCTATTATTTCTTTTCTGTGCAAATCTCGTGTTGTCATCAATACACCAAAAAGTAGTTTTGGTGATTGATGACAATGCATTTGCGGACTGATCATGTGCTCTAAGCTCATACAGGTATATCTCCCTTATGGCACAAGACGATTGCGTGCCCCTCGGATTCTATGAAGGACAGTGTTTTCTTTTTGCTCCCTGTCGGTGGCTTTGAGTAATAGGAAAGCCATACTATTAAGAGGGGGTCCGCGTCGAAAAGGTTTGGGTAGAATCAACACGTACACATCCTTCTCCCACACCACCTTTCCTTGCTTCTCTGGAGGTCCAACCGGTTATCTTTCGTTGTTGCAAATCTGTGGCTTCTGTATTGATCAACTGCCTTGCAAGCGGTAGTACCGCTCAAACCAAGCGGTAGTACCGCGCAGTTACACGGTAGTACCGCCTGCCGACACGGTAGTACCGCTCCCGCGGTAGTACCGCGTCCCCAGAGCGGTAGTACCGTGTATCTGGACCAGGCGCTGAGTCTAAGTACAGAAGTGGATGCGGAAGTAATTTTTTACTTCCGCATACAACGCGGTAGTACCGCTTAACTTAAGCGGTAGTACCGTGTCGCATTTTGCTACTACCGTTTTCCCCTGCGGATGTAGCCACGGATGTAATTTATTTCATCCGTGGTTATCAATCATGTCGCAATCTTTTGCCTATGCGGTAGTAACGCTTCCCAAGCGGTAGTACCGCTTAGCCAGCGGTAGTACCGCAACTCATGCGCGGCACTACCACTCTCTGCGGGCTGAAACCTCCAATAACGGTTGGATTTGTCCCCCCCACTATATATAGGGGGTCTTCTTCTCCAAGAAGACTTACCTCTTCCCCTACTACTCCATTGTTGCTCCAAAAGCTCCATTTCCGCCCGATCTCTCTCCCTAGCCAATCAAACTTGTTGATTTGCTCGGGATTGCTTGAGGAGGCATCGATCTACACTTCCACCAAGAGATATTTGATTCTCCCCACTAATCCCTTGCGGATCTTGTTACTATTGGGTGTTTGAGCACCCTAGACGGTTGAGGTCACCTCGAAGCCATATTCCATTGTGGTGAAGCTTCATGGTTTGTTGGGAGCCTCCAAGTTAAGGAGATTGCCCCAACCTTGTTTGTAAAGGTTCGGTTGCCACCTTCAAGGGCACCACTAGTGGAATCACGGCACCTTGCATCGTGTGAGGGCGTGAGGAGAATACGGTGGCCCTAGTGGCTTCTTGGGGAGCATTGTGCCTCCACACCGCTCCAACGGAGACGTACTTCCCCTCAAAGGGAAGGAACTTCGGAAACACATCCTCGTCTCCTCCGGTTCCACTTGTGGTTATTTCTTACCTTTACTTTTGCATGCTTTACTTGTTTAACTCCTATAGCATGCATGTGTAGTTGTTGTGCGTCTTTATCTTAGTTGTCATCCTAGTAGAATATCTAGACAACTTATTTTGTCGCTTAATTTTAAGTGGTTAAGAAAGGCTAAAAATTGTTAGTTGCCTATTCACCCCCCCCCCCTCTAGTCAACCATATCGATCCTTTTCAAAGTGGCACCCTCTCCTGAGCATGGCCATGAGAATTTGTCCTCCATCAGGGGATCTCTCTGGACAATGGTTATTGCATGCCTAAGATGCATCAATTGCAGATGGCCCATGAAGGAGATGTTTCCAATAATGTCCTGCTCCCAGCTCTCTCCTGCAAGGGCTTGCTCCACAGTGCGTGAGTTGATCACCCGCGTTTGCACCAGAGCATGAATGTTGGGAGCAATATCCTGAGCAGTGAACCCATTGATCCATCTGTCATGCCAGAAGAGAACTCGATCACCACGGCCCACCTCAATACCGACCAGGCTGTCGAAAACTGCTCTGGCATCGTTGTCCACAATCAGCGCAAGATTTCTCCAAGGTCGATCCTTATCAACTGTACTTAGCCATTCCCATCTAACTCTCAACGCCAAGGAATGAAGACTCATATTTTTGACTCCCGGTCCACCAAAGCTAGTGGGTCTGCATATAGTGCTCCATGCCACCAAGTCAGCCTGGGCGTTCGGTGTTTTCGGTTTATTCAGTTCGGTCTTTTCGGTCTTCCAAGAATTCGGTCTTCCATAATTGAAGACCATAATAATTTCGGTCTTTTCAGTTCTTCACTATTCGGTCTTCGGTCTTCATTATTCGGTCTTCGGTCCGGACCAAACAGACCAAATTAATTGCTACAACTCATATTCATGTTATCTCCAGTAACAAACTGCATGTGTGTATAGAGGTGCATATGTACTGAGACAACAAATAGAGACAACAAATGTGTATATAGATGTGCATTTGTAGATAAGAAAATTCAGACAAGTAGCGGTTGTATTGTTTGTTTTCTTACCTTCAGATGCGAGATAGAGCACGGGAAGATGACAGTAGACAGCGAGCCTGTGACCAACATGTTAGAGGACGAGGTGGTGATGAACTGCAGCTCGGATGGTTGTGAAGAAAAGGAGGAATGAGAGTGCAACATCTTTTTTTAGAATAACGAGAGTGCAGTAGCGGGTGGCCTGTGAATCATGAGATGTGTGTATCTCGCTCATGACCTTGGGTTAGCTGGATGGGCCTTTGGTAAATATAGTCTTGCACTCTTGCGTATGGGATTTTTTAGTTCGGTCTATATGGTCTATTCGGTCTTGAAGACGGGAGGACCAAACATACCATAATTAGTTCGGTCTTCTGTTCGCGCAGACCGTATTTTATTCGGTCTTTTCTAGTTCGGTCTTTTCGGGTTCGGTCTCGGTCTTTTCGGGTTCGGTTTTCGGTCTTCGGTTTTTATGCCCAGGGTGACCACCAAGCACTGGCCTCTGTTAGCTTTGTCTTTGCCCGCCTAGAAGAATGAGCGCATCCACGTGTTTATCTCCTCAAGAACCCACTCCGGCGCCTCCATGATTAGCAGTTGATGGACCGGTCGAGCGGAAATCACCGATTCAATCAGTACCAGTCGGCCCGGTTGTTGAATGAAACCTCTCTGCCATCCCGGAACCATTTTCTTGACCATGTCAAGCAATGGCCGCCATTCGTTCCTGGTCAGTTGTCTTGTGGCTAGCTGCAGCCCCAGATACCTTATAGGAAAATCTGCCAGGGCACACTGCAGCACATTTGTCACCCGATCATTATCCGCCTGCTCCCCTCTGATGATGGTGGCCGTCGACTTGTGATAGTTAACCTTGAGGTTGGAGGCCTCTCCGAACACCAACAGAGCCTCCCGGACGAAGTGCATGTCTTGGATCATGGGACGGATGAAGAAAGCAACATCATCGGCATAGATAGAGATGCGTTGTGCTGCTGAGATGCCTCTGAAAGAGCTCAGAACACCAGACTCCGAAGCTTTGGTCACAACACAAGTGAGCGTATCCATAGCAATAACAAAAAGCAACGGGGAAATTGGATCTCCTTGTCGGAGTCCTTGCGCATGAGTGACACTTCTGCCAGGCATCCCATTGATCAAGATGCGGGTGGATGCCGATTGCAATAGGATGGACAACCATTTTAGCATGTTCTGTCCAAAACCTTTGGCCTTGAGCACCTCGAATAAGAACGACCAAGAGAGTGAGTCAAAAGCTCATGCGATGTCCAGGTTGAGGAAAACACCCTTGCACTTCCTAGATGCGATCTTCTTGGCCACTTGTCTAACTAGGAGGAAGTTGTCATGTAGGCACCGCCCTTTGATGAAAGCAGACTGGTTAAAAGTGACAAGGTCTTTCATGTAAGGTCTAATTCTAACTCCCAAGATTTTTGCAAAGATCTTGGACATGCTGTGTGGCAATCTGATCGATCTAAAATCGCCAACAAGCTCCGCATTGGCTTTCTTAGGGATCAACACTATGAGGGCTCTGTTAAGTTTGGCAAATCCCCTTACATCACCCACGAACAGTTTCATGATGACCGCCATGATATCTTGCTTGATCAGAGGCCAAGCACACTGGTAGAATTTCCCAATGAAACCATCCGGCCCGGGGCATGGTCCGGCTGTAGCTCTTTGATCACTGTCCAAACCTCCCCCTCAGTGAAGATGGCTTCAGTGTCTAGTAAGTCTATTCCTTGAACTCCCAAAAAATCGATGTCCAGGGTGTGGGGCCTCGCGTGATCCGTACCAACGAGGGCGTTAAAAGTGTTCGAGAAAACCTCCTCCATTCTATTCTGATCCGTGATGATTTCCTCGCCCCATTTCACGCGTGGGATGAAGTTTTTTGCTCTTCTGCCGTTTGCCACCGCTTGGAAGAACTTCGAGTTTGCGTCCCCTTCCTTGAGCCATCGAAAACGCGATCGTTTCCTATCAATCATTCTTTCAAGGGAAGCTAATCCGAGTAGGCAGAGCTTGAGAGTGCGCCTTTGCCAAGTCTCCATGTTGGATAACTGGCGATGGTCAAGCGCCTTATCAAGCCTGAAAATCACCCAAGTGGCAACAACCATCAACAACTTGATGTTACCAGTTTTCCTCTGACCCAATGCTTGAAGTGCAGCCCTAGCGTTATGGAAGAGCGCATCAAGCCTCTTGTAAGGATCGGTAATGGTCTCATCGCACTTCCAATCATTTCTAACTGCATCCTCAAAGGCCTCCAATTTGGTCCAGTACATCTCAAAGCGGAACCTTTTTGTGTGTGTGAAAGGCGCACTGGTAGTTAGGTAAAGAGGTGCGTGATCCGAGACACTAGTCGACAGTGCTTGAAGTAAGCATTCCGGATATTCAAGCTCCCAATCCACCGTGACCAACACTCTGTCTATTTTGGTAAGTGTCGGGTTGTCCCTCTCATTAGTCCACGTGAACTGCCTTCCATGCATGTAGAGCTCCTTGAGTTCATGATGTTAGATTGTATATACGTAGTCTTGTATAGGCCTTGTATTGTACCTCTTGGTACGTCTATATAATGAGATAGCCACACCCCATTTTAGGGTGTCGAGCCAGTTTCCCAAACCCTATGTTTTACATGGTATCACTTTAGGTTACGATGACTTCCGCTGCACCACCTCCTGCCGCCGCCGCGCCGATCTCGGCCGCCGCCGCCGCGCCGATCTCGACCGCCGCCGCCGCGCCGGCCCTCGCCCCGATATCACCCTTCATGGCCTCCCGCCCCCTTGCGACAATGTATGATGCCGTGCCGCCACCACCCGCTTCCCCGCAGGTTTCGGGGTCTCCGGACGCTCCGATCGCCCCGACCGAGCCCGCGGCGCTGCCGGCCCCTGGCGGCCCTCCGCCGCCGCTTTCGTACCCGTGGTACGGCGCTCCCGCGCCATCCTATGGTGTGCCCCCACCACCGTCATCCCTATGGCCGGGGGTGGCCTATGCTGCGCCGCCGCCGCAACCCTACACGGCGTGCCGCACCCGCCGCCGCCGCATCACTACTACCTGGCGCCGCCGCAGCCGTCCTATGGGGATGCTGCCACCTCGCCGTATGGTGCCCCCGCAGCGCCCGGCCAAGGTGCTTCGGCTGCTGCGGGTGCTGGCCCCTACGCAGTGCCGGGCTCCTACGGTCCTTTGGCAGCGCTCGGCCACGACGCTTTGGCTGCCGCCTCTGCCGGATCCTTCTCCTCGCCTGGCGCCTACGAGATGGCCCTGTCCATGGATCCCTATGCACCACTGGCGCAGTCATACACTGCTCAAACCGCGGCGCCGCCGCCGTTTTATTTCTCGCACCTGCTACCGGTGAAGCTTGCGCCGAACAACTACCTGTCATGGCGTGCTCAGGTCTTGCCTTTGCTCCGCAGCCGCTACTTGGAGGGCTACGTCGACGGATCCATCCCGTGCCCACCCCCTCACCATCCGGCATATCACACGTGGGTGGCACAGGATTAGGCCATTCTCTCGGCCATCTAGTCTTCGCTCATGCCGAGTGTCTCGTCGATGGTCATCTTCGCCGCTACGTCCAGGGAGGCGTGGGCGGCCCTCCACACTATTTTCGCCTCTCAGTCTCAGGCGCGTGCGCACTCTATACGCACCGAGCTGGGTGAGACCAAGCTTGGCGATCTCATCATCACGAAGTACTTCAACAAGATGACGAGCCTCGCCGACACATTGACCTCTGTTGGCCAGCCGCTTCAGGACGAGGACTTCACCACCTTTGTGCTTAACGGGCTCGATGATGATTATGACAATCTCATTAAGAACGTCCATGGTCGAAAGGATCCGTTCCCGCGTCGTGAGCTCTATGCGCGCCTCCTTGGGCGTGAACAGCGCATCAAGGCGCGCCGTGTTTCCCCCAGCTTCGTCTCCGCCAACGCCGCCACACGCGGCAAACCTCAGAAGCCGGCTGCATCAGTGGCAAACTACCGGCTTCCTCGTCGCCGGCCTCGCGGGGCAACGCGCCGACCATCACTGGAGGGAGTCGCCCGGTTGCTTGCTGTTCTAGTTGCGGTGCTCCTCAGGCTTGTCAGCTTTGTGGCATCGATCGTCACCTCGCCTCTCGCTGCCACCGACGCTACAAGCAAGACTTCCTTGGCCTTGGTAACAATGGAAAAGGGAATGATAAGCAGGCTGCAGCTGCTGTGACGGGGCACGAGCACGGGCGCACCCAGTCCTACTCTCTTGATCCGACGTGGTATATGGATACAGGAGCGACGAATCATCTCACCAACGAGATGGGCAGGCTCTCCACTCACGAACCGTATCGTGGACATGATCAAGTGCACACCGCCAACGGAGCAGGTATGCGCATCTACCATGTTGGTCAGGCATCACTTCTTGCACACAATTTTCGCACACTACATCTTTCTAATGTCCTTCGAGTTCCCTCTGCTACGGGTAGTTTGTTGTCTATTCCTCAACTTACTCGTGATAATAATGTCCTTGCTGAGTTTCACCCTTCTCGTTTCTTTATCAAGGATCAGGACACGAGGACCGTTCTGCTTAGTGGTCGTCTTCGCCATGGCTTATATGCACTTGACGCACCACCTGCATCCCCTACGCCGTCTTCTCCTCAGGTGTTCAGTGGTGTTCGTGTGTCGCCTACGCACTGGCATGCGCGCCTTGGTCACCATTCTGCTCCTATAGTTAGTCATGTGCCGCATCGCCATGAACTACCAGTTGCATCCAATAAAAGTTCTGAAACTATCTGTGATGCCTGTCAGCAGGGCAAGAGTCACCAACTACCTTTTTCAGAATCTAGTCGTGTTGTGAAACATCCTCTTGAGCTTGTGTTTTATGATGTATGGGGTCATGCCCAAACGTCTGTTAGTGGTCACAACTATTATGTCAGTTTCATTGATGCTTACAGTCGGTTTACTTGGCTATATCTTATCAAGCGTAAATCTGATGTGTTTGATGTTTTTATTCAGTTCCAAGCACACGTTGAGCGTCTCCTTAAGCACAAAATTATTCATGTTCAATCCGACTGGGGGGGTGAATATCACAACCTCAACTCGTTTTTTAACAAGCTTGGGATCTCGCATCGCGTATCTTGTCCTCATACACATCAGCAAAACGGCACCGCTGAACGTAAGCATCGCCATCTTGTAGAGACTGGACTTACTTTACTAGCCCATGCCTCCGTCCCGTTTTGGTTCTGGAGTGATGCTTTTTCCACTGTCTGTTTCTTGATAAATAGGCTTCCCTCACGACTACTGAAAATGAAAACCCCTCTTGAACTCTTGCTCAATGATATCCCAGACTACACGTTTCTCAAAGTGTTTGGGTGCGCGTGTTGGCCACACTTGCGACCATACAACAAGCGTAAGTTAGAGTTTCGGTCTAAGAAGTGTGTCTTTCTTGGGTACAGTTCTCTCCATAAAGGGTACAAGTGTCTTCATGTTCCCACCAATCGTGTCTACATTTCTCGTGACGTCGTGTTTGATGAGAATGTGTTCCCGTTTCGTGTTCTTCCGAACCACTCTACCATTAGTTTACCACCTGTCTACTCCGCTACACCTTCGCCTGATCAATTTGTGGATGTTGCAAATGCTCCTGTGTTGCTTCCTAACCATGCTGCAGGTATTGGACATGGGTGCCCGTCTTGAACTCCTGGATGATGAGGCTACGGACAACACTCACGATAGTCAGGTTGATCCGATTCATGGCCCATGCATGGTGGGTCGTGCCCGCCAGCCCGATGCATCCACAGCTGGCCCGCGGGCGTCGGCTGCACCCGCCTCGTCCGCCCCGTCGCCCGGCTCGCCCGCCACGCTGCAGGCGTCGCCCTTGCTTGGCCCAGTGGAAGGCGGCTCAACCACCACTGGACCATTGGCGGGTGGCCCAGCGGCCACGGCAGCTCATCGGCCAGCCCCGCCTCGGCCCCTTCGGCTCCTCGCGAGTCGGCCTCGTCGTCGGCTGGGCTCGGCAGCCCCGTCTTGGCCACGTCGTTCGGCGCTGAGTCGGATGACTCTAGCTTCTCCAGCTCCGGATCGGTCTCGCCTTCGTCTCCTGTGGCAAGCCCCGTGTTGCCGGCGCCGCCTGCTGTGGTCCCTCATCAACCACACACACACGCAACCAGTCTGGTGTTTTCCGCCCCAAGGAGCGCACAGACGAGACTGTGGTGTGGCTTGCCGCTTGTGTGGCTCATGCTGCTGCGGATCCGACGGCGGAGCCGCGTCATTTTCAGGCCGCGTTGGGTATTCCTCACTGGCGTGCTGCGATGGAGCAGGAATTTCAAGCTTTGCTGAAGAATGGCACTTGGCAACTTGTTCCTCCGGTTTCTGGTATCAACATCATTGACTCCAAGTGGGTGTTTAAGGTAAAACGACATGCAGATGGTTCGATTGAGCGCTATAAGGCACGGCTGGTTGCCAAGGGTTTCAAGCAGAGGTATGGTCTTGATTACGAAGACACGTTCAGTCCAGTTATCAAGCCTACTACTATTTGTATACTGCTGTCTCTTGCTGTTACTCGTGGTTGGTCTCTTCGTCAGCTTGACGTGCAGAATGCCTTCCTCCATGGAGTTCTTGAGGAAGAGGTTTATATGCGTCAACCACCGGGTTTTGTTGATCCCACACGTCCGCATCATCTCTGTCGTCTGGTCAAGGCATTGTATGGACTTAAACAGGCGCCTCGTGCGTGGCATGCACGGCTTGGTTCTGTTCTCCGGGCTCTTGGGTTTATTCCCTCCACTGCTGACACATCACTATTCCTCCTTTAGCGTCCTGAAGTGACAATGTATCTATTGGTTTATGTTGATGATATCATCCTTGTCAGTTCTTCTGATGCTGCTGCTGATCGCCTTGTGTCTGCATTGAGTGAGGAGTTTGCTGTCAAGGATTTGGGTGCTCTTCATTACTTCCTTGGTCTGGAGGTGTCACGGTCCTCTACTGGGTTGACTCTGACTCGGAAGAAGTATTCTATGGATTTGTTGCGCCCTGCTGGGATGCTCAAATGCAAACATGCTATCACTCCGATGTGTGTGACTGATCGGTTGTCTGCTCTTGATGGAGATCTTCTTTCCGCTGATGACGCCACTAAGTATGGCAGTCTTGTTGGTGGTCTGGAATATCTCACTATCACCAGGCCTGATATCTCTTATGCAGTTAACCGTGTGTGGCAGTACCTTCATGCCCCTCGTACCACTCATCTCTCAAAAGTTAAGCGCATTCTGTGATATGTCTCTTCCACTGCTTCGTATGGTCTGCTCCTCCAGTCTGCACCATCTTGTGAACTTTCGGTTTTCTCTGATGCGGATTGGGCTGGAAGTCTTGATGATCGGTGATCCACGGGGGGATATGCAGTGTTCTTTGGTCCTAATTTGATAGCATGGAATGCTCGCAAGCAAGCCACCGTGTCTCGTAGCAGTACTGAAGCTGAGTATAAAGCAGTTGTTGATGCTACCGCTGAGATCATATGGGTACAGTCCTTATTGTGGGAGTTGAGAATCTCTCCAGGTCATCCTCCAGTTTTGTGGTGTGATAACATCGGTGCTACATACCTTTCATCTAATCCGGTGTTTCATGCTAGGACGAAACACATTGAGGTTGACTACCATTTTGTTCGCGAACGTGTTGCAAGAGACTACTTTGTATCAAGTTCATCTCCTCAAAAGATCAACATGCTGACATCTTCACGAAGCCTCTTCCACAACCATAGTTTGTAGGCTGTAGGCGCAATCTTAACTTACTTTGTACTTCAGGCTACAGTTAAGATTGAGGGAGGGTGTTAGACTGTATATACGTAGTCTTGTATAGGCCTTGTATTGTACCTCTTGGTACATCTATATAATGAGATAGCCACACCTCGTTTTAGGGTGTCGAGCCAGTTTCCCAAACCCTATGTTTTACACATGATCGTCCACAAACCGACGAAACTTGTTCATCACGCCTTTGTTGATATTCGAGTTGTTCTTCTCCGAAGCTCTCAAGATCATATTGAAATCGCCGAGCACCATCCATGGCCATGGGCATGACAATCTTCTCTGAGTCAACTCGAATAGAAATTTGGTTTTCTGTACATCCCCTTGTGGTCCGTAAACAACAGTTAACCACCACGCCATGCCCCTCTTTGGGCAAACCATTTGTGAGGAAATTTGTGTCCATACATAGTTGTTGCACGTCAAGAACCGCGGAATTCCACGCCAAAATAATGCCACCACGGGTCTCTAACCCAGGTAAGTACGTTAAGTCGTCAAACGACGGTCCCAAGCATTGCATTATCAGAAAGTTATCAATTACATCCCTCTTGGTTTCTTGGAGACAGACTAAGTTAATTTTGGTGGTGTCAAGGAACTCCTTCACCGCCTTCCTCTTCGTCGGGTTGTTCAACCCCCTCACGTTCCAGCAAACAAGGGATGGGCTTAGTTCCATGAGGAACAGTTAGACGCCCACGCCCTGAGTCCACCTTGGCTCAACGAGCCTCAATCCCCATCCTAGACTCTCCTTCTACATCGAATAATGGCACAGGCTTTCTGAACAGCGCAACAATGACACGGACATGCTGATCACGGAGAGGGGTGTCAAAAATCTCCTTGAGCTCTTGGACATCCTTCTCATGGGGCACCAGATCAGCCGGGACAAGTCCCAGCGCACGAAGCAGAACGTTCTCTGACGGGGTAGCTTTAGTCACCGTCCCCGCTGTAGATTGATACGTCTCCAACGTATCTATAATTTTTGATTGTTCCATGCTATTATTTATGAAGTCTTGGATGTTTATTGGGCTTTATCATACACTTTTATATCATTTTTGGGACTAACCTACTAACCCAAAGGCCCAGTCCAGATTGCTGTTTTTTGCCTGTTTCAGGGTTTTGCAGAAAAAGAATATCAAACGGAGTCCAAACGGAATGAAACATTCGCGAGAGATATTTTTGGAGAAAATCACGCACAGGGGACTTTAGAACCACGTCAGGGGATCAAGGGGCTGCCCACGAGGGTGGGGGGCGCCCCCCTGCCTCGTCGGGCCCCCGAGCACCCCCCGGTGTCCTCCTTCTTCCTATATAAGTCTACGTACCCCGAAACCTTCGACAACAGAGATAAAACCCTAATTCCACCGCCGTAACCTTCTGTCCCCGTGAGATCCCATCTTGGAGCCTTTTCCGGAGCTCCACCGGAGGGGGATCCATCACGGAGTTCTTCATCATCATCATCATTACCCTCACCATGAGTTGTGAGTAGTTTACCACAGACCTTCGGGTCCATAGCTAGTATCTAGATGGCTTCTTCTCTCTTTCTGGATCTCAATACAAAGTTCTCTTCGGTCTTCGAGGAGATCTATTCGATGTAATATCTTTTCGAGGGTTGTTTGTGGAGATCCGATGAATTGTGAGTTTATGATCAAGATTATTTATGAGAAATATTTAGTTCTTCTCCGAACTCTTTATGTGTGCTCATAATATCCTTGCAAGTCTCTTCGAATTATTGGTTTGGTTTGGCCTACTAGATCTATAGTTCTTGCAATGGGAGAAGTGCTTGGCTTTGGGTTCAATCTTGCGCTGTCCTTTCCCAGTGACAGTAGGGGCAGCATGGTACGTATTGTATTGTTGCCACCGAAGATAAAAAGATGGGGTTTATATCATATTGCCTGAGTTTATCCTTCTACATCATGTCATCTTGCTTAAGGCGTTACTCTGTTCTTATGAACTCAATACACTAGATGCATGCTGGATAGCGGTCGATGTGTGGAGTAATAGTAGTAGATGCAGGCAGGAGTCGGTCTACTTGTCTCGGACGTGATGCCTACATACAATGATCATGCCTAGATAGTCTCATAATTATTCGTCTATCTATCAATTGCTCGACAGTAATTTGTTTACCCGCCGTAGAATATCGCTATCATGAGAGAAGCCACTAGAGAACACTATGGCCCCCGGGTGTATTCTCAACATATCAATCTATATCTACTTTACTTTTTCCGCTTTTACTTTCTGTTCTTATAAACAAAAAAATACCAAAAATATAAACTATCATCTCTACAGATCTCACTTTCGTAAGTGACCATAAAGGGATTGACAACCCCTTATCACGTTGGCTGCGAAGTTCTTATTTGTTTGTGCAGGTGCGAGGGACTCGCGCGTGGTCTCCTACTGGATTGATACCTTGGTTCTCAAAAACTGAGGGAAATACTTATGCTACTGTGCTGCATGTCCCTTTCCTCTTTGAGGGAATACAATGCAAGCTCGAGAAGTAGCAAGAAGAATTTCTGGCATCGTTGCCGGGGAGGCTTACGCAAAAGTCATATACCAAGTACCTATCACAAACCCTTATCCTTTGCATTACATTTTTGCCTCTCGTTTTCCTCCCCCCCACATCACCCTTGCCATTTTATTTGCCCTTCTTCTGCCGTGTGTTTACCGTTCGCTTGCCTCTCATTTGTTTGTGTTGCTATGTGCCCTCAATTAGCTTGCATCTTCGCTTGCTAAAGTATGGATCCTCATCCACTTGTTAATCTCTTTAAGAGATCCAATTATGTTGAACCTATTGCTAGTGAGTTTAGTACACTAGATTATCTTTATGAGGTTTTGCTTGAAATTTGTGAATCCGAAAATTGTGATGAAGTATTGAAAAATTATAAAGTGATTCACAATAGCTCCTTGAGTAAAAAGCATGATTGCAATGATGTTATTGATGTCAATTGTGCTAATAATATGCAAAACCCTAAGCTTGGTGATGCTAGTATTGCTATGTCTTCTACTTGTTGCAATGATCATGATTGGGGTGATTCTTCTTACGATCTTGATACTTTATTTAAACCCCATGATAAATATGATATTGATAATAATGTTTGCTATAATATTAAAAGTGGGCCTCGAGAGGTCATGACTTTAGTTAATGTTGATCCCACTATTTTGGAAGAGGGTCAACTTTGCATGCATATGGATCATGTAGAGAATATGTTATGTGATGGCTATATTGTTGAATTCTCTTATGATCCTACATGTAATTATTATGAGAGAGGAAAATATGGTTGTAGAAATCATCATGTTACTAAATTACCTCTCTTCATGTTGAGATTGATCTTGTTTCTTTCTTCTTCCTTGCATATGCTAGATCTTGCTTGTCTTGATAATTTGTTTTCCTATAAAATGCCTATGCATAGGAAGTATGTTAGACTTAGATGTGATTTTCATATGCTTTATGATGCTCTCTTTGTACTTCAATTCTTATCTTTCATGTGAGCATCATTGAATTATCGTGCCTAGCTAGGGGCGTAAAACGATAGCGCTTGTTGGGAGGCAACCCAATTTTATATTATTTTTTTATTTTTTGTTCCTGTTAGGGAATAAATATTGCATCTAGCCTATGATTAGATGTGGTTTCATGTTTTGCTTAGTGTTTGTGCCAAGTAGAACCTTTGGGAAGACTTGTAGGAAGTTTATGTGATCTTGCTGTGAAAAACAGAATCGTTAGCGCTTGCTAAAGTGGACGTCAGATTTTACTGGAGCGTGCTATTTAGTTGATTCTTTCTGAAGATGATTAGTAGACAAATTCCTCAAATTTACCAATTTAGTTTGAATTTTTTTGAGTTCCATAAGTAGGTGAAACCTGCATATTACTACAGACTGTTCTGTTTTTGACAGATTCTGTTTTTCGTGTGTTGTTTGCTTATTTCGATGCATCTATGAGTAGTATTGAAGGATATGAACCATAGAGAAGTTGGAATACAGTAGTTTTAACACCAATATAAACAAATAATGAATTCATTGCTGCACCTTTGAGTAGTGGTTTGCTTTCTTATACTAACGGAGCTCACGCGAATTTTTGTCTAAGTTTTGTGTTGTGAAGTTTTCAAGTTTTGAGTATTGCTTTGATGGACTATGGAACAAAGAGTAACAAAGGCCTAAGCTTGGGGATGCCCATGGCACCCCAAGTAGAACTCAAGGATAATCAAAAGCCTAAGCTTGGGGATGCCCCGGGAAGGCATCCCCTCTTTCGTCTTCATCCATCGGTAACTATACTTGGAGCTATATTTTTATTCGCAACATGATATGTGTTTTGCTTGGAGCGTCTTGTATAATTTGAGTCTTTGCTTGTTAGTTTGTCACAATCATCCTTGCTGGACACACCTATTTGGGAGATTTAAATATGGCCTAGGAGTTGTTAGAACACTCTATGTGCTTCACTTTTATCTTTTGAGTTGAATAGTTTTTGCTCTAGTGCTTCACTTATATCTTTTAGAGCACGGTGATGGTAATATTTTATAGAAATTGTTGGACTCTCATGCTTCACTTCTATCTATTTGAGAGTCTATTAAAACAGCATGGTAATGTGTTTAGGCTAAAGAAACTAGTCTTCACATGATAGACATCCAATGTGAATGTAGTAAAAAAAAATTCACACCAAGTGCATTGAATAGAATGAGATGTTGGATGCTTGATAATTGTTTTGAGATATGAGGATAGTGATATTAGAGTCATTCTAGTGGAGTTATTATGAAATTGAAAAATACTTGTGTTAAGGTTAGTGATTCCCGTAGCATGCATGTATGGTGAATCTCTATGTGACGAAGTTAGAGCATGAGGTATTTGTAGAGTGCCAACCTTTGTGTGGAGGTCGGGGGCGCGCGATGGTTAACTCCTACCAACCTCCCCCCTAGGAGCATGCGATGATTGCTTTGTTTTGATGACTCGTAGATTTTTGCAATAAGAATATGAGTTCTTATGACTAATGTTGAGTCCATGGATTATACGCACTCTCACCCTTCCACCATTGCTAGCCTCTCTTGTACCGCGCAACTTTCACCGGTACCATAAACCCACTATATATCCCTCCTCAAACAGCCACCATATTATTCCTCAAAACAGCCACCATACCTACCTATCATGACATTTCCATAGCCATTCCGAGATATATTTCCATGCAACTTTCCACCGTTCAGTCCGTATGACACGCATCATATTGTCATATTGCCATGCATGATCATGTAGTTGACATCGTATTTGTAGCAAGTCCACCATGCATAACTTTTCATACATGTCACTCTTGTTTCATAGCACATCCCGGTACACCACCGGAGGCATTCAGATAGAGTCATACTTTGTTGTAGTATTGAGTTGTAATATCGAGTTGTAATGAAAGTGTGATGATCATCATTATTAGAGCATTGTCCCATTGAGGAACGGCTAAATCTATAAAGCCCCTCCGCAAAAAAAAGGCCAAAGAAAAAACAAAGGCCCAAAAAAAGAAAAAAAGAAAAGAAAAGAAAAAGGGACAATTGCTACTATCTTTTTTCCACACTTGTGCTTCAAAGTAGCACCATGTTCTTCATTGTAGAGAGTCTCATGTTTAGTCACTTTCATATACTAGTGGGAATTTTTGTTATAGAACTTGGCTTGTATATTCCAACGATGGGCTTCCTCAAATGCCCTAGGTCTTCGTGAGCAAGCAAGTTGGATGCACACCCACTAGTTTCTTTTGTTGAGCTTTCATTCATATTTAGCTCTAGTGCATCCGTTGCATGACAATCCCTACTCACTCACATTGATATCTATTAATGAGTATCTCCATAGCCCGTTGATACGCCTAGTCGATGTGAGACTATGTTCCTCTCTTTTGTCTTCTGCACAACCACCTCTATTCCACCCATAGTGCTATGTCCATGGCTCACGCTCATGTATTGCGTGAAAGTTGAAAGGTTTGAAAAGATAGAGTATGAAAACAAGTGCTTGGCTGAAATCGGGGTTGTGCATGATATGAATATTTTGTGTGATGAAGAGGGAGCATAGCCAGACTATATGATTTTGTAGGGATAACTTTCTTTAGCCATATTATTTTGAGAAGACATGATTGCTTTGTTAGTATGCTTGAAGTATTATTGTTTCTTATGTCAATATAGACTTTTATCTTGAATCTTTCAGATCTGAACATTCATGCCACAATTAAGAGAATTACATTGAAAAACTATGTTGGTTAGCATTCCACATCAAAAATTCTTTTTTTATCATTTACCTACTCGAGGACGAGCAGGAATTAAGCTTGGGGATGCTTGATACGTCTCCAACGTATCTATAGTTTTTGATTGTTCCATGCTATTATTTATGAAGTGTTGGATGTTTATTGGGCTTTATCATACACTTTTATATCATTTTTGGGACTAACCTACTAACCCAAAGGCCCAGTCCAGATTGCTGTTTTTTGCCTGTTTCAGGGTTTTGTAGAAAAAGAATATCAAACGGAGTCCAAACGAAATGAAACTTTTGCGAGAGATATTTTTGGGGAAAATCACGCACGGGGGACTTGAGAACCACATCATGGGATCAAGGGGCTACCCACGAGGGTGGGGGGCGTGCCCCCTGCCTCGTGGGGCCCCCGAGCACCCCCCCTGTGTCCTCCTTCTTCCTATATAAGTCTACGTACCCTGAAACCTTTGACAACAGGGAGAAAACCCTAATTGCACCACCGTAACCTTATGTTCCCGTGAGATCCCATCTTGGAGCCTGTTCTAGAGCTCCACCGGAGGGGGATCCATCACGGAGTTCTTCATCATCATCATCATCATCGCCCTCACCATGAGTTGTGAGTAGTTTACCACAGACCTTCGGGTCCATAGCTAGTATCTAGATGGCTTCTTCTTTCTTTCTGGATCTCAATACAAAGTTCTCTTCGGTCTTCGAGGAGATCTATTCGATGTAATCTTTTTTCACGGGTTGTTTGTCGAGATCCGATGAATTGTGAGTTTATGATCAAGATTATCTATGAGAAATATTTAGTTCTTCTCCGAACTCTTTATGTGTGCTCATAATATCCTTGCAAGTCTCTTCGAATTATTGGTTTGGTTTGGCCTACTAGATCTATAGTTCCTGCAATGGGAGAAGTGCCTGGCTTTGGGTTCAATCTTGCGGTGTCCTTTGCCAGTGACAGTAGGAGCAGCAAGGTACGTATTGTATTGTTGCCATCGAAGATAAAAAGATGGGGTTTATATCATATTGCTTGAGTTTATCCCTCTACATCATGTCATCTTGCTTAAGGCGTTACTTTGTTCTAATGAACTCAATACACTAGATGCATGTTGGATAGCGGTCGATGTGTGGAGTAATAGTAGTAGATGCAGGCAGGAGTCGGTCTACTTGTCTCGGACGTGATGCCTATATACAATGATCATGCCTAGATAGTCTCATAATTATTCGCTTTTCTATCAATTGCTCGACATTAATTTGTTTACCCGCCGTAGAATATCGCTATCATGAGAGAAGCCACTAGAGAACACTATGGCCCCCAGGTGTATTCTCAACATATCAATCTATATCTACTTTACTTTTTCCGCTTTTACTTTCTGTTCTTATGAACAAAAAAATACCAAAAATATAAACTATCATCTCTATCAGATCTCACTTTCGTAAGTGACTGTAAAGGGATTGACAACCCCTTATCGCGTTGGCTACGAAGTTCTTATTTGTTTGTGCAGGTGCGAGGGACTCGCGCGCGGTCTCCTACTGGATTGATTACCTTGGTTCTCAAAAACCGAGGGAAATACTTACGCTACTGGGCTGCATCTCCCTTTCCTCTTCTAGGGAATACAACGCAAGCTCGAGAAGCAGCATAGATCGCTTCGACGCTCTCGTTGATTGCCTCGGTGTGCAAGGTTCAGGATCTGTCCTAAGCTCCAAGGCCTGGACCTCCTTGAGCAGCGGTGGGGCTAGCCGTTTGACAATTTTGGCACAGAAAGATTTCAATTTAGCAAAGGCTACAGCTTCTTGGCTGGTCATTCCTTCCTTCAGCGTAGCCAGCTCTACTTGCTTGCAAGCTTCAGTGTCCTCCGCCTCCTCCACAATGGCCGACAGGCTGAGGGCGAATGCATCAGTCCCAAGATCCCCTTTAGCCGCTGTTTCAGAGTAGCCCAGTTCATGGAGGGAAGGAGCATCAGCGTCCAGGAGTGCATGCGGGTGTGAGTTTGCATGATTTACGCCCGTCGGGTACGTCTCATCTTCCAAGGCATGCAAAAGGGACGAGGTCGGGTCCACTTCCGAGATAGCCTGCGTCTCTAGTGCGGGAGTGACCCTTGTCTCCGTCAGGATACTCTCTGGGATTGGCGCCCTAGAGTCAGTCCCCTCTAGTTCCTTCTCCTCCGTCTCTATAATAATAGTCCTTGGGTCCTCTGCCTGGCAGGTCTCGTTCGCGGGAGGCGGCGATCCTGTCTGATTCCCCATAAAGGAGAGCGGCTGAGCCCCCTCCAGCCTAGGAATCTCCCTTCCGTCTCCATGCGATGGGGCCCCCTGACCCGCCAGCCCGCCTTGTGGCTCCACAAGTGATGTGGCAGTCATGGTAGCTAAATCATCCGCCCCAGTTGGCGGCCGTGCAACGGGCAGATCCTGATTCACCTCCTTCTCCAAGTCATCAGTTGTGCCAATCATTGGTTGCCCTCCTTCCGAAGCCTCGAACACCCCGGTGTCTCCACGTGCTTTAGGAATTGGGTTGGTGGTGGGATTGACGAGGTTACAGACCTAGGGTAGGGTCACAGGCCCGATCAAGGTACCCCACCCAAGGTCACTACCCTAGAAGATCAAAAGACAAGACCTATGACAGTGGAGGTAGTCGACTGAGACGGTCCAAGAAGACACTCCACTCGACTGAACCTCATACGCAAGACAACTCAACCCCACTCGACCGATCCAAGGCACTCGACCTCCGAAGGTCAAGCATCACTTGAGACCACAACGGTCCTGTATTTACTCATCGTAGTAAAACACCTTAATTACCCTTTACTGCAGGCGTTATCAGTAATGCCTTCCTTAATGTACATTGAACCCTTGGTAACGTGGAGCATGGCTGGGGTCCTGGCGCACTATATAAGCCACCCCCCTCCTCCAGAACAAGGGTTCGCACCTCTGTAACACACATATGCACATACCAGTCGACCAAGCCTCTGGGCACCGAGACGTAGGGCTATTACTTCCTCCGAGAAGGGCCTGAACTCGCAAACACCTTGTGTACAACATCACCATAGTTAGGGCCTTGCCTCTCCATTCGTACCCCTATCCTTACTGTCAGACTTAGAACCACGACAGTTGGCGCCCACCGTGGGGCAAGGCGTCTTAGCGACATCTAGTGAAGTTGCAATTCCTCCTCCGACCACTTTCATCATGGTGTCAGGCGGTGGTTTGGCATTGGGCCACGAGATCCGGCTCGGCGCACTAGTCTTCATCGCCGACGACTCCGCATGGCTCCAGGAAGCCCCTCTCGACGTCGAGGCTCTGCCCGCCCGGGGAACTGCGCACTTTCGCGCCGGCGCCGGCGGCGTCCTCCTGCTGCAGCCATCGACTCGGTACTCATCGTCCCCCATCCCCGTCGGACGCCGACGCAAATGATCCGGTCGTCCGCGGCTCCAACGGTGGGTGAAACACGCGGTGGCCCGTCAAACGGCCACCCCTCAAGTCGCGGCCATTGAGCCCAATGGCTACCTCTACGGGCCGGCCGACCAGTCGACCGGGTCCGAAGATTCCGTTTCCGAGTGCGGGAGCAGCGATCCCACGGCGGAAATCCTTATGGTCGATTCGCGCCGCAGCCCGCCAGGTTTTCCTCGCGGTGGGAACGGCCGCAGTGGCGGCGACCGATCGCACGACAACGACGGTTACATTCCTCAGCCCCTCACCTCCGAGCAAAGGGCTGAGCTTTGTCGCCGCAACGAAGATGCACACTTCACTCCCATCGTGGGAGATTCCCCGGAGGCCCTGGCACTCGAAGCCACGCGCTTGGCCATTGTGGCCGAGCGCGCGCGCTTAGAAAACATCCAACGCTCACTCGACGAGCAGGCTAGCCGATTGGTCCCCGAGTCCAGTCGACGACCGCGGCAATCGCGTCAGCGCGAGACTCAGGTGTTCCGCACGCCAGTCCAAAACCTCGAAGCCGCGGCTCGCATCGCAGAGTCGATTCAACCCTCCCAGTCGGAAGCTGGGAGAGGTCTTCAGCAGATCCGAGCTTTGCTCCGAACGGCTGAAGAACAAAACGTGGCTGTTTCTTAGTCGCGCAACAGGTTTCACAACAGATCGGTGGCTGCAGACGCCGTATGGTCGGCCCATAGTCCAAGATCGCCCCCGAGGCGTGAGGAACGTGGCCCGCGGCAAGACTGGCATCTGGGTCGGAACGACGATCCACTCGACCGTCTACACAGACGTCACGACCACCGTCGAGTGCCTACCCCTCCTCCGGGAAGTGGGTCACACTCGCCCCAGCGGCACGAGGGCAGGCTCCTGCGGGATGACGAGCGGAGGATTCCCCCAGATCCCCGACAGCCAGGTTTCGATGCGAGGTCTATCCTTGTGCAAGGTCGAGTCGACCGTAACCGGGCATCCAAAGAACAGCGAGGCAGAGACCAACCGAGTGGCAGCCGAGCGCCGGCCTCTGGGCCTGAATGTTTCTGTAGTTCTATCAGAGCCGCGGAGATCCCCCCGAACTTCAGGTTGGCGGCGGGAGTAAGCAAGTTCACCAGTGAGTCGAAGCTGGACACCTGGCTGGAAGACTACCGTGTGGCCGTACAGATCGGAGGCGGCAACGACGACGTGGCCATGAAGCACCTCCCCTTGATGCTGGGAGGCTCCGCTCGGGCGTGGCTCAATCAGTTGGCCCCCAGGAGTATTTACAGTTGGGAAGAGCTCGCTCGGGTTTTCGTACGGACCTTCGAAGGCACCTGCAAGCGACCTGCTGGACTCGCAGAGCTTCAACACTACGCGCAGAAGCCGAGTGAAACTTTGAGGGACTACATTCAGCGATGGACCACTTTGCATCACACGGTGGAGAACGTGTCTGAGCACCAGGCGGCGTGCGCTTTCAAGGAAGGCGTGCGTAAGCGAGAGTTGAATATGAAGTTTGGTCGAACAGGTGACATGTCCCTATCGCGGATGATGGAGATTGCCAGTCGGTACGCCAACGGTGAGGAGGCCGATCGGCTCCGCAGCGGCAAGAAACCAGTCGGGCAGGACGACTAGAATTCCAATCGGAAGAACAAGCGCAAGGCCGAACCAGCCGCTCAGGGAGAGGCTGCGGTGGTCAATCAAGGAAAGGGCAAAGGGAAGCCAAAAGGCTCCTGGGCCCCCAAGAAAGGAAAGGGTCAGGCTGGAGACGATAAGCTTGACCAGCCGTGCCCCATAAACACAAAGAAAGATGAAGAGGGAAACTTGGTGTACCCCAAGCACACCACTCGACAGTGCCGGCTCTTGATCCAGAGTTTCCAGAAAGATCAGTCGACTGAGAAAGAAAAGGAATCAGAAGAGTCCGAAGACAAGGAAGGGGACGAAGGATACCCCCATATCAACTCCACTTTGGTGATGTTCGCGGACGTCGAGAGCAAAAGTCGACTGAAAATCATCAACAGAGAAGTAAACATGGTTGCCCCGGCGACCCCCGCGTTTTTGAAATGGTCAAAGACCCCCATCACATTAGACCAGTCCGATCACCCAGCGCACATTGCCACCCCCGAGCGGCAGGCACTGATGGTCGACCCAGTTATCGAAGGCACTCGCCTGACCAGAGTTCCGATGGATGGGGGCAGTGGCTTGAATATCCTGTATGCAGCAACCCTCCGGGATATGGGCATTCCGATGTCCAATCTAAGAGAAACTAACATGAGGTTCCACGGGGTAATCCCCGGGAAGAAAGCCGACTCACTTGGCCAGATCTCACTCAACGTAGTTTTTGGTGAGTCAAAGAACTACCGCAAAGAGAAGCTGACGTTCGAAGTGGTGGACTTAAACAACGCCTATCACGCCATCCTGGGTAGGCCCGCCTACGCCAGGTTCATGGCTCGACCATGTTACGTCTACCTCAAGCTGAAGATGCCGGGACCCAACGGCGTCATAACCGTCACTGGGAACCGTCAGAAAGCGGAAGAATGCTTCCAGAAAGGCTCGAAGATCACCGACGAGCAAATGGCAACAATAGAGATGGAGGAGTACCAAAAGAGAGTGGATCCGAGTGACCTGCTAAGCGCGAAGAAGCCGGCTTCCGAGTCAGCTTTCCAATCGGCCGGGGACACGAAACCTGTGCACATCCACCCCACCGACCCCAACGCAGCACCGACCCACATCTCCACCACACTCGACATCAAATAGGAAGAAGCGCTCATCCAGTTCCTCCGTGAGAACTGGGACATCTTTGCATGGAAACCATCAGACATGCCGGGTGTACCCAGGGGACTGGCTGAGCATCATTTGCGAGTCGACCCTAAAGTGAAACCTGTGAAGGAACATCTCCGTCGATCCGCTGAGGAGAAGCGAAAGGCAATTGGCGAAGAAGTGGCTCGACTCCTGGCAGCAGAGTTTATCCGCGAGATATACCACTCCGAGTGGCTCGCCAACGTCGTCATGGTCCCCAAGAAGGACAAGTCTCTCCGCATGTGCATCGATTTCAAGCACATCAATCGGGCCTGCCCGAAAGATCATTTTCCTCTTCCCCGCATCAATCAGATAGTCGACTCAACTGCGGGATGTGAACGCTTGTCCTTTCTGGACGCGTATTCCGGGTACCATCAGATCCGTCTGTTCGGGCCTGACAAAATCAAGACAACTTTCATCACCCCCTTCTGGTGTTTTTGTTATGTCACCATGCCTTTCGGCCTCAAAAATGCTGGCGCTACCGTTATGCGCATGATCCAGAAATGCTTGATAAAGCAAATCAGCTGGAACGTCGAGGCATACATGGATGACATTGTGGTCAAGTCACGGAAAGGTTCCGACCTACTGACTGACCTCGCTAAGACATTCGCAAACCTAAGAAGCTACGATATCAAGCTCAACCCGTCTGAGTGTACATTTGGAGTTCCCGACGGCAAGTTGCTCGGTTTTCTCGTTTCCGAACGGGGAATCGACGCCAACCCAGAATAGGTCAGCACCATCCTCCGACTGAAATGCCCCGAGCATATACACGACATCCAGAAGCTTACTGGTTGCTTGGCCGCATTGAGTCGATTCATTTATCGTCTTGGTGAGAAGGCATTGCCTCTCTATCGACTCATGAAGGAATCCGACAAGTTTGAGTGGAATCCCGAAGCCGAAGCAGCGTTTGAAGAGCTCAAAGCCCTGCTGTCCACCCAGCCGGTGCTCGCTGCCCCAATCAGCGGTGAGCCTCTTCTGCTGTATATTGCTGCCACCGAACAAGTCGTTAGTACTGTACTCACGGTCGTGCGGGAAGAAGAGGGCAAGGCATACAAGGTCCAACGCTCGGTCTATTATATATCCGAAGTTTTGACTCCCTCCAAACAAAGGTATCCACATTACCAAAAGCTTGTGTACGGGATTTACTTGAGTGCAAAAAAGGTTGCCCATTACTTCTCAGACCATTCGATCTCAGTCGTCAGCGACGCCCCGCTGTCAGAGATCCTAAACAACCGAGACGCAACCGGTCGAGTGGCAAAATGGGCGATTGAACTTCTTCCGTTAGATATCAAGTTTGAAGCGAAGAAAGCCATCAAGTCTCAAGCCATAGCAGATTTTGTGGCCGAGTGGATAGAACAAGAGCTGCCGACTCAAATCCAGTTGGGCCATTGGACTATGTTCTTCGATGGGTCCAAGATGCTGAACGGATCCGGCGCAGGCGTGGTCCTGGTCTCTCCCAGGGGCGACAAGCTCAGCTACGTCATTCAGATCCATTTCGATTCGTCAAACAACGAGGCCGAATACGAAGCACTTTTGTATGGGTTGCGTATGGTCATCTCACTCGGCGTCCGTCGCGTGATGGTCTACGGCGACTCCGACCTGGTGGTGAACCAAGTGATGAAAGAATGGGACGTCAGGAGCCCGGCAATGACCAGTTATTGTAGTGCAGTGCGAAAGCTTGAAAAGAAGTTCGAAGGCCTAGAGCTCCATCATGTGCCCAGAGCCAAGAATCAGTTAGCCGATGACCTCGCAAAAATCGGGTCGACACGGAAGCCTATACCCAAGAATGTATTCCTAGAGCATCTGCACACCCCTTCTGTCAAAGAAGACCCCTTCACGGAAGAGCCCCCACAGCCAGTCAGCGCGTCAGATCCGACTGAAGTCGAAGTACCTGCCGTGGTCGACTTGATCATGGAGGTCCTAGTAATTACGCCAGACAGGACTGTGCCATAAATATCATATCTGCTCAGGCAAGAACTCCCAGAAGACGAAGAAGAAGCGCGCCAGATCGTCCGTCGATCCAAGGCGTTCACAGTCATCCAGGGTCAGCTCTACAGAGAAAGCGTCACCGGAGTCATCCAACGCTGTGTCGATCCAGAGGAAGGTCGACTGATCTTGGATGAAATCCACTCGGGAACTTGCGGCCACCACGCCTCCTCTCGGACTATAGTGGCCAAAGCATACCGAGCCGGGTTTTACTGGCCCCGCGGCAAAGAGATGGCCAAGGTTATTGTGGACAAATGCGCAGGTTGCCAGTTCTACTCCAACATGTCCCACAAGCTGGCGTCCGCCCTAAAGACCATTCCGCTAGTCTGGCCCTTTGCTGTTTGGGGCTTGGACATGGTCGGCCCCTTCAGAACAGGCAGAAGCGGATTCACCCACCTCCTGGTGGCAGTCGACAAGTTCACCAAATGGATTGAGGCCAAGCCCATCAAGAACCTCGAGTCAAGCACCGCCATCAGCTTCATCAGGGGATTGATATTCAGATATGGAGTCCCCCACAACATCATCATAGACAACGGCTCCAACTTCGACTCGGATGAATTCAGAGCTTTCTGCGCTTCCCAAGGAGCACGAGTCGACTACGCCTCCGTAGCACATCCGCAGTCAAATGGACAGGCAGAAAGAGCAAATGGTTTGATTCTCCAAGGCCTAAAGCCGTGGCTCATGCGCGATCTTAAACATGCCGCCGGGGCTTGGGTAACTGAACTACCGTCTGTCCTATGGGGTCTGAGGACAACTCCAAACCGGTCGACTGGTCGTACCCCTTTCTTCTTGGTCTATGGAGCCGAAGCTATGTTGCCAAGCGACTTATTACACAACGCCCCCAGAGTGGAACTCTTCTCCAAAGCCGAGGCAGAGCAGGCTCGTCAGGATGCAGTCGACCTTTTGGAAGAGGAAAGATAGATGGCCCTGATCCGGTCGACCATCTATCAACAGGACCTGTGTCGATTCCATGCTCGCAACGTGAGAAGCCGAGCATTCCAGGAAGGTGACCTGGTCCTTCGAGTGCATCAGAAATGTCCACACAAGCTCGCCCGGCCTGGGAAGGACTGTTCATCATCACGAAGGTACTGCACAACGGAGCATACCACCTCTACAACGTAGCCAAGAAGAAAGACGAACCTCGTTCGTGGAACGCGGACCTGCCCCGCCGCTTTTACACTTGAGACACTCGACGGTCGAGTTGTAATAAAGATTTCCCAATTTGTTTCAAAGACAAGTTAGCAATGATCCTCTAACGATTGATGTCCTCTAAAAACATTGGTCTTCAAAATCCGCCAGTGGGTGCTTAGCTGCGGTCCTCCGAGCTACGTTACAAGTATAAAGTGGCTCTGCCTTCCGATCTCCGCCACAAATACAACGTAGCTTGGAATCGCTTAAGTTATAAACATCTACTCCGAGTGAAGAGCAACCCTCTCACTCGGGGGCTTAGCTGCGACCCCGTGACTCGCCTAAGTTACAAACATCTACTCCGAGTGAAGAGCAACCCTATCACTCGGGGGCTTAGCTGCGGTCCTCCGAGCTACGCTACAAGTATAAAGTGGCTCTGCATTCCGAGCTCCGCCACAAATACAACATAGCTTG
>LR738710.1:94203020-94227474 GCA_902687465.1 Secale cereale | reverse complement strand
GAGTGAAGAGCAACCCTCTCACTGAGGGGCTTAGCTGCGGTACTTCGAGCTATGCTACAAGTATAAAGTGGCTCTGCCTTCCGAGCTCCGCCACAAATACAACGTAGCTTGGAATCGTCTAAGTTACAAACATCTACTCCGAGTGAAGAGCAAGCCTCTCACTCGGGGGCTTAGCTGCGGTCCTCCGAGCTACGCTACAAGTATAAAGTGGCTCTGCCTTCCGAGCTCCGCCACAAATACAACGTAGCTTGGAATCGTCTAAGTTACAAACATCTACTCCGAGTGAAGAGCAACCCTCTCACTCGGGGGCTTGGCTGCGGTCCTCCGAGCTACGCTACAAGTATAAAGTGGCTCTGCTTTCCGAGCTCCGCCACAAATACAACGTAGCTTGGAATCGCCTAAGTTATAAACATCTACACCGAGTGAAGGGCAGCCCTCTCACTCGGGGACTTGGCTGCAGACGTCGACTCAAAGATTCAAGCGATCAAAGAAAAGCGGCAAACCAAAGGATCAAAATCAGATAAAAGCCTCGCAAGATTCAGGCAAGAGTACTTGGGCCACAGGCCCACCAGAGTTTAACGATTACAAGTCCACGCGGCATTCCAAGGCAAATGAGATTAAAGTATCAAAGTCATTCCTCAGGGGGAGGCGGGCTTGCAGGTGCAACGAACTCGTCTAGTTCGATCCCATCGGCGATGCGAGTGGCGGCTTCCAGGAAGGTCTCCATAAACGACTGAAATTGGAGCTCCTTTGTGTTTGCAACCTTAAGAGCCGCAAGCCTCTTCTCCTTCACCTCCTTGCAATGCACACGGACCAAGGATAGCGCCACGTCGGCTCCTCCCCGGACTGCCGACTTCTTCCACTCCTGCACTCGGTTGGGGATCTCGTTGAGTCGAGTCATCAGGGACTCGAGGTCGTTCTCCTGCACGATCCCCCTCCAGAGTGCGGTGTCGATTCGGGCCATCACTGCCTTCAGTCGTCCCAGATAATTCGTGGCCGCAGTGAGGCGGGACTCCAGCCTCAGTATATTCATGGATATCTCGTCCTTCACGGTGGAGTTGGTTGGGTCCAAGCCGGGCTCGACCCGTCCAGTCTCCTCTTCAAAGTTACGGCAAAACTCTACACCGAAAACAACAAGTCGAGTCAACAGACAAGATATGGGTCGACCGATCCAACTTTAACCAAGCCGAAGGAGGCGTACCTTCGAGCACGAGGTACCATTTCTTGTTGATGTCGCCCAGATACGCCTCAAGATCAACCCTCTTCCGAAAGAGAGCCTTATATTTGTCATTCAGGATAGCCTTGGAGTTCTTCAGCTGAGTCACCTCTTGATTGGCTGCATTGAGCGAGCCTCTCAGTTTGATGACCTCCGCCTCGAGCGCACCCACGGAAGCCAACTTCTGCGCCGCCGGTTCCTCCTTCTCTTGAGCCGCCTGCTGCGCCGCTGCCAGGTCGAGATCCTTTTGCTCCAAGGCCGCCTTCAATTGACCTACCAAAGCCGCCACTGGACAGATAAACATGAAGGAACACAAGGCACATCTATCAAAAAGCCAGTCGACAAAAGGTCGGGGTTAGTTACCAGCCGCATCGTCCTGTGTCTTCTTCAGGTGGTCCCGAGCCAACTGCAAGTCAAGGTTAAGCTGGATTTGCTTCTTCTCAAGGTCTGCAAACTTGGCCCCAAACTCGCAAGATTTCTGCATCAACACGACAAAGCAAGATTATAAGATTACAGTCGAGTCAAAATACTCAACTGCAGTCTCGGGGACTACACCCAGTGGGTGCACTGAGCGTGCCCCCACTGGTTTCACTCGGCCGAGATCATTCCGGCTCGAGTTCAAAAAAAAAAAACAACAACAACAAGGAGGAAAAGTTCTATAGTAAGACCATGGCCGACCGCCAGCAGTCGACCACGGTCTCGGGGACTACACCCAGTGGGTGCACTGAGCGTGCCCCCAGTGGTTTCACTCGGCCGAGATCATCCCGGCTCGAGCTAAAAAAAACACCCAATGGGTGTGGTATCTCACGAAACAAAACAGCAGATTCTCTCGAAACCAAAGACTACTTCAGTGAAGACAACGTACTTGGACGTTGCCCGAAGAGCAGAACTGGCATCATAAGCCGCTATGCTGGCCTCATATGCCGCCTTAGTCCTCTTCATCATCACCCCCGCCTGGCGAACGGCTTCTTGAGCCGCCCCCACAGGATCCTCCGGGAGGAGGTAGGAAGAGAAGAGAACTGACGAAGTGGCTGGCGTAGGGTCGATGGCAGGTACAGGCGCTGGGTCTACGGCATGGACTGGCGCTGGGTCGATGGCTGGAGTAGGCGCCGGGTCGGCGACTGGAGCGGACACTGGGTCGACCATCGATGCAGGCGATGGGTCGACGGTTGTCGACGCCAAACGCACGATCGACGCAGGGATGGCGAAGGAGACCGTGGCTCGGGCCGCATCCTCCTGTCGCTGGGCTTCTGAGCCAGAAGGCGTCTTCCGGCCCTTCTTCCCTGTGCGCCATCGGTCCCCTCCCAACCGCTCCTCATCTTCATCGTCATCCGGAAGCTCTATGACGAGGCGCGGCACTTCGAGTCAAGCAGCGAGCAAAGTTCAGTCGACCGTCGCCCGCGAAAGAAAATAAGAATAAGACATATTTCATAGAACCCACACCTGCGCGGGATGTCGCGGCGTTCGCGATCTCCTCGTCGTCTCGACCCCGGTCGATGTCCATCGAGGTCGTGGAAGCGGCAGCTCTGAAAAGTTCATTCAGGAGGTGAGTTGACAGAAGTTACAGTCGACCTCCAAGAAGCAGAAAGAAACAAGACCAAGCGGCACTTACATGGAGGCAATGGGCACATCCACCTTGATCCTGGGCAAGGCCTTCCGGGGCTTAGTGCTGGTGACCTTGGGTTGCTTGGGCATCTTCTCGGCGGGGTCAGGAGTGGTCGTTCGAGTGCGCTTGGGCGTCCGAGAGCCCGAGGGACCCGCCCAAAGACGTGCGGCCCCTGGGTCGTACTTCTCCTTGGATCGACGCTCATCACCGGGAGGTGACTCGACCTCCTCCCCGCTGCTGTAGTCCTTGCTCTCCTCGGTCTCCTCCTCCGACTTCCACTCGGCGGCGTCGCCCATGCCCTCTTCGCCCTCCTGGACCAAGTCCCCGTTGGGCAGCGAATACATCTCTGTGTAGATCTACAAAGAGATAAGTTTGACCAAATATCAGTCGGATCCATCAATAACAAATCGCAAGCCAGGTGACAGAAGCGTCACTCGGAAGAAGAAGACTAACCTTGTCAGGAAGATGGTCGGCATCGAACGGGATGACCCTCCCAGATCCCCTGGGGTTGTCTTTGTTCCCAATGATGCACTTCAAGCACTGCACCACGTACTTCGGGTCGGCCGCCTCCGAGTGGACTCGCGATGAGTCGTCGGTGCCAGAATACAACCACATCGGGTGGTCCCGGGCTTGGAGCGGCTGGATCCTTCGCGTGAGATACGCCTCAAACAGATCCATCCCCATGACCCCCTTGCGGACTAACTAGACGACCCGCTCCACCAACATGTCCACTTCGGCCCTCTCGGCCTTACTCACTATCATCGAAGGAGGCGGGCTGGCTCGACCTAGAGTGAATGGAGGAAGACCAGTCGACTGACCCGGAGTCGGACTGTCCTTGTAGTAAAACCAGGTCGATTGCCAGCCCCGAATCGAGTCCGGAAAGATCATGGGGGGAAAGGCGCTCCTATTCCTAAGCTGGATCCCGAGCCCGCCGCATGCCTGGAGGATGTGCGTCTTGCCGTCACTCGGGTTCACCCTCTTAACGGTTTGCGAGCGGCAGGTGAAGATGTGTTTGAACAAACCCCAGTGCGGTCGGCAATCGAGGAAGTTCTCGCACATAGAAACAAAGGCAGAGAGGAAGGCGATGGAGTTGGGCGTGAAGTAGTGCAACTAGGCACCAAAGAAGATCAAGAATGCACGGAAGAAAGGATGCGGGGGCATAGAAAAACCTCGGTCGACGTGGGTAGCATGGAGGACGCACTCGCCCTCCGCGGCCGGGGCTCGAGTTCTCCCCCCGGCGCCCGCCAGGAGCCGCGGGCGATCAACCCTTCCTCCTCCAGCTCCTCCAGATCCTCCGCCACGACGGTGGACCGGATCCAATCTCCCTGGTTCCATCCAGCGGGGAGTCCGGACCTTGACGACGAACCACTCCGACCAGATCGCCTCCCCTTCCCCGACGCCGCCTTCTTCGAGCGCTCCATGGCCGCAGTCTTGTCTTTGCCCATGGCTCGCACGCCGGCGGTCGCTGCGGAGAGAGGCAAGAAGAAACAGGGGCGCAGCGGAGAAGCAGGGGCGCAGCAGAGAAGCAGAGGCGGAAGGAGAAAGATTGGGCGCACAGTGCCCCCCGCTACGGGCTCGGCGCACTCTTATAGCAGCCCAGTCGAGTGGCTGACCGGTGGCCCCGAGCAATCTTATCAAATCCCGTAACAGACGCTGGCGCGATACGTGGCGAAATAGGAGGTGCGGGGATCGAGGCGTTTGAAGCGCATCTCTCCGATTGCCGCGGCACGTCCCGCCCCGCGCACTTCCCCAAATTTCGAATACCCCGCCGAATCCGGCGACCGAAGGGCAACCAATCCCGTCGAAAACGGCACGTGCTCACGGCGCCCGACGCTTAGCGCAAAGTCCAGTTGACACAAGAAGCAACTAACTCACTCGACGGCTTCAGAATCGATCAAGGCGACCAAGACACAACTGAGGGAGCCTGCCCAAGTCACAAGCTCCGAAACAATCTACCCTAGGGACGTCGAACCAGAACCAGAGCTTCCCTCAGTATCCTCTTGCTCAAGCCTCAATCCATTCGGGAGCTACTGACGAGGTTACAGACCTAGGATAGGGTCACAGGCCCGATCAAGGTACCCCACCCAAGGTCACTACCCTAGAAGATCAAAAGACAAGACCTATGACAATGGAGGCAGTCGACTGAGACGGTCCAAGAAGACACTCCACTCGACTGAACCTCATACGCAAGACGACTCAACCCCACTTGACCGATCCAAGGCACTCGACCTCCGAAGGTCAAGCATCACTTGAGACAGCAACGGTCCTGTATTTACTCACCGTAGTAAAACACCTTAATTACCCTTTACTGTAGGCGTTATCAGTAATGCCTGCCTTAATGTACATTGAACCCTTGGTAACGTGGAGCATGGCTGGGGTCCTGGCGCACTCTATAAGCCACCCCCCTCCTCCAGAACAAGGGTTCGCACCTCTGTAACACACATATACACATAGCAGTCGACCAAGCCTCCGGGCACCGAGACGTAGGGCTATTACTTCCTCCGAGAAGGGCCTGAACTCGCAAACACCTTGTGTACAACATCACCATAGCTAGGGCCTTTCCTCTCCATTCGTACCCCTACCCTTACTGTCAGACTTAGAACCACGACAGGGATCCACGGCTGGTCTCGTCAGACGGTCAAAAGCTGAGGGTCTAACAAAAATCCTATCTCTAATCGTCACCCTTCGTCTGCTTTCCAACTACTCCACCACCGGGGCCATAGGCGGCAATCTCCAGTCCTGCTCCACCAGCGATGAGCCGGCCGCCCCGCCGTCACGGGCACCAACACTCCAACGAGAACCACCATTGGCTCCCGAAGACTGACCTCCCCTCTCATCCCGTGCACCACGCCGCCATTGCCGACGCGTCGTTACCGGGCCTGCCCTGCCCGAACTGTTGCCGGAGTTCGGTGGCCACTCTGACCACTGCTCGATGAACCACCCGCACGCCACGATGGCTCAACCACGCCGGAGTAATCAATCACCACATCCAAGTGAATCAAGATCTTGTATTGAAGCATAGTAGACTCCATTAGAGGCGACACCTGCCCTGGCTCCGGCACGGCCAACCAACGAAGGGAAGGGATCGACTCTAGATTGGCAGTCTACGCCGTGAGCTTGAAGGAGGCAAGGTCTGACCGGTTGCTCGTCTCCGGCGCCACCTCATCCACCATGCACGCCGTGCCCAGTAGCTGCTCCGCCACCTCCCTATCCCAAGCATGAGGGGGGATGCCCTCCAACTCCAAGCGCACCTTGAACCCCTGCATGGCGTGCACCGCTTGGGCCTGCCGGTTCCAAGGCCGGAAATATAGGCGAACACCCTTGTGCTCCAAGAATGGCAGAGCACTCACTCTGCTCCGATGCTCAGCACGGCCAAACACCTGAAAGTCCTCCGGCTGGAACCTGATCACCGACACCCACTGCCTATCCACCTCGACTTGGTCCCGCAGCGCCTCCAAGACAAACTCCGACAAAAGGTCCCTCCTTGCGCCACCGGCATAAGCCACCATTGCGAATTGAAGACGCCGCTCCAAATCCTCCATGGACTGCGAGCGACATACCACGCAGATGTCCGCCTGCTCCACCGGATCTAGGGCCGGGTCGGAACGCACCTCAAGACGAGGAGCGAACAGCGCCGGCCATGTCGGGGTTGGGTGAAGGCCCCCCACGGGCGGCTGCGGCGGAGGAGGCGGAGGCAGCCTAGCCACAGGAGGACGCACAACAGGCCCTGCCGCACGCCGGTCTGCTTCACGCCGCGCCGCCTTGGCCGCCGCCTCGTGCTGCAGGTCCTCCACAACAGATGGGCTCCGGGGGCACTTGCAGTCGCGTGAGCCATGACCGGAGAGGCCACAACGGAAGCACGCGATGTCGTTGGTACAATCCTTGCGAAAGTGTCCCTCCAACAGGCACCTGAAGCACTTGTTCTCCATTTCCGAGGAGACCTCCCGACGTGGCGGCGGAGAGGGATGCAGCGGTGGGGCGCGGATCTGCAGGCCAGGCTCGGCATCCAGCCCAACTCTGTGCCTCCAGAACGTTTTCTTCGACGGCGGCGGCTGAACCCACGACACGTCTCGCCGCCTGGACTCGCCTACAAGCCCCGCACCGCCGCCAGCCGGCGGCTCAGGCCCTCCCAGGCCTTCCGACTCCTCCGAGCCAGAAGAGAGGCCGAGCCCCGACACAACAGGCCGCTCCCCACTCCTGCGGAAGGATGAGTTGATGGATTGTGGGCTTCCTGCCATGCCGTAGCTGCGAGGGGAGAGGAGGAGGGGGAGGGGGAAGGTGGCCGCCGTGGCCGGATTGGCGAACGGCGGGAGGGGGTGGACGCCGTCGCCGGAGTGGCGAGCGGCGGGAGGAGGGGTGGGAGGAGGGGGGGAGGAGGCCAACGCTTTGTGTGTTGCGTGTTGCTTGTTACATCATGTAAATTTAATTATGGTGTTCTCTTTTCCCTTTCTTACTTATACTCCCTTTATCTTAAAATAAGTGTCTTAACTTTTTACTGAATTTAATACGAAGAGTATTAAAGTTGAGACACTTGAGACGGAGAGAGTATATTATACGATACACTCGTGCGTATTTGGAAAAAACGTATATTTCACTTCGTCGGCGTCACATTTGATTCCGTAGTTCCTTGTAGATTGGGAAATGGGAGGAGTTGTATGCTGAGCCGCTTCCGTGTTTGAGTTGGATGACCAAAATTGATCTAACGGTATGAACGTATCAGATCATGCAACGTCGCTAACTCCGTCTTACGTCGGACACTACACTCGTTACGTCGCTAACTCTGACAACTGCTTGCCTTCGGATCGGGATACAGTTTTTTTTTTTTTTTTTGAGGATTGATCGGGATACATTTAAGGAAGCCGAAAAGGCCACTGCTCGGATTCAAAGATCACCTGGAAGGTTCTTGAGCAGGCCTCGGATTCGTTCCGGCCACGCACGCTTGGCGGGCCTTTTATAAGCCACACAAGGCCAAGGGCCCTCGTCAACGAAGCACCCACGCACGACGGCAACCACCAAACGCGAGATTCACAGACTCCCGTAATACGCGAACGGTTCCTTTTGGATCAGCTCAGCGGCGAAACATGGCGCACGGGCAGGAGTCGTCGACGCAGGCCGCCGCCGGTGGGGGCGCGCCGCTGTGCGCGAACGGCTGCGGGTTCTACGGGAGCGAGGCGACCAAGAACATGTGCTCAAAGTGCTACCGCGACCACTTCAAGGCGACAGGTGTGGCTGGCCCAGCAGTCGAGGGGAAGATCAATGCCGACGACCTCATCCTTGCCTTCAAGTCATCGGTGAGCCTGCAGGACTCTACCACTGCTGCTGCCGCTGATGCCGCACCGGTGGCCGATGCGCCAGCGAAGAAGGCGGCGCCGACCAGGTGCATGGCGTGCAAGAAGAAGGTGGGGCTGCTGGGGTTCGCGTGCCGCTGCGGGGGCACCTTCTGCTCGCTGCACCGGTACGTGGACGGGCACGCGTGCGGCTTCGACTACAAGAAGGTCGGCCGTGAGCAGATCGCGCAGCAGAACCCTCTCGTCGCGCCGTCCAAGCTCCACAACAAGATTTGAAGGCAGGAAGGAGTTGAAAAACATCTGTACAGTTTTAGTTTACTCATTGGCTTTACTGTCCCTCCATTCTCCTACAATTTTAGTTTACTTATTGGCTTGATAAGTTGAAGAAGGTCGATCTTATCCTTCTTGTTCATAGCGACGTATTCGTACAAAATGATGTAACTGGGCACCATCATGTTACTCAGATTAATAATATCCATGTTTAAAAAAAAGATCAATGATATGCCAAGTCCAAGATTGTTTGTTGAGTGTATAAAAAATCTATCGGAAGCGTTCTACCCTCTAAGAGAGAGGGCCGTGGTGCCGGTGCGCCGGCCGAATTTCGGCCGGTCAGCCCGCACCCGTAGGATTGCAGTTTCATCCGCAGTTGGATTTGGGCCTTTTTTCTTTCTCGTCTCGCACATCATGCCAGAATAAAAAAAATAAGGAATCTCCGACGCATCCGCCCCGCTGCCCGCAGCCCGCCATGGCCGCGCGTGCTACTGATTGGAAGAACCGTTGGCTCGCCATCACCGCAGCACTGGTCCTCGCTGGATCTGGCAGGACACCATCGCTGCATCGAGCCATCGCCATGTAGCAAAACAATTAACCGGTTGTCGCAAAAGATAACACCGATGCAGCAAAACTGTGATGTCGGTTCCAGCAAAATCGGCCTTCAGTTGCAGCCTTTCAGTGAAAGTTCGTCGCTGCCGCCGTTTGTAGATGGGGTAGTAGCTAACAAAAACACCAGTTCCAACAAAAAAAATTGCTGGTTTCAGCAAAAAATGTATCCAGCAGAAAAAAACAAAAAAAAGGGATGGTAGCAAAAAACAAAGACCGGTAGCAAATTTGGAGTGGTTCAAAGGTAAAAAAGATGCATCCGGCAAAAAAAGTCAAAAAACGGGGTAGTAGCAAAAACGGAGACGGTGGTAGCACAAATCAAAGACTCTGGTAACAAAAATATGGAGTGGTTCTAATCGAAAGATGGATCCAGCAAAAGAAATTAAAGATGGGTACCAAAAACGAAAAAAGGATGGTGGTAGCAAAAAACAAAACGATGGTAGCAAAATTTTGGAATGGTTGTAGCAAAAAAAAAACTTCCCAAAATGTGGATCCTAGCAAAAAATGTTGATGTTTCCAGCAAAAACAAAAACTGACCGCAACAAAAAACTTTGCTGGATCCAGCAAATCTAGTAGCCGGTTCCAGCAAATCAGCTCGGGAGTTCCAGCAAAAAAAAATACCTGCACCGCCATGGATGCAACGTCTTGAATTCTCGGTTGTAACAAATCGAGTAGCCGGTTCTAGCAATTTTCTTCACCGATTCCAGCACGGGTGTGGACGGATTCCAGCACGGCGGCCGTAGAGCTTCCAACACGGCGGGTCCATGGTTCTAGGACGGCGACGGTTCCAGCATGGAACCTGTCCCCTTGCAGCACATCACATCGCCAGGTCCAGAGAGCCGTCGTCTGTGACAAGGGATCGGGTGGGGGGGGAGGGTAGACTAAGGGGAACGTTCAAGGGGTGGTGCTGGCTAACCAGAGTGGCTTGCTCGCCCGCGTGGAGTCATCAAAGGAAAAAAGAGGGAGCAATTTCATGGCGGATTGAGATTTGGAAGGAGAGAGGCGAGGTAGGGGAGAAGAGAAGTGCCCGGATAAGCTTTGGATGTGTGGAAAAAAGTAAAGCGGTGGGTGGGATGAGCTGTATGTGTGGCCTCGTGAGCGTCGCTGGGAAAGCGACCAGCCGAGTGTTCGGCCGATGCGCCGAAGAGAAACGTTTCCCTTTATTGATTGAGATGGGGCTTGTTCCAGGATCACATACATAACTTGGAGTACAAGAGATTAGGAGATAGAGATACATAAGTTTAACTAGACACTAGTCTATTTCTAAACTAACCAACTCCTCAATTAACAGTATGCGCCGGTCTGGGCCTACATGAGATATCTTCAACACGCCTCCTTAATCACAACTTGATCAAGTTGAGATTATGCCTGAATGCTTCAAAGCTTCTTGAGGGCAATGCCTTAGTGAAGCCATCTGCAATCTGATCTCCTGAATGAATAAAGCGAACGTCCAACTTTTTGCTGGCAACACATTCTCTTACAAAATGAAAATCGATCTCAATATGTTATGTTCTAGCATGGAAACATGGATTAGTAGACAGATATGTGGCACCAAGATTATCACACCACAAACAAGGATCTTGTACTTGTGCCACTCTAAGTTACTTCAGCATAGACTAGAACCAAATGATATCTGTTGTGGCATTTGCTAATGCCTTATACTCAGCCTTTGTACTAGATCCGGAGACAGTTGTCTGCTTCTTGGCACACCATGACACTAGATTTGGACCAAAGTAGATTGCAAATCCACCTGTGGACCTTATGTCATCTATACTTCCAGTCCAATCAGCATCAGTAAAAGCACTAACAAGAGTAGACTGAGACTTACCGAATGTTAGTCCAACACTTACTATGTTCTTCACATACCTTAGAATATGTCTAGCAGCAGTCTAGTGCAAGGTGCTAGGAGCATGTAGAAACTGACATAGTTTGTTTACAACAAGGATATATTTGGTCTAGTAAGAGTTAAATACCGGAGAACACAAACCATACTTCTATACTGAGTGCTATCTTCCTGATTCAGAGGCTCACCTTCATGCATAGATAGTTTTTGTGAGCTGGACAAGGGAGTTGGTGAGGGCTTGCATCCATGCATACCAACTCTTTTTAACAGATCAGTTGCATATTTTTCTTGAGACAAAACTATGCCATCTTTGTTTTTCTTGCCTTCAATATCCAAGAAGAAGTTCAGGTCTCCCAAGTCCTTTAAGGCAAACTCCGAGCCTAAATCCTTCAGGAGTGCTGTCACTACTTCATCAGAGGAACTAGTGACAATGATATCATCAACGTATATAAGCATGTACATTGTTATATTGGGTCTATGGAAAATAAATAATGAAGTGTCAGACTTGGAAGGAACAAAACCAATGCTCTGCTACTTCATGCTGAGACGAGAATACCATGCTCTTGGGGCCTGCTTCAGACCATAAAGAGCTTTATCAAGTTTGCACACATGAAAAGGTGCATTTCTATTTTCAAACCCAGGTGGTTGTTTCATGTAAATCTCCTCTTGCAGAACATAATGTAAAAACGCATTATGTACATCCAGCTGTCTTAGACGCCATCTCATAGACACATCAATAGACAAAACTAATCTGATAGTAGCAGTTTTAACAACCGGACTAAAAGTGTCCTCATAATCTATTCCATATCTGTGTTTAAAACCATTAGCTACCAATCTGGCTTTATATCTATCAATAGTTCCATCTGCTTTCCTTTTAATTTTAAAGACCCACTTACAGTCTATCAAATTTTTACCTTGACCATGTGGAACCAAGTGCCAAATTTCATTTTTCCTCAAAGCCATGTACTCCTCTTACATGGCCTTTTTCCATCTAGGATCTGCCAGAGCTTCGGCAACAGATCATGGCTCGCCTGTGGTACACGTTAGTCCAAACTTCAAAATATTTTTGTAATTTACCAGCTGAAGGTTCCCTATTTGCAGTCATGTACTAGAGCAACGTGAAGTTGGCAAGGGTGCAGCTGTAGTAGCCGCAGAAGATCATGTCGCCCCTGACCGCACAGGCCTGGAAGGACTCGATCCCGAGGAGCAGTCACAGTCGGCTGGCAAATCCGTGCACACGGACGAATCAGCAAACCCGTCCAGACGCAGGGATCCACCACCAGGTGTCTGCTGGGCCGTGATGCATGGGGATTGATAACCCACAAGTGTAGGGGGTCGTTTGTAGCCTTTTTCAATAAGTAAGAGCGTCGAATCCCAACGAGGAGCTAAAGGTAGAATAAATATTCCCTCAAGTTCTATCGACCACCGTTACAACTCTACGCACACTTAACATTTGCTTTACCCAAAACAAGAATAAAACTAGAAGTACTTAGTGAGAATAAATCTACGAGTACTTTGCAAGATAATAAACTTAGTAGTGTAGTACCAAGCTTTTTGTAACACTAGAGAAAGATTTGTCCCTAGGCAATCGATAACTAGACCGGTAATCATTCTTGCAAGTTTATATGAGGGAGAGGCATGAGCTAACATACTTTCCGTGCTTGGATCATATGTCCTTATGATTGGAACTCTAGCTAGCATCCGCAACTACTAAAGATCATTAAGGTAAAACCCAACCATAGCCTTAAGTATCAAGTCCTTTTTACTCCCATATGCAACAAACCCCTTACTCAGGCGTAAGTTTCTGTCACTCTAGCCACCCAATATAAGAGAATCATGAACATATTGCAACACCCTACAGCGGGGACCCCCACGTTTGCGCGACACGAAGGGCACCGTACGACAACACCATAATAAAATATACACTCAAACCAACCACAGTGGTCGATTAGCACATAGGACAAAATAGATCTACTCAAACATCATAGGATGACCACATATCATTGGATAATAATATATAGTGTTGAGCACCATGTTTAAGTAGATAATTACAGCGGGAATAGAGAGGTTACACCACTGCATAGAGGGGGAGAAGTTGGTGTTGACGGTAGGAAGATTGTTGATGTAGATCATCGTCATGATCCTTTCCCCGGTGGCACTCCGGCCCCACCGGGAGAGAGGGGGGAGAGCCCCCTCCTTCTTATTCCTTGACTTCCTCCAAAGATGGGAGGAGGGTTTCCCCTCTGGTCCATGGCCACCATGACGGCGGAGGGGCGAGAGCCCCTCCGAAATTGGATTTGTCTCTCTGCTTCTCTTCTGTTTCGCGACCCCGAGATCTGGCCCTTCACCGTTTTTAAATTCCCAAAGATCCGTAACTCCGATTGCGCTAAAAAATTTACACGAGTTTTTTCCAAGAATTATCTTTCTTGCGCCCGAAGAAGAGCCCCAACCAAATTACGGGGTGGCCACGGTCCACCTGGTCGTGCCAGGGGTGTGGGCCGCACCCTGGTGGGTAGTGGAGGTCGTGGGCCTTAGTTTGCGTTGATTCCAACTCCCAAAAATCTCTTATATTCCAAAATAATTTTCCGTTAATTTTTATCATGTTTGGACTTCATTTGATATGGATATTCCGCAAAACAAATAACATGCAACAAACAGGAAGTGGCACTGGGCACTGGATCAATATGTTAGTCTAATATATCATATAAAATGTTACCAAAAATATGTGAAAGTTGTATAATATTGGCATGAAACAATCAAAAATTATATATACGACGGAGACGTATCAGCATCCCCAAGCTTAATTCATGCTCGTCCTCGAGTAGGTAAATGATAAAAAAGATAATTTTTGATGTGGAATGCTACCTAGAATAATCTTGATCGTATAATCTAATCATGGCATAAATATTAACACATGCATAATTCAAAGCAATAGTTTATAGTTTGACATAAAAACATTAATACTCAGGCATCACAACAAATAATCATGTCTTTCAAAATATCAAGGCTAATGAACGCTATCCCTACAAAATCATATAGTCTTGTCATGCTCTGTCTTCTTAACACAAAGTATAAATCATGCACTACTCCGGTGTCAGCCAAGTAATTGGTTCATACTTTTTAACGCGCTTCAGCATTTTCACTCTCACGCAATACATGAGTGCAAGCCATGGATATAACACTATGGGTGGAATAGAATGCAATGGTAAACACCAACATAGAGAAGACAAAAAAATAAGATAGTGTCACATTGAAGAGGCTAATCAAAGGGCTATGGAGATGCCCATCAATTGATATCAATGCGAGGAGTAGGGATTGCCATGCAACAGATGCACTAAGAGCTATAAGTGTATGCAAGCTCAAACTGAAAAACTAAGTGGGTGTGCATCCAACTTGCTTGATCGAAGACCTCGGGCATTTGAGGAAGCCCATCATCTAAATATATAAGCCAATTTCTATAATGAAAATTCCCACTAGTATATGAAAGTAAAAGCATAGGAGACTCTCTATATGAAAAACATGGTGCTACTTTGAAGCACGAGTATGGTAAATGATAGTAGCAATGCGCCTTCTCTTTTTTTTTCTTTTTTTTTCTTTGGGCTCTTTTTAGCATTATTTTTTTCTTTCTTTTCATTTTTATCCGGAGTCTCATACCAACTTGTGACGGAATCATAGTCTCCATCATCATTTCCTCATTGGGACATGCTCTAATAATGAATAATGATGATCATCACACTTCTATTTACTTACAACTAAAAATTACAACTCGATACCTAGAATAATATGACTCTACATGAATGCCTCCGCAGTGTACCAGGACATGCAATGATCTAGCGTATCAAAGATATCGAAAAACAGACAAGCCATGAAAATACCAAGCTAGCTATTTGATGCGGTAGAACTACATCGGTATTTCCCCGAAGAGGAAGGGATGATGAAGCACAACAACGGTAGGTATTTCTCTCAGATGTGAAACCAAGGTTATCAAACCAATAGGAGACTCAAGCAACACTATGTAAACGGTACCTGCACACAAAGAACAAATACTTGCAACCAGACGCGTGAGAGGGGTTGTCAATCCCTCCCGGGTAATAGATTGGTAAATAGGTAGATAGGTAAAAGCAAATAGAACAATGACAAATAAAATTCAACAAGGTATTTTTGGTTTTTTGATAATATAGATGTGAAAAGAAAAGGTGTAAATAAAGAAAAGGGCAAATAGTAATGTAGATCTGAAAGTATATGATAGTAAAATAGACCCGAGGGTCGTAGATTCACTAGTGGCTTCTCTCGAGAAATAGCATACGGAGGGTAAACAAATTATTGTTAGGCAACTGATAGAAAAGCGAATAATTATGACGATATCCAAGACAATGATCATGTATATAGGCATCACGTCCAAGATTAGTAGACCGAATCCTTCCTGCATCTACTACTATTACTCCACACATCGACCGCTATCCATCATGCATCTTGTGTATTAAGTTCATGGAGAACTGGAGTAATGCAATCAGAACGATGACATGATGTTGACAAGATATATTCATGTATGAATAGACCCCATCTTTTTATCCTTAATAGCAATGATACATGCGTGCCTTGCTACCCCTTCTGTCACTGGGTAAGGACACCGTAAGATCGAACCCATCACAAAACATATCCTCCCATTGCAAGATAAGTATATCAAGTTGGCTAGACAAAACCCAAATATCGGAGAAGAAATACGAGGCTATAATAATCAAGTATGGATATTAAGGCAAAACAAATTTGATCTTAAACTCACAATTCATCAGATCCCAACAAATACATCACACAAAGTCACTACATCAAATAGATCTCTAAGATAACTTTGTATTGAAGAACAAGCAGAGAAGAAGCAATCTAGCTACTGCCTACGGACCCGTAGGTCTGAGGTGAACTACTCACGCACCATCGGAGGTGCACCAATGAGGATGATGAACCACTCCGTGATCGTGTTCCCCTCCGGCGGAGTGCCGGAAAAGGGCTCTAGATTGGATCTCGTGGCTCTGGAACTTGCGATGGCTGAAACAATTTTTCGTCAACTCTCATAGGGTTTCTGAAATATTTGGGTATTTATAGAGCTGAGAGGCGGTGTTGGAGACCCCCGTGGGCCCCACAACCCACCAGGGCGCACCATGGTGTCTTGTGGTCCCCACGGGCCTCCCCCCTGGTTGCTTCCTTGACTCTCAAGCTTCCTTCTGGTCCATAAAAAATCCTCATAAAGTTTCGTGGCATTTGGACTCTGTTTGATAAGGATTTTCTGCGAAGGGAAAAACAAGCAAAAACAGCAACTAGCACTGGGCACTATGTCAATAGGTTAGTCCCAAAAAATGATATAAAGTTGCTATAAAATGATTGTAAAACATCAAAGATTGATAATATAACAACATGGAGCAAGAAAAAATTATAGATACGTTGGAGACGTATCACTATCTTACGATCATGCAAAGTAATATGAAAATGAATGCTCAAGTCATGTATATGATGATGATGGAAGTTACATGGCAATATATCTCGAAATGACTATGGAAATGCCATAATATGTAGGTATGGTGGCTGTTTTGAGGAAGATATAATGGGGCTTATGTGTGATAGAGCATATCATAATACGGGGTTTGGATGCACCGGCGAAGTTTGCACCACATCTCGAGGTGAGAAAGGGCAATGCACGGCACCGAAGAGGCTAGCAAATTGCGAAAAGGAAAGAGTGCGTATATTCCATGGACTTACATTAGTCATAAAGAACTCACATACTTATTGTAAAATTTTATTAGCCCTCAAAGAAAAGTACTAATACGCATGCTCCTAGGGGGGAGGTTGGTAGGAGTTAACCATCGCGCACCCCCGACCTTCACACAAACATAGAAAATCAAGGATAAATTATGCTCCAACTTCCTGGCATAACGGGAGACTATACATGCATGCTTCGGGAATCATAAACCTTAACACCAATATTCCTACTAAACACAACCGTTCACTAGTACCTCCAACATATTATCATATCTATATCACAAAACTATTGTAGGGAATCAAACATATCATATTCAGTGATCCATAAGTTTTATGTAGGATTTTATGACTAACCATGTGAATGACCAATTCCCGTTAAATATCTAAATAGATATAAGTGAATCAAGAGAGTTTAATTATTTCTACAAAATGCCATGCTCTAGGAAATATAACTGAAGCAAAAGAGCATTCTACAAATAACGGGTTTCTAGATGTAGAGAAATAGGCAATCCAAACTTTAAATGATATAAGTGAAGCACATGAAGCATTCTATAAAGCCACACTCAAAAGATTTAAGTGAAGTGCAATGAGAATTATATAAATCAACCAAGGACTATATCATACCGTCATGGTGCATAAAATAAAAGTGAAAAATAAACAAAAAAGATGCTCCAAGAATTTACGTATATCATGTGAACAAAATGAAAACTGAAACATACCGATACTTGTAGAAGAAAGATAGGATGCCTTCCGGGGCATCCCCAAGCTTAGAGCTTGAGTCTCTTGGAATATTTACTTGGGGTGCCTTGGGAATCCCCAATCTTGAAATCTTGACTCTCCTCCTTCTTCTCATATCGATACCTCCTCGATCTTCGAACACTTCATCAACACAAAACTTAAACAAACTTTTAGTAGCGGGGTTAGTGCATATGGCAATCAAATCCTATCACGTACTACTGTAACATTATTATATAATTATAATCAAATATTACCCACTGTATTCTATCATAATTCTATGGCCCCAAGTCTAAGGAGGCTCAAAGATATTTCGAACATGCGCAAATAATGAAGCCATAACAGCAATCGGTGAAAACAGGACAGTCTATAAAGATTTGAACATTGACCATACTTCTGTAACTCTAAAAATTCTGAAAAATTAGGATGTAATAAATAATTTGCATGGCAGTAATGTGTAAAAGTTTCAGAAACTTTTGTCATTCCAGTAAAAAATGTAAATTTACGCAGTACAGCCAAAATTTTTGTTTATGCACCGCACATACCAACCAAACAATTTAAACATCCTAATGGTAAATCTTGGCACATTATTTTTATAATACAATGGATTTATACAAGGGGATAATTAGTTTTGCGAGAACTTTCATGATTTTTTACATTGTTTCCATGACCATGAACATAAGTGTTTAAGGTCGACCCTCACTTCTCCAATGCATCACCTTTCAATCGCTTCTCTTTTTGGAAAAAGTTTTTAGGTTTCCCTATATATTTTTTGTTTTAAAACTTTTTAAAAGCACTCAACAGAAATAAATGACTCTCTAAAACTTCCAGGTTGTCTCCCTGGTAGCGCTTTCTTTAAAGCCATTAAGCTAGGCATAGAGTGCTCAAGTAATGCATCCACTCGGATCCCAAGGTATATCAAAGCCAATTTTAATTAGGAATGATTTGTAATTTAGTATTGAGCACAAAGCAACATATATCATGCAATGATGAAGTCTAACTCTATTCATATGCATCGGCATGTCATAAAAGAACAATTCATGCACATCAAGTAAAGTCTAATGCATAGTATAAACAGTTTCTTGCAATTTTATCGTGTTGGAAACATAGAGAGGTGGATATGTAGTTCCTCTATCATAATAATTGCAAGTAGGACCAGTAAGCACATGCATATTAAATTCATAAAAATTATCATGTGCAATGGTAGAACGCTGCCCATCAATATGATCCTTAATAAGAGCGAATTTCTCCGGTATAGTGTAGTTGGAAGAATTCAAAAAGATAATAGGACTATCATGTATGGGTGCAATAGCAACAATTTCATTCTTAATATAAGGAACCATAGCATGTTCATCTCCATAAGCATAATTCATATTGGCATCTGGGCCACAAGCATATCAAGCATCAAGTTCATCAAAAAGGGATATTTCAAATGAATCAATGGGATCATAGCAATTATCATAGCATTCATCCTTCGGTACTAACGAATGGAAATTCAACAATGTATGAGTTGAGGGGTTACTCTCATCAAAAGGTGGGCACGGGTAGCTAATCCGTTCTTTCTCCTTTTGTTCTTCACTCTCCTCCTCATCTTTTTTATCCAATGAGCTCACAATGTCATTAATTTCTTCTTCCATAGACTCCTACAAAATATTAGTCTCTTCTTGGACAACAAATACTTTCTCAACAAATGCATCAATATCGGCATTATATTCATAATTATCATAGCAATATTTAAGTATAGCAAAAATTTCAGGTGAGTAAACAACATCATCATAATTTTCACACTTTTCAAACAAACATTTAATTTCATAAGCACCCTTAAAGCAACAAATTCTTCTATTCACTCCACATCATAGTAATCATATATACCCATTAACATAAGAAGCCAAGGTTTCATTATCATTAAAATTACATGAAAAGGGAAGGTGTCAAGCCTTCATCCTAGAGCAACAAGTATAATCATATCTCTCGCATAAATTCCAAGCATACCAATGTAACATATAAATTTTATCCCATAATAGTTTCACTTTTTTATTCAAGCGATAATCCCTAAAGTATTCACATTGATCCAACGTTACTCCCATTATCAAGTTGAATGGGGTTTTCTCAGGATTATCAAAGTGGTGTTTAATATTTTTCACATAACAAGCATCGAAGGTTTTAGGAGGTTCCCCATCTCCATGAGTAGCAAGTACACCTAATTGTTTTGGTATTTCGTGATCCATATCCATAACTAAAGATAAAGAAAAACTTAGAATAGAAAATAATAGTAAAAAAAACTTAGAATAGAAAATAAAATCTACTTAGTGATAAAGCAAACAAGCACACACGAGAATATTCACCCCACGCTATTGCTCCCCTGCAACGACGCTAGAAAAAGGTCTTTATAACACACAAGTGTAGGGGATCGTTTGTAGTCTTTTTCGGTAAGTAAGAGTGTCGAATCCCAACGAGGGGCTAAAGGTAGAACAAATATTCCCTCAAGTTCTATCGACCACCGATACAACTCTACTCACACTTAATGTTTGCTTTATCTACAACAAGAATAAAACTAGAAGTACTTAGCGAGAATAAAACTACGAGTAAACATAATAAACTTAGTAGTGTAGTGGCACGCTTTTTGTAACACAAGAGAAAGAGTTGTCCCTAGGAAATCTATAACTAGACCGGTAATCATTCTTGCAATTTTATATGAGGGAGAGGCATGAGCTAACATACTTTCCGTACTTGGATCATATGCACTTAAGATTGGAGCTCTAGCAACCATCCGCAACTACTAAAGACCATTAAGGTAAGATCCAACCATAACCTTAAGTATCAAGTCCTCTTTACTCCCATACGCAACAACCCCCTTGCTTGGACGTAAGATTCTATCACTCTAGCCACCCACTATAAGAGAATCATGAACATATTGCAACACCCTACAACAGGGATCCCTCATGTTTGCGCAACACAAAGGGCATCATAGGACAACACCATAATATAATATACACTCAAAACAACCACGGTCGTCGATTAGCCCATAGGACAAAACATATCTACTCCAACATCATAGGATGACCACATATCATTGAATAATAATATATAGTGTTGAGAATCATGTTTAAGTAGAGAATTACAGCGGGAATAGAGAGGTTACACCGCTGCATAGAGGGGGACAAGTTGGTGTTGACGGTAGCAAGCTTATTGATGTAGATCGCCGTCACGATCCTTGCCCCGGCGGCAGTGCGACGCCACTGGGAGAGAGGGGGAGAGAGCCCCCCTTCTTATTCTTCTTCTTCTTCCTTAACCTCCCCCCTAGATGGGAGGATGGTTTCCCCTCTGTTCCATGGTCTCCATGGCGGTGGAGGGGCGAGAGCCCCTCCTAGATTGGATCTTTCTCTCTGCTTCTCTTCTGTTTCGTGACCCCTAGATCTGGCCCTTCACCATTTCTTAAATTCCCGGACATGCGTAACTCCGATTGTGCTGAAATTTTTACACGATTTGTTTCCCTAAATTATGTTTCTTGCGCCCGAAGAAGATCCCCAACCGACTTACGGGGTGGCCACAGTCCACCTGGGTGCGCCAGGGGTGTGGGCCGCACCCTGGTAGGTGGTGGAGGTCGTGGGCCTCCGTTTGTGTTGATTCTAACTCCCAAAAATCACATATATTCCAAAATTATTCTCCGTAAATTTTTATCGCATTTGGACTTTGTTTGATATGGATATTCCATGAAACAAAAAACATGCAACAAATAGGAACTGGCACTAGGCACTGGATCAATATGTTAGTCCAATAAATCATATAAAATGTTGCCAAAAATATATGAAAGTTGTATAATATTGGCATGAAACAATCAAAAATTATAGATACAATGGATACGTATCAGGGATTGACGTAGAGATTGGCGTGGGCTGCAGGTCGCTCCTCCGCGTGTAGGCTGCATGGGAGACAGACGTGACCCATCACCAGATGCATGCGGGGCCATGCCGCAAGTGGCGGATGAGGATTGGCGCACTTCGGCGCGTGGGCTGTTGGCCGTGTCTTGGCCCGAGGCAGATACTCGTTGCAGATGCGGTGAATCTGCATGGGATCCAGCAGCCTCGGATGTCGATGTTGCAGGCGCAGGCGAATCTGTCTTGTGTCCCATGCCTCTATCTTCTTCTATAGCATAGAATATGAACAAATTTGAACTATTTTGGATAGTTTTAAGTTTTAACACCATTTTCTTCACCAAAATTCCTCATGTAGCATCTGCATCATCAGCAAACTCAGCAATATGGTTATGAGGATTAGTCATGTGATCATCAGTATTGTTTTCCCCCATGATCTAAACCGGAAAGATGACTAGGAAGAAGTAGAATCTCTTTGCGAAGAAGAGCTCGGGCATTTGGATGAAGTGCTTGGAAAGGAAAGACGGTCTCATAAAAAACAACATATCGTGAGATGTAGACTTGGCCAATTTGAACATCAAGGCACTTCACACCTTTGTGTTGGGGGCTATAACCGATGTACACACATTGTTTTGATCGAAAAGAAAGCTTTCTAGAGTTGTAGGGGTGGAGGTTTGGCCAGCATGCACAGCCAAAAACTCTAAGAGAGGCATAATTTGGTTTGACGTGTAAGAGTCGTTCGGTGGGTGTAACATCCCAAAATTCTAAATTTTGGAATGTTATATTAAATAAAATGTTTGCCGTTTGCCATCGACGGCAAATGTGTCCAGCAAAGAAAGTGATAGTAAACAGGTTCTTTGCTGTCAGCTGAGTCAAAGTGGACGGTAAAGGCCCTTTGCCGTCCTTGGCCGATGACAAAGAACGTTGACGGCAAATAACAGGCGTTAGCCACATTAGGAGCCTAAAGGCGGCCTTTCCCATCCGCCAACAGACAACAAAAATGCCCTCCCATATGTAGTCTGCCATCTGACGTCAGCCACACGTCATGCCCCCAAGTCTTTGTCGTTTGCCACAGACGGCAAACTCCCAGAGCCTTTGCCGTCTGCCACGGACGGCAAAGTAACCAAATGGATCAGCTCCAGATTGCACAGGTTGCTGCCACATGGCCTCTTTGCCTTCTGTGGCAGACGGCAAAGGCCCCTTTGTCGTCGGTGGCAGACGGCAAAGTGCCTGTATTGCTTCTGTTTTTTTCTGTTTTCTGTTATATCCCTGCATTTTCAAAAGATATATATGATATATATATATGGTTCCAACCTCAAACATAGCCCATGTATCAAACATCTAGCAGTTCATCAATGCAACAGAACACATATGGTGTTAAAAGATCCAATACATACATAGTTTCACAGAGTTCATCCATATATATACTTACATAGTTTCACATTGTGCATCAATACAAATGAAAACAAGAACTAAACACTAGCAGTCCATCAATGTTGCTTCCATGAAGTGAATCAAACCTACAAAAATGGGAGTAAGAAAGTTAGAATAAGAAGAAGACTAGAAGAAGAAGAAGAAGAAGAAGAAGAAGAAGACTAGGAGAAGAAGAAGAAGAAGAAGAAGAAGAAGAAGAAGAAGAAGACTAGAAGAAGAAGAAGAAGACTAGAAAAAGAAGAAGAAGAAGAAGAAGAAGAAGACTAGAAGAAGAAGAAGAAGAAGAATAAGACGAGAAGACTAGAAGAAGAAGAAGAAGAAGAAGAAGAAGAAGAAGAAGAAGGAGAAGATATTTTCTTCTTCTTTTCTCATCTTTCTTCTTCTCTTCTATCTTTTTATCCTTTTCCTCCTCATTCTCATTCTTCTTCTTTTATTCTTTCTTTTTCTTCTCTTTCTTCTTCTATTCTTTCTTTTTCTACTCTTCCTTGTTTTTCTTCTTCTTATTCCTTATTTGTGTCATTTTAGAGCTAACTTAGGTAATTATGACATTTTTAGCTAACTAAGCTTATTATGCCAATTCGGAGCAAAATAAGGTAAGTATAGGTCATTTTTGTGCTAAGCTAGGTGATGATGCCATTTTTGAGCCAACTTACGTAAGTATAGCTCATTTTTATCTAACTTTGGTAATTATGCCAGTTTGAAGGAAAATAAGCTAAGTATATGACATATATGAGAGAACCAAGGTTATTATGCCATTTTTGAAATGAATAAGCTACTTATGTCATAAATGAACTAAATAAGCTAATTATGTCATTTTGGAGGTAACTTACCCTCATCACAACAAATGCGATCAAGATCGCAACTAAGGTAACAATTGATCCAATGAGATAATGATATCAAGCCTCATTATCAATGGCATATTTTATAATCTTCTTACTCTTCAAGCTTATTGCATCCATCTTCATCTTGTGCTCATCGACGACATCGGCAACATACAACTCCAATTTCATCTTCTCTTCTTCAATTCTTTTCTTTTTTGTTTCAAATACTTGTTTTCTTTTTCAACTAAATTTAACTTCTCGACAAGAGGGTCGGTCACAATTTCCGGTTCACATACCTCCTAGATAAAAATATTTCTAAGTCAAATTATTGGTCATAATTGTCATAAATGTGAAATGCAACAAATAGTTATAAAAGAGAATATACCACATCCGAATCATAAACCGGGTGAGGGCCGATGGGGACGGATATCAAGACCATGGCACTATGTATAACAAACAATAATGCAAAGTAAGAAAATTATACAAGTAACTATATAAATCATACATTCATACAAGTAACTAATGATGACTCCAAGGAGATGAAATAGAATAAAGCCTGCAAATTTTACATATCGAGTCAAGAAAATTTAGGACATCACATAAAGCATCGATACTTCAAACTACGAAAAAAACTTCGACCCCTCGGCGATCCTCGACCCCTTAGCGACCCACGGCCCTCGACCCCTCGGAGATCCTCAACCCTCGACCCCTCGACCTTCTTTCCTTCTTTTCTTTCTTTTTCTACTTTTCTACTTCTTTTTTATCTTCTTCTTCCTTCTTTTTCATCTTCTTCTTCTAGTTTTTTTCATCATCATCTCCTCCCCCTCCTCCTCCTCCTCCTCCTCCTCTTCTTCTTCTTCTTCTTCTTCTTCTTCTTCTTCTTCTTCTTCTTCTTCTTCTTCTTCTTCTTCTTCTTCTTCTTCTTCTTCTTCTTCTTTTCTTCTCCTCCCCCTTTTCTTCTTCTTCTCCTCCTCCTCCTCTTCTTCTTCTTCTTCTTCTTCTTCTT